>SMMW01000565.1:2500000-3068351 GCA_004794655.1 Marisa cornuarietis | reverse complement strand
ATTGTCCTGACTAAATCCGCACTCAGAGTGGGTAAAATACCGCCAGCATACGGCACTCAGTACACCGTATTCTCCTATCCTAAGTATATGTCACGTGACAGTAGTTTACCAATCAAAAGCTACGTCAGCTAAATAAATAAAATAAATAAATAAACAAGACGGGCGTTGGAATGACCACCGCCACAACTAAGCACAATATAATATACTTTGATATTTCAAACTGCCACACGATGTTCCATATTACCATGGATGCAACATAATAAGGAATTTTTCTAAAATGAAAGGATTTGGTCTTAAAATATATTTTAAATAAAATACTTCAAAATAAATCATAAAATAGATCATAAAATCAGTTTCCAAAATTGCAAAAAATATCATTAGAACAACAGTAAGGAATCACTATTCGGGGGGGGGATGGTACTTAAAAAGTCCCATTATTTCGTTTCGCCCAGCATTCTCGTATCCTAAGAATATGTCACGTGACAGTAGTTTACCAATCAAAAGCTACGTCAGCTAAATAAATAAAATAAATAAACAAGATGGGTTGTTGGAATGAACACCGCCATAACTAAGCACAGTATAATATACTTTGATATTTCATTAGCCCAATGTTTCGTATTACCATATGGATGCAACGTAATAAGGACCTTTCTTAAATGAAAGGCGATTTGGTCTTAAAATATACTTTAAAATAAATCATGAAACAGTTTATAAAATCAGTTTCCAAAATTGCAAAAAAGTTCATTAGAACAATAGTAAGAATCACTAATTTGGGGTGTTTTTGGGGGGTACCTAAAAAGTTCCATTATTCGCATGTTGGGGTGGGTAGGGGTACTAGGCAAAAACCTTTGCGTCGTCTGCAGAGACTGCAAACGAAAGCGCTTTCGCCCTGTCAAAAGCAATTTCGGAACGTGTTTACAATAGCATATTACTAACACACGATTGGGATATGTCGGAATCACCGTTTAAACGTTTGATCTGGCTAACGCCAAGGACTGTAACTCTCAGGAGATGCTATTCGCGCCATTTTGCAAAATGAGGCCGAAGCGAGGAAATGTAAGAAAATAGAGCATACCAATGTGATCTATTGGAACTAATAAATTAAGCTGTAATGTAATGTAAGGACTAATAAATGAGGCGTTAATGTATGTATTGTAGAAGACTGGCTATAATGACAATTTCTTCTAATGCATGGGTAAACCATGGAGTGGGCATGTGCTCATGATCATACACTTTTATGTACGCATAAAAAATTACTCTTACAAACATTTTCAATACAAACATATTACTTCTGACTTGTGTGATAATGTGAAAATCGAGTGGAAATGTAAATGAAATATTTTCATTAAAATTTGGTTTCAGAAATCAGTCTGGGGATTTAGACGAAGCACTGCGCTGACAGTGTTCGTCAAACGTCTGAAGCGGCAGGAGGGTGAAAGTAAGCATCCCATTTTAGTACCACTTTAACCTACAATGTCTGTCGAAAATCAGGTACTTTTTCTAAGCCACCATCCATCCCAAAATTAATGGTTTAATAGTTTGGATGATATGCAAATTTCTGATTTTTGAATTAACTTTTTTCACTTATTTACAGGCAATATAGAGTTTCTTGCAAGAGGGAGGACAGAGTTTGCTGCTCTCTCCCCTCTCGAGAAAGGGAAATTGGCGGCAGAAGCTGCAGCCCCTGCCATACCAAAGACTTCTTCAGAGAAGCAAAGTTTTATGGTTCACTTGTGCCGACAACTGAACAAAGTGGTAATTGTTCACCTCATCGCTTTCGCACTGGCATGAAATCTACATAATTGCCTCTCTCCTTTGGTTCACTATGTATTGATAAGTGTTAGGTTACAGAGGTGTACTGTGAGTTTACTTGCAATCCAATAGTGAGGATATATAGATGAATCTGTTGTGTTCATGGTCTTGCCCCAATTCACCTGTCAGATCTTATGTTGCCATGCCAACCTTGCAGATCAGTTCGCTCAGCCCACGCTGGTTTTCTCTCAGTTTTAATATCAGAGCTGTATGTTCATGTATGTTTTTCTTGTTTGTACTCAATTTTGACAGCTACATCACCCAGTGGCCTCTTTCACTGCCCTTGGTCTGTTGTGAATTGCATCAATGTCGCCATGCGTCAACCTTGCAGATCAGTTCGCTCAGCCGACGATGGTTTTCTCTCAGTTTTAATATCAGTTTTAATATGTTCATGTATGTTTTTCTTGTTTGTACTCAATTTTGACAGCTACATCACCCAGTTGCGGCCCTATGCTCCACTGGGAGCGTACAGGAATAATAAGAAGACATCACCCAGTGGCCTCTTTCACTGCCCTTAGTCTGTTGTGAAGTGCATCAATGTCGCCTCCATGTGGGGAACCACACTATATGAATTCTATTATTATTTCTTTCCAGGAGGCTTTTGTTAAACAGATGGGCGGGCGCTGCTTCTTCGAGATTTATCTCGAAGATTGCCACTATGTTGTGCCACATAATGCCAGAAGGGAGGAACAGGCAACAACAGTAAGATCCAAAAGCACAGATGTCCGCTCATCTGTGCAACAAATTTTCAACAGGGCATATGGTGAGAAAGTGTCATATTTTATCCCTCGGAAAATGTAAAAAAAAATCTATGCAATGAGAGGCATGCTTTTCTGTTTTCTTAAAGGTCTCACACTATAGGGGAACTGCAGTTAGTCTGACAGGCAATATTTTTGCTTTTCTGACACACAGAGTCAGTACAGAAAAAAACGAGGAAAATAATACTTTCTTCATTTCTAGTACATGTGGCATGGGTTAGGAAAATGCCCTAGAAACTGTGCGGACAGAACTTAGGTCTTATACTGTTTTGGGGTACGAGATAGACAGTGTTAGAGTATCACAATTGTTTGAGGAAAAGGAGTTGCTTTTAAAAGAAGTAGAAGAGTTACAAGTTCGCAATATGTATTTATTGACTTGTGCAAGATTTTTAGATCTTTTTATCTGACCTGTGAATGTTTGATTTCAGGCAGAGCACTGGGGAAAGAGAGGGAAGTTGCCTTTCCCTATAAAAAACACTCTCTGGCACCTGTAGTTGAGATTACAGGTATGCCAGAGGGCGTAGAATTCAAAAACCCCTGTACAATTGGGGTTCCAAAATTAGAAAAAATATTTGCCAATAAGGCTAAAATTAAAATGACTCTGCTATCACCAAGGTAATTTTTCATGGTTTTCTTGGTAAATTGTACAGCAGAATAAGAGTGTTAAACAAAATGGGAATGCTTGGGTACATTTGCTGGAAGTGTATACTTTGAGATAATATGCTATTGTACCAGTAATAATTTACTTGGACAACTGTGTTCCATGGCAATTAAGAATTTTGTCAAATAACTAAAGAATCGTGAATTGTTTACCTTATGAATATATCCTCATGGGCCTGCCCATCCCTAAAAGTAGCTGTGGAGACAAAAGCCCAATCATAACTTTATAATTGCTTCATTTTGATGCCAGATTTATGGTGCTCTAATGAATTTTTATGTCTAATGTAAATGCTATCGGTGGGCAGTGCTGATGAAGGCCAGCCTCAGGATCTTGCCGAAGAAATGTAAGTAAATTTCACTACGACAAATTATAAAATACAATTGATGTGAAAATAGCAACCGTGGCTTTCTTTTCAGTAATTGGTACTAGCAAAAAGGATCAAAAAGTAAGAGATGGCATCATGCATAACTCTACGGTTCCTTCAGTTTCAAGCCCCATTTATGGTACAATGATGTATCCCATCTGACACAAGTGTGATTATTGTGCAGTGTTGCCGAAGAGCTGCCATCCTCGGCAGTGGAACACCCTGTGTGAGTATATTTGAATACAGTACATTGTAGCAGTGGGATTTTAGGGACAAATATAACAGGACCAACATGAGCAATGTAGGGTCCCAATGGGCCTGCCCATCCCTAAAAGTAGCTGGGGAAACAAGAGCCCAATCATAACTTTATAATTGCTTTATCTTGATGCCAGATTTATGGTGCTCTTATGAATTTTATCTCTAATGTAAATGCTATCGGTGGGCAGTGCTGATGGAGGCCAGCCTCAGGATCTTGCCAAAGAAATGTAAGTAAATTTCACTACAACAAATTATAAAATACAATTTATGTAAAAATAGCAACCGTGGCTTTCTTTTCAGTAATTGGTACTAACAAAAAGGATCAAAAAGTAAGAGATGGCATCATGCATAACTCTACGGTTCCTTCAGTTTCAAGCCCCATTTATGGTACAATGATGTATCCCATCTGACACAAGTGTTATTATTGTGCAGTGTTGCCAAAGAGCTGCCATCCTCGGCAGTGGAACACCCTGTGTGAGTATATTTGAATACAGTACATTGTAGCAGTGGGATTTTAGAGACAAATATAACAGGACCAACATGAGCAATGTAGGGTCCCAATGGGCCTACCCATCCCTAAAAGTAGCTGGGGAAACAAGAGCCCAATCATAACTTTATAATTGCTTCATTTTGATGCCAGATTTATGGTGCTCTAATGAATTTTTATGTCTAATGTAAATGCTGTCGGTGGGCAGTGCTGATGGAGGCCAGCCTCAGGATCTTGCCAAAGAAATGTAAGTAAATTTCACTACAACAAATTATAAAATACAATTTATGTGAAAATAGCAACCGTGGCTTTCTTTTCAGTAATTGGTACTAACAAAAATGATCAAAAAGTAAGAGATGGCATCATGCATAACTCTATGGTTTCTTCAGTTTCAAGCCCCATTTATGGTACAATGATGTATCCCATCTGACACAAGTGTTATTATTGTGCAGTGTTGCCGAAGAGCTGCCATCCTCGGCAGTGGAACACCCTGTGTGAGTATATTTGAATACAGTACATTGTAGCAGTGGGATTTTAGAGACAAATATAACAGGACCAACATGAGCAATGTAGGGTCCCAATGGGCCTGCCTATCCCTAAAAGTAGCTGGGGAAACAAGAGCCCAATCATAAATTTATAATTGCTTCATTTTGATGCCAGATTTATGGTGCTCTAATGAATTTTATGTAAATGCTATCAGTGTACCGAGAACTTGTATTTTTGTATTTATCACATTTACAATCTCCCTGGAGGAATGTATGATTGATTAGCATTTTTTGCAGAACTTTTGAGATTCTAAATTTACTCAGAAAATTAGGTCTAGTGATTTATATTGATCATATTGTTTTCTTTTCTGACCAGGCAACCACAGCTGGCACCGACCAACCTTGTGAACCTTAGTAAGGCAACTGATTTTTTAAGAAAGAAATCAAAAATGAAATGTATCTATGAAAAGATTTGTCTGTTGTTAGTTCCATCTTGTTTAAAAAAACATTTATCTTGATTATGTCGAAGCAGAGAAATACTTGTAGGATAAAATGTCTAAGATTAGCTAAACAGATCACTGTTGTGCTGCCCATCAGCAGTTCCAAATGCTGTGACAGCATCAAATGTAAACAAGAAACACCCTGTTGTAGTCATGTCGGCATCATGAGAATGTAAACCAACACAGGCTTTGTCGTCACAATGTTCAGGCTACTGGTTTGTTACCTCATGAAGGTGAAATTTGATAGGTCTTTTATGAATTAAACCGATGTCTTATAGTAAGTATTGTGCAGGGCAGACATTGATAAAATCATTCCTTTCTGGAAGCTTTTCACCTCTGGTTATTCATTTGTGTGTAGGTGCAGTCACGAATCTTGCAAAGCACCACCAAAACCAGCAATCGGGGGGAAAAAGGGGAGGAAAAGGTAATAATTCTTTGTCAATATATTTTAAAAGGACATATTTTACAACTGTTCCACTTTTATGGCTGACTGTAACGGCAAGTGCAGTGATGTACATATCTTCTCAGTTGATAATGGACAATGTCCATTGTGCATAAGTCCACAGCCTTATTCAGCCACATTCATTTTTCCTAGCAACAAATATATTATTCAGATGCCAGCAGTATTTTAGTTGATTCTGAATCACAACTCTTATTTCATGTTATTGTGCAGGATCCAGAACTCTATGGACAGCAGCAGAAGTACTAGCTGTCCAGCAGTACTTCAGTCAAGAGTTGGCTGGGCTGAAGCCAGTGACAAGGAGCAATATTGACAGCTTTTTGGCACAACAGACAGCAGTCAAAAGGACTTCTTTTGCACTGGGAAATTATTTGTTAAGGAACAGGTAATTGCAACACTTAACCATGTCAGCTAATCAGTCAAGGGCATGTATCAGCATGAGCCTCTATAGGCAGATGAAAAAGAGTATGTTATGGCATTGGTGCCAGCTGCACTAAGAATGTCTAAAAATGGTAGATGATGTTCGTTTCTTGGTAAAGCTTGGAACAAAGTCTTGGTAAAAATTTCACCTTTAACTTAATGTTTCAGGAAGAAAAGCAGACCTAACAATCAGTAGCAGACTACAGCAGCTTGTTACTGATGATGCTTGAGGTGTTTTCCAACACTGTCTGCTGCTGGGCATTTTGTACTTTAAAGACTTACAGTTTTAATTGACATGTGCCATCTGTTTAACAAAGCTGACTGATGGGGCTTCTTTCTGGGTACTTAAACTCTTTTCCTTTTGTATTTAATTTCATAATGTACATACACATACACCATGGACATTAATATACGTATAATATACCAGTAGACAGTATACTGATGATACACAGGAGAAATACAATATTTGGCATTGTGGGACTGAAAATAAATAAAAAAGACAGACAAAACAAACCTAATACACACAAGGCATATGGTCACTTTCAGTAGCAAAAACAAGCAGTTCATTACAGTATGTATATTTATGCACACTTCCCAGAGAAGATCAGGCAAATGCAGGAGAAAAATTGATAACAGCAAGAATGTCTCACAAATATTTGATGCATATAAAAGCCATTGTTGATTATTTTTCCCTCTTTAGTAGCTGTCGATTACATGATGCTCTGTGTGTTCTTCATGGTGTTGGTGTCTGCACGAAAGCACATTTTCTTGTTGATATGCTTTGAGCCTATTACAGGAGAAAACCTATATATCGTATTGTATGATTATTATTTTAATTTTGTAATATGAAGGTTGTGACACTTGTTGTGTACCTGTGTGAATATGAGATAGTAGTGGGTTTGGGTTGTGTGGGTATTAATGAGGATATGTTATGAACTGATTATTTGGTATTGCAATTATATTCTAATTAAATGTATGACATGGTAAATAGGTTATAAATGTGGGTGGTTATTCATTTTTAATAGGTCTGTATGATTAAATTCTTTTGTGGCATGTGTTTGTGCAAAAGTGCTCTCCCGGATTCATCATAAATGCAAGAATTGTCATTTTAGTGCCCTTTTATGTATTTGATAGAATAAAAAAATTGTCTCAATTATTGCTTTATATCTTGCCTATCCAACTGAAGAATGAAAGATGATCATTTTCATGGCTTGTCAAATAAGAGCAAGCATACTGTATCATATAATCTTCATTCCATGGTTCATCTTGCTGTGTGTCGTGCTGAAAGCCAGGTCAAGTCATAGAGAACGCAGTTCTTACTGGTAGCTTGTCCTTGAATGATTCCCTTGAGTTCGGCGGACATATCAGTGGGTTGTTGCTATGTCTAAAGTTGATGATGGTTGAGAAAAGGAGGTGTTTTGGTGTCTGGTCTTCAGAGTATCCTCTGCTCTGGCGCTTTCGGGCAGCAATGTTCGGTTTAGAGGAAGAAAGTGACAGTCTGGTATGCTGGACTGAGGAATGGAGTGGGTTTTAGTCCGTGTTCATGACACAGTAACCAAACATACATGTAATATAATAAACATTAAATACATTGTGAGCACAAGATGCAGAGAAGCATGAAGTAGGCATATGTACACATATGATATGTACGTAGATAAACAGAACATCTGAGGACATGCCTGTCATCACGAAGAAGTGCAGACACTCTCAGAAATGTCTGCCTGTTATATAGAGACTGAAGAGTAGTTTGGGCTGTCCCAATGACTTTTGAGCAGGTGGATATCACACGATGTAGGCTGCTCTTGTCCTTCACCGATAAACTGTTGTAGAAACAGATAAACGAGAAGGACAGCACGCTCTCTATGTGCGATCTGTAAAAAAGCTGAAGAAATTGGTGGGAGACAGAGAAAAACTTCAGCTTCCGGAGAAGGTAGAGGCGCTGCTGAGCCTTCTTCACGACAGGTTGGATGTTGACATCCCAGTTAAGTCGCCTGTGGAAGATCATGCCCAGGTATTTATTTAAAAGCAGGAACAATTTCCACCTCCTTGTCGTGGACAACACTTACGGGATTTGGTGAAGAATTTCGACGGAAATCAAAGACCATCTCTTTGGTCTTACATTAAGTTCTCAGAAATTCTCATCAAAGCTACACCATGGGTATCTGCTGGCCCGCTACGGAGAGACAGCAGTCCTGTGTCATCAGAGAATTAGACGAGGTATTGACCCTCATGGTTAATGCGACAACTGTTGGTATACAGAATAAACAGAAGCGGGGATCAAACAGCCTTGAGGTGCGCGCGTGTATACACACAATCACATATTACACAGCAGCAGCACCGCATAGCACACAGCACAATCACATATTAATCCGGAATTTGTTTTCAGGGGCGGATCAGCACTCCGGCGGGAAGGTGGGTGGGGGTTGGTAACTTCTAGACATTAAGTTGTATGAGAGATGGCCAGTGTCGTAATGGGGACGAAGGGCG
This sequence comes from Marisa cornuarietis, assembly GCA_004794655.1. Lineage (NCBI taxonomy): Eukaryota > Metazoa > Mollusca > Gastropoda > Architaenioglossa > Ampullariidae > Marisa > Marisa cornuarietis. The sequence continues at coordinate 3,059,659 of SMMW01000565.1, read as the reverse complement.
CAGCATGGCTCGTAGATGCAGCGGCTGCTAAATCGCAGCCTGTCTTAGGTAATGGTGAGGTGGAAAACCCATCCAAGCTTTGACCAACCATTTCCTCTGCATTGGACATCGGTGTCGACCTACGTTTCCCATCCAAGATACCATGAAGGACGATTTTAGACAATATTCTCGATCTAGATTACATGACTGTGCCAGACATGCTTGCGCCGCTTCACTGTTAAGAGAGAGGGTTTCTGCATCATCCTAGGTGGCAATTAACCATGCTCTGAACAGAGTAAACGCTTTTGCGCTCACTGTAGGAGATTAGCACTGTACGAACAGGCTCCTCGGGCACTGTCACAGATGTGTGCAATATGAGAGAGTGAGTAGGTTCGCGATTGTGGTGAGTATAGCGAGTGTGAGTAGACCCTAGTGCTTTCCGCTTGCGTCGGCATCGCGCTAAATGACGTAACGCATAATTTACGTGAGGTGAGAAGCGCTTAAGAAGGGTACCAGACTTCATTTGCTCCAGTGTCACGAACAGATTATGGAGGGCAGGTCTATACGAAAGCATAAAACATTGTTAGGATTTAGGGTTGCGATGTGTCATCAGGGTTGGGGTTATGCCGTGGGACTAGGATGAGGGCTTAGAGTTACGGTGTCCCTAGGGTTAGGATTTAGGGTTAGGGTTAGGTTTTAGGGTTAGGGTGAGGGTTAATGTTTGGGGTTAGTGGTTATGGGTAAGGATGAGGGTGAGGGTTATGATGTGTGACTAGGGTTAGGGTTTCGAGTTTGGTTGTTACTAGAGGGAGGATTTAGAGTTAGGGTTATGCTGTTTCACAATTGTTAGGAATCAGAGAGGGTGTGTCACTAGGGTTAGGGTTATTCTGTCCCCAGGAGTTAAGGTTTAGGTCTATGCTGTGTCACCAGTGCTTAGGGTCAGGCTTTAGGGTTATACTTAGGGTTCCAGAACATAGAACCACATATGATGACGTGAGTTTTAGATACTGTGCAGCAAACCGATGGAACTTTATCCGCTTCCATATCCGCCACCTGTATCTGCCATTGAATCGTAAAAAGTGCAATAAAGACACACGTTTTCTTTGAGCATTACTCCCAGCAATGGTCTACACAATGCTATTCCCTTAATTGCTCGTCTTCCTCTACAGAATCATGATCTCTTACTTCTTGTTTTCCGATTCCCCCTTGCGTTTCTCTTTCATTAGTCATCTTTTATCAGTCATCACTACTGCCGTTTATTTTGCCGTCCTTTATATGTTCTATATGTCTCGTTCTTGTCTTAAGGGCTAAGAGCACGCTCTTTTCGAGCTGAAGGTTATGGTTAGGGTTAGCGTAGCAGATTGTCATTTTCTTCCTCCTATAGCAGAGGGCAGTTAGCGCCTGTCACCAATACAGTGAAGGTTGGCTGTCCTGGGTTCAGCTCTCGTCTCAAGCGCGCTGTTTTTTCTCTGTATGTGGCATCTGTTTACAGGGCTGACTGCCTTACCGTTGTCTAGCCTTAGTTGCTGACTTGCCGTAAAACACCAATCCCCCCACCACCACCTCTGAACCAACCATTGCTGCCTTAAAGCGCAAGTGCAGAAGACAGGCACAACACTAGGTACTGCTATGAACACCAGACATTAAAACACGTCATTTCCTCAACCAGGCATCCGATGACAAGCTAACTGCTTACTCTATGACTGGACCTGTCTTTGGGCATGACATGACAAGATGAACCATGGAATGAAGACAAGAAATACAAGATTATATGATACAGTAGTATTTATTTGGCATGACATGAAAATGGTCATCCTTCATTCTTTACTTGGATAGGCAAGATATAAAGCAATAGGCACACAATAATTGTGTATCATATCAAAAACATACAAAGCTAGCCAAAATGCCAATGACAATTGTTTATTACATTTATGAAAAACCCTGAAGAGCACGTTTGCACAAACACATGCCCAAAAAAGAATATGATCACAGAGACCAAATTAAAAAACTTATTACCATCCACATTTATAATGTCTTTACAATTTCATATATTCACTTACAACATAATTACAATAGCAGCAGTGTATACCAAATAATGAGTTCATAACATCATATCCTACACAGCCCAAGCCGTTACCATCTTATATTCACACAGTTACATAAAAAATTCACAACTTTCATATTACAAAATTAAAATAATTATGCAAGAAGTTGTATGGGTTTTCTCCTGTAACAGGCTTAAGGCACATCAACAAGCAAATGTGCTAACTTTCATTAAGACATCAACACACATAGCTCGATGCAATCTAAAGAGTGAAAAATGGAATTTTAGGAACAAAACAAATTTTTCATAGAAAAGGATGCTTTTTACAAGCTTAACAGAAAAAAGAAACATAATCAACAATGGTTTTTATATCAAAATCTTTTAACTTAGGCCTATGCATCAAATATTTGTCAGATATTCTTACTGCTATCCTACTTTGCTCCAGGACTGAGATCAGTACTTCTCTTGTATTTGCCTCATCTTGAACCGGAGGTATATATGTATATACTGTAATGAATGGCTTGTTTTTGCTGCTGAAAGTTATCTTGTGGCTTGTGTGTATGACATTTGTGTTGCCTAGTAGCAACATTCAGTAACAGTGCATACAGTAATAAAATTGGGTCATATCTGCCACAATGCTTGTTATTTGTGAAAATTTTGGTCTAGTGGTTAAAATGAAAAGAGAATTATTGGGGATAAGGGCAGGTATTCTTTTTTGACCTGAAAAGGTCAAGTTTAACTGTTATGCTTTTAAACAGAACTTGATAAAATCATTTTATTTCAGTAGGGTGACAGTTAATAAAAAAAAGTGCATGTGCATTCGATTGCACTCCATGCAAAAATTGTCAATACTGACAACAATCCCAATGAATAAATATAACTTGAAAGTGTGGAAAGTTATAGAGAAAAACCAACAAGCAATGTAACAAATTCTACTTACAAGGTAGTAAGTGCATTTCAGCAAGCCAAACATACACAAAAATTTGCAATCACAACATTAGAATATTTTTAAGGCAGATCTACGTCATAGAAGAAGCTGGGTGTATGATGTGAATCTGGAAATATCAGCAGACAACAAGAAATGTGTGAAATGAGCAACAAGAATTGCTGTTGTGAGAAGTAGGAAGACTGTTACTAAATACTTAAAATGTTCCCATAATACAAGGCAGTAGTTAAATAATTTTGAATCACTTTTGTGTGTAGTATGATTTGCACTTCATTTACCACCAGAATTAAAAGTTCACTGCACTGTGCCTTGATAATCCAAATGATGAGGAGCACATGTTCAAGATAAAGTGTGTTCCATATCAACCCAAAAACAATTTTCATGTACACAAGTTATTCTAAGCATTTTTGATTGCTCTATGTAGAAATATCATAAGAAAGAAAACTGGACATTTGAAAACAGCCGAGGGTAAATCTGAAGAAAATCTGGAGGAAGAATCGGACAATGAGTCTGATCTGGATGAATGATGTATCTTCCAAGATTTTTACCTGCCTGTGACTTTCACCACAAGTATAGATTTAGCCTCGTCCCATTTCTGTATGAACATTTTGGTGTATGTAAAGCAGCTGAGCAAGTGTTATTACTAGAAATAAATTGTCATTTGCGAACACTAATTTGTGGAAAATTTATTTCTAGTAAGCATATACCAAAACGTTCGTACAGAAATGGGATGAGGTTAAACCTATACATGTGGTGAAAGTCACAGGCAGGTAAAAATCTTGGAAGATACATCATTGTACACAAATCTTGGAGAAGGAAAAATACATCACTCATCCACATTTTCTTCATCGTCCGATTCTTCCTCCAGATTTTCTTCACCTTGCTGAAGCAGGAACATCACTTCTTCGAGTTCCAGCTCTGACAGCTCTTGCACGTCTGTATCGACAGAAGGAACTTCATGAGGTGCTGACAGGAACTGCAAAGCTGGCTTAGGAAGTGCAGTGAACTCAGCAAATGTTAATAGTTCCAATTCACCCAACATGTTTTCAAAGTGAAACATGTGTTGAAATATCAAGGCACGGCAGCCACGGTCATATTGAGAAAGATTTGGCAATCTATCAAGATGTTCCTGGCACTGTCTTTGCTTGAGTTTGTACCAGGAATGGGCTGCTGCTGCATCTCTTTTGAGCAACCCTTTCTCTTCAGCACATCTGATCATGAGATCAGACAGCTGAATGACTTTTCTTTTTACTGCTGATGTTTCGGGAACAACACCATACACCCAACTTCCTCTGTCAGCAACATCTGCAAACTGGAGAGTTGCAGGAAGAGTCTCAAGTCCTTCCACAGGAGCAAAGTTGTTATAGGTGGTGAGAAGACTCTTTAATCTCTTATTGTGTCTGGTCACAACACCACTCATTCTCTTGGCCATTTCCTGGCCACCTGAAAATGTGACATCACATGTATGAAGTCTGTTTATGTTTTGCTAGTTTACTAAGTATTTATTTACTTTTGGATAAGAGCAGTGACACAGAAAATACAGTGGTGTTTGATACATATCTACATGAGACAAAATTCCAGATTTCTCTTCTCTCTCCCCACATGCAAAGTAGGAGTAATAGCTACTTTAAATTACCATGAGTACTTTGATTGACTTAAGCCTGAGCAATCATGTTTGCCCCTTTGGAAAACCAGTGAGAAGGTAAGATGTTTACTCACGAGCTTCTGCCAGCTGCATCAGACTGTAGCTTCTTTCGGAAGACACTGCCCTCATCTGCTCGAGGACCAACTTTCGTTTGCACACAACAGCTGATGTGAGCATTTCTTTGTATTGGCTGCTGTCTTTTGAGGGCCGCACGAAGCCATGCTGGTTTTCGAGCCTTGTAACCTTGGCTGCCAGTCTATGTGGAAGGTAGATAAAAATTGTAATGCAATGTCACAGTTACAGGTCTGATTATTAGTGATACAACTTGTACATCTAATCCTGCATTTCAGATGATCATTTCATGTTATTAACAGATACAAAATGACCAACCATACATTGTTATTTTCTCATGTAGTATCACAAGGGGAAAAAGTCTACGTACACACTTAGTTCAGTGCTGCTTTCAGCAGACTCTTCTGAAGGTCCAGAAGCTGACCTGCACAAGATAGCAATTTGTATTACTGCATGCGTGACTGTCACTTATTCTCTTCTCTATACATACCTGAACAGGTCAAATGAAAAGCACAAAATGAAACATATTTCCCTGATAAGAAAGAAACAAACATGGTTTTAAATGACCACAGACATGAAAAAGCCTTGTTATGGCTATAACTTGGCTGCATGTGTACAAAATTAGCCTTGCCTGACTATGGGACAGAGGGAATACATTTTTTGGAGAGAGAAACTTACTGTTTTTGATACAGTTGAAATAATGTGATCATGTAGTTGTCCTTCTCGTTGGAAGACACTGACAAATAGACAAGAAAGAAGAAGTCATATTCATTACAGACTTGAACAATTACTGATCTAGACAAGTCAAGGTGTTCTGTTGTAATTCCATTTAACTTGGTGCATATTTAGGCTGTGGAAAAGTAAAGTAAAAAAAGCTTATTTTAGATCACACTGTCTTCTAATTTTCCTTACTAAAATAACACAACTGACAAAAGTACTACAAATTACCATCATTTTTCCTGCACGCTGCTTTTTCTTCATGGCGCCATTGCAAAATCTTTGCAGCATCCACAGGTTCTGTTAAATGAATAACAAAAATACTTGCAATTACAAAAATCATCTGATGATAAGAGGAAGGTTTGTCATAGCTTATAGCAAACAAGCATCGAAAAACAAACATGCCTAATTACCCTGAAATGACCGTGTCAGATCCTGAAATCGACCCTCAGAGTCTTGTCTGGTGGTCTCTGCTTTTGTGAATTTCTGCTCAAGATGTTTGCCTGTCAACCATACAGAAATATATTTTTACGACAAACCAATCTGGTCAAGTAAGAGTGCAAATGAATGCAAGAAATGATAATGCAGGATTATGATCAAGATTTCCTATTGCTTTTTTTGACTCAGCAATCATGAGTCATATAGCTTGTTCCTCAAACCATCAAACAAAATATAGGAATAAACTGCACAAGAAAAAAACAATACAAGAAAAAACACTTTCTTTTTTACTAACCTAATCGCTTTCGTAGCTTTGAAGCATAGTGGAGGAGTGCATCGGTTAGCAAATCCACTCTTCTCTGTGGCGTCATCATTTTCGTAATTGAAGAAAATTTTCTGAGGTACGACCACAGGCGCTCTACAGTTTCTCCATCTGTGAGCCCTATCCCAGCTGCTGTTCGTGGTCCGTACTCTAGCTGTAAAAAAATATCAGTAGCTTTATATGAAGACCTAACTGGTACCACAGGACTGTTGCCAACAAGAAAATGAGCCACTGCATTTGTGAATACCTTTATGGTTTATTTTTGATGAAGTTTTCACATTTGTTCACTGTTTTTCATTTATTTACATGTTTTTCAGTGTTAGCACAATGATGTAACGTTGTTACTTCCTGTTTGCTGCTGTTGGGGTGATACATTTTAAAAAGGACCCCTCATTTGGAGTGACCATAGGTTGTTGGAATCATGATACATAAAAGAAATCTGGTCCTGTCTGTAGATGTTACCTGACATGCCATCTTATGGCCAAAGCTGTGGAAAATAGGCAACAGAAATTGTATGTTTGATGGCAGCTCTCCACTGTTGCTTTTCTGCAACATAATTATTTGATACATTTCAACCATTACTTTAACTGTGCACCACAAAGACTTTTACATCAGATGATAATTTAAAAAAAATCAAAATAAAACCAGTAGTATCTTAGACTCCTGAATTTAAAGGTATGTTGAAGCCAGTTGGCAGTCAGTCTGTGACAATGATGATTTCATAAAATGAACCCTGTTCCTGGAGGTCTTTCATGTTCATGTCACCAAACTGGTTCATTTATGTTGATGGAAGCCGAGTCTCATCAGAACTATGTTTTGCGCTCAGGCCTACTCATAAGCAAACCAATACATTGTTACTAAAAAAAAATTTCAGGAATATCACAGACTTTCTCCTTTATTGAAAGAAATTAGTGCAAACACAATTATTCTTAACCCACTGAGTCCGAAGAGCCAGTTTACTGGCGTACCCGGCAGAGATCGTGGCTATGCAGTTTCACTATCGTCTTCAAAATCATAAATTTTAAGCCCATGTTTTTAAACATAGAAATATTTTTTATGATGGGCTAAGAGGGTTTAACTTTCACTACAGCAAATACACCACATACCTGCCAAACATATATACATACAATAACATTTTAAGTACACAAAAATACACAGACCTTTAGATGAGCAGAAAGAACACATGCAATGTCATACATGATGTAAATTTTCTGTGGATGTTGTTCCATAAGTTTCTCCATAAGGCAGACAGCATATCCCAATCTGAAAACACATTATTATTACCATATTTAAATGCATATTTGTGCCATGTATGACCAACCCCTTAAAGAACACAAGATATGAGAACTGTTCAAACAGTAAACAAAAGTCATCAAGAAATGAGTCCATTATAACCTTTCACCATGCTTCAGGCTGAAGAAACGATGGGGAAACTCATGTCTGCTGCAAGCACAGCCGAACACAGCTGTCTCGTCCAGCTTGTCTGTTCGGGACTTCGATCTATGACTTCCAGCCTGAAAGTCACTACAGTCCTGTAAAACAACGACATGATTGATTCAGTCTTACACCATATGATTCTGACACCACAATCTCAATGACTGTTGATACATGCCTTTTTTACCATCAAATTTTATTGTAAACATGTCCAAAATAATAACGCTTAACCACGTGATCTCAGATAAATGATAAATAGCCTCTAAATTCCAAACAAACTTACACTCTGAATGACTTACCCCAGCTCCTTTCTTAGTGTGACAACTATAGTTTTTAACGAACTCATCGACATCCGTTTGGTCAATGAAGTACCGCCCTTTGTGGAATGGTTCGCCAGGGCTTTTTCCAGAAGATTTTTTTCGTGATAACCCAAAATTAGCGTCAAATGAAAATATCTGGCTCTGAAAGAAAGCAAGATCAAAATTAAAAAAACAGCAAAGTACAAAACATTAATTAACACATATGTAAATAAGACAGAGAAAAAGACAGTGAGTGAAACAATGCAAATAATACTCACATTTTCAGACAACACTAGCTGACTTCCATCAGTTGCATGGTCTTTTGAGTTAAACGCAATGTCTTCGTTGACCACCTATATTAGATAAAAAAAATTGTTTGTATGGTAAATACATCTTTATACATTTCTATTATTACTGTTATTACTACCTGGTGCATAAAATTAAAAAACTGACATCCACAACCTCTACTACCCTGCAATAATTAAAGTCCATTTCCTGAATATTAAGAACTTACATGACAGGCAGGACAACTAGTTCCATCATCAAGATCTGGATCAATGTGTTGCACCTGCTGCAACTGGTACTCATGACGCATGTACATCGTAAATGCATCTGTTACGAGGGCCTGATACACTCCATTAACCTGCAATGCACACACAAGCTTAGGCCAAACTAATAACAATAATAAAAAATATAAAGTAATGATGAAACAGGATGCCAAAAGCAACTTTCTGCACTAGTGAATGACTTGTCTATAAGAGCTCATAAATGGAACTTTCCGAGCTAACACATATAACATTGCAAATGCAATCATTCACACAGAGGACCTGTAGCTGCTAATTTACAAAGTGCAAATAAAAACATATGGAATAAGTTTGTGGGATACATCCTGAATCACTATGTAGTCCAGGAAGAAAATGGAATACTAGTTAAGAACCACAAACAGTCAGCCCTGGATGTCCACTTACTTAAAAACTTGTACTACTGGCATTCTAATCAAATATCAGCATGGACCAGTGACTGATATTACATTATGTGATTCAAATGTCTCGTTACCCTAAAAGTGCTCAATTACTAGAGGTAACAATAATGAAACTGAAAACAAATTTGAAAAAAGGCCACAACCAACCTTCTTGCTGCTCACGTTCTCTATCTTGCTAAGTCGGGTTGCCAACGCGTTGACAAACCCCTTCACTGACACCTGGCATTCAAGTACTAATGCACGCAACCACTCCATGACATCCAGTTTAAATGCAACAGACGGTATTTCTGGGGAAGAACCCCAAAGGCGATGGCGTAGTAATGTAATGGTGTCACTTTCACATGAGCAGAATTCAAAAGTAAACAGCTGTGGGCCACCTACACATAAACAAGCACATTTTCATTGATAAGGTACCAAACCATACCATACCATACCTAGAACATCATTTTTACTGTCATTTTCTTTTCTTCTTACAGTAAACAAGTTTATATTTTACCTCTCATTCCAATCACAGTGATTTCCCTTGTACGTTTTGCACAAGTTGGTACCTTGTGATTGCTATGCACGAGCACAGGTAAGTTGGCTGCATACGGCACAAAACAACATCCCTGAGGAAAAAAAAGAAAATCCTTTAATAATTTTCATGTTCAAATGAAGCTGTCAAAAAATGAAGTTGACATCCACATAAAATATTGTGTTGCAGATGTATTTACCCCTCAACCCCAAAATACTAAGTGTTCCTTACATTCCATATTTCTGGGCTATGAAATACAGCATTCTTGTGACGCTCAAGAAAGTCGTCCTCACAGAAAAGTGCATGGCTGCCACAATCCAAGCAGCGGATTGTTGGTAAATTGAAGCCACAACAGATACACTGGCTTTGATCTGGAAAAGCACATAGCTCAGTGTGCACCACCAGCAGTTCCTGACGTATCTGTTCCCATTTGTCAGAACGATTTGCTTTCTTCTTCCAGTAAGAGCTTACTCCATTTTCTGGATCTATGACATTAAGAAGAAAATCTGTTATTTTTAAAACTTATGTGCATGAATGTTTTGGGTTTTTAGGTTGATGTTGTTTTATACAGAATTACTATCGCATTACAAAAGATGGCCTTTACAATAATGTATGTAGGCGGTGCTCTTGATGCAAACATAGAAAACACAAAACTGTCACCCGTTTACTAAAGGCAGCTCATTCATGGCAAATCCTTCATACATACCCATTGCTATAGAATCAAATGCATCCATGCATGATGTTGCTGGGACTGGTTGCTGTGAGGAAACAGCAACAACTGTGTCTTGTTCTTGTCGCTGCTCTTTACCGCTTTCTATGATATTAAGAAGAAAATCTATTATTTTTAAAACTCCTGTATATGAATGTTTTGGGGATTTTAGGTTGATGTTGTTTTGTAGATATTTACTACAGCATTATGTAAGATGGTCTTTACAATAATCTAGAGCAGGCAAAGCTCCCGATACAAAAATACAAAAAAACAAAAACAAAACAAAAAACTGTCTCCAGTTTACTATAGGCAGTTCATTAATGGCAAATTCTTCATACATACCCACGGCTATAGAATCAAGTGCATCCATGCATGATGTCGCTGGGATCGGTTGCTGCGAGGAAGCAGGAAACAAAAAGGAGCCTTGTACCTCTTTAATGGTCACCATTCGTCCTGTCAAGGGGTTGATCGTCTTTATTTTCATTTTCTTTTCCTTGGGACGTTTTCTTATTACGCTATATCCACCGCCATTCTTGAACTTGGGCATTGTACCTACACACGATTAATGCAAATACATTTAATATTGAAAATAAAACAGAAAGAGCCAAATTGTCATGATACTATAATAATGGGTATCTATGACGAGGTATGACGCAGTGAAATAATTTTACTTACCTCTATTAGAACAAGAATACATAAATATAAGCAATCCTGTTACTGTGTACTGAACGGCGGAAGACCCAAAACCGGAAGTATATCTCACTGTATAAATTTTTGTTTATAACGTCTCTACCTACATAAAATTATAATAAAACATAAATACGACTATACCAAACAAAATTTGCAGTCTCTATGCGATGTCGATTCATTCAATAACCCTACAAAGCGTGACGTCGCCATATTTAGCTGACGTAGCTTTTGATTGGTAAACTACTGTCACGTGACATATACTTAGGATAGGAGAATACGGTGTACTGAGTGCCGTATGCTGGCGGTATTTTACCCACTCTGAGTGCGGATTTAGTCAGGACAATAAGGTGCACAGATGATGATGATGATGATGATGATGATGATGATGATGATTTATATTGCGCAGGTATCCATTCAAAAGAATGCTCATTGTGCAGCAAAAACAGAAGAGAAGAAAAAAAAATAAAACAACAGGAAAGGGAAAAATAATAAAGACAGAAATGGTGCTAGGTTGTTTAAGTCTGTCTGAAGTAAACAAATAAGTAGAAGGTTCCAGAAGGAACTATATATAGCTCGAATGTTTTACAACAGTTTAGGTCGACGTAACGATGACGTAATGATTTCTAATCTTGTTAAGGTCTTCGCACCGACAGATGACGTCGCTCCCTCCTTGTTGCTATATGTGACGTCACTTATTATTAATTTCGTCACTAAAGCGCTGAGCTGAATGGTAATAGTAATAATAATAGTGAAGATTTTTATAGCGCATATTCACACTCATAGAGAGCATGCTCTTAGCGCTTAAAACGAGGAAGAGACATGGACTAAGTAGATACAGAACAAAGGGGACGAAAGAAAACGACAGTACTGACGACGAAACAGATAACAAAAGGCATCAAGTAACAGGAACAGAGAAATATAGTGATTCTGCCGAGAAAGATGGGTAAAGTAGCAAGAGGGAAGGGGGCGGGGTTAAGAAGGACGAGCATTGTGTGGACTGTGTTAGGAGTAATGCTCAAGGAAGAGGTGCGTTTTCAGTGCAGATTTGAAAGATTCAGTTGTAGGAAGGTGGCGGATATGGAAAGGGAGAGAGTTCCATTGTTTTGCAGCACAGTAGCCAAACGTCCTGTGACCATATGTTGTTGTTCTGGTGACAGGAACAGTTAGGATACGGTCGTCAGACGAAGAGCGTAGTTGTCTGGACGGAGAGTAAGGGATGAGAAGTTCAGAGAAATAGACAGGACAGGATAGTATAATATCATGTCATCAATAAACTTCTATAATAAACAATTATCCATTCAGGAAATTAAAAAAATAGAGATCATGCAGAAAATAATGATTTTAAGTACAGAACATTTCAAGTCAAATAATTATTAGCAGATCAACATTCTGACTGAAGGACATTTGTTGTGAAAATAGGGAGGTGTTCTGCTTGTCACAGAGAAAAATCTTGTTCGTATTTGAAATCAGGGTAGTACAAGACCTCAAATACGCGCCAAAATCACTGACATCACCACACCCTACTGTACAAGTCCTTCCAGTCCCACTCCTGCTGTACGGATGCAAGACGTGGACTCTGCTTGCTGATGTGGAGAGGAGAATCTAAGACAGTACTTCAGGTTCCTGGGAACAGGGGCCAACCCCTTGTGGACAAAGGAACCGCCGAGGACCAGTTCCAGCATAACTGTTCGTCAGCTGGAACCAGTCAAGGGAATGAGCCAACGTTTATCGTTTTGAGCCTAAAGCTGCCCCCCGTCAGCGCGTTTCACAACTTTCTGCCTTGTGTTTAGTGCTTTCCTTTTAAATATTTTATTTCTCGTTGCTACTGTAGTTCTGTTGCTGTTTCTGTAGCCTGTTAGGTCAAAGCCCATAATAGCGGCATTAACCTTACAGCCTGCAATTTTTTTTATTATTTTGCGAGCTTATGTTTGTGTTGGAGGTGAGGATGGGTCGGGGGTGGGCGGGTGGAGATACAAAGCCCCCCCCCCCTCTTTTTTTCAAGCAAAGCGGCACACTTGCCACAAAGTCGTTTTCTCAGACTTGTGCACCTGATGATGTTGGCAGGAGGGAAAACGTCCCTTCACAATTCGCAGCAGGGGTCGATGCGATAAGGATGCTTTATGGTTAGTTTATGAGTTTTCGGCTGTTTCTTTGACCCAAGTATGATTTGAGCAAGACGGAAGCACGGGATGGAAGGGAGATTATATCGTGCCAAGATTCTGTCGCACCCACCGATGTCGGCATTAGGATTTTTGTTGATTATTCATTTTTATTTGTATTATTCTCTCCTCTACGTACATCAACGCGACACATGCGTGGTGTGCACAATTTCCCAGATCACACGTATAAGAGACGTAAACGTTTGTTGCCCTGACTACGATCTAACAGAATTTTGATCAGACGTTACCGCGCAGTCGTCCTGCTATAAAGCCGAAGAGCCAGCTATGGCGTATGTGAGTGAGACTACGCGTTTAGGCTGCCGTGTGGGAAATGATCAGCCTTCCATCTTGCTTGCTTGCTTGGAAAATGCTTCTCGCCAGTAATGACTTCGGACTACGGAGAACAGGTAAGGAAAAGAGAGGAAACCTGAGCACTAGGGAAAAAACCCCCCAATGAACGAGGAATCAGATGGCCGAGTGATCATATCAATGGCGTTCAAACCGAGAAGTCAGCGGTTTGATACTCATGCGGCGCAGCAACCTGTTTCCCAGTAGACCTATCTGTCGGAAATGGGTACCTGATTCCATAGAGGGTTGAAAAGATACACCAGGGAGGGAGAAGAGGGTACCGCCTTTCTAACACCTCACTCCTCAGTCGACATGTAAAAAGATTAGGCGACAACCATTACACTTCGTTACCAACGAACAGCCCTGAGAGTTTGTGTCATACACCAATACTGTGCCCCGATATTGGATATTGAAACCACCATTTCTCGATTCTCTGCACTGCTGACACTAGTTACACCACTGCACCACCGGGAAATTTGTTTTCAGTTCTCACGTAAAGCGAGGAGATGCCGTCTGAGGACAGGCAAAGAGGGTACCAATTCATAAGGCACTGTGGTGTATCGAAGGCATTTTGCCCTCCACCTCCACACACGCACGCATACACACCTATGGCGGAGAACTGTTGCCCTCTTGAGGCAAAGAAAGAGCTACACACGCCCATTTCATGCGGTCTGGTCCGCTAGCTTCAATATCTGGAGATCTGGCTTGCGACGACCCTTTGACGAACAGGTGAAGTCGGGCGGCTGTCGGGTCTTTCGTAAAGAGCAGTTGGTAGCCTTTTACCTTCAAAGCGCGCCGTCGCACCAGAGACCTTTTTTATGGTGCCGACGCGAAGTCGCGCCCTGTGTGTTTGTCAGAATTGGTGCTCACCAAAGCCATGTTCCGCGCCGCAGGCTTATCTGAGAACACGAATTGTCGAGCCTCAAAAGTCGCACACAGTCGATCCTTCGGAGGGTAGGTTTATGTTATGTTTATCAACTTTTCACGGTACGGCAGAAGGGATCTTTGCTATGTTTGCCTATTTTACTGATGTAAGCTTTTAGAGGAAATTCCCGAAAAAGGATGAGCTTTGGGCATGCGTTGTTCAGGCAAGGCTGAAGGACGAATTTCAGAACCAGCATAAAAAGCGCGAAAAGAAATTAAAAAACAAAAACCCAGGAGAAAAGCTTCGAAAAGTCAAATTTAGTCATGCTGACCAAATGGTACTCAGGTAAATATTAAACAACGAAAATATAAATTTATTGTCATTCGGACATTTTTAATGGCGTCTGCTGGTCTCAGATAATGAATTTGGGAAAACAGTGTGCATCAAACAGTTCTTCGTCATTATTTGTCAGTTTATTAAGAAACATTGTGCTTTTGCTTCTGCTGAGCTAAATCGATTACAATTTCCGCTTTATTTAACTTACATGGGAAACGTTATTGGAAATGACGCCCGTCGACAATGTAGCGGCTGAGTGGGCCCAGTCTAGCTAGGCTTGCTATGGCCTCCAGAATTACCCAGGGTGTGTATTAAGGCAACGGCGGAGTAAGTACGTGTGTCGCTGGGACAGTGGTCATGCGGTACCCAGGACAGTAAGGAGAGATTGAGGATGTGTGTGTGTGTGTGTGTGTTTTTTTTTTTTTTGGGGGGGGCGGTGATCTTCAAAGCGCACTTTGTGCAGTTCCATCAGTGCATGCAGGTCTTGAACTCTCTGAGAGCGCTCTGATGCCTCGAGTATCTCCGCCGCCGCTGTTGTTAAGCCTGCGTATCTCAAAGCGCACGGCTGGAACCTGTTAAAGCCATTATTTGATGGTGCGGGAAGAAAATGAAAATATGGAAATGGCCTTTTTTTCTTGCCTTTTATCGCTACGTGTTAAGAAATAAAAAAGAGACGTAAAATCCTAAATTAAATTATCGTTATAGCCACAAAAATAGCGGCAGTAAATTTCTCCCCTCATCAAGGAAACTGCAGACAGCCTACTACAGCAGTCAGATGAGGCATCGCGTTGACGGTCACTCTGTATACTGTACAGTATAAAAATACTAAGTGCTCGTCTTTTGGTAAACGTTAGTCAAGGGACATCCCAGGCGTTTGACTGTACTTCCGCTTGAGAGAAAGAATGGCAATGGAAAAAAATTCTGTTATTATTTAAACTTTTGTCTTTGTAAAAATAAATTAAAACATAAATGACTAATTATATAACTATAAATATAACAATTTAGCTACTTTTTGTTGACGAATAAGATATTGCATCGCATCTTTGAAGAGGCCGTAACAACTTTGACATTCCGTAAACTTTTGACCTTTTGGTGAATATTTTGAATATATACCGTTTCGCTGTGTGAATGTGAATAAATATGAATAAATGAAAAAAATATAAAATATGAATAAATGAGAAGAAGAAAATATGATTGTTTAGTAATATTTGATGATGGCTGATTCAGTGCGTTAAAATCTGAAGGTAACGAGATGGAGAGCGGGCACAACCCCTACACAACCCTATTTCTTCGAACTTCTCTTCCCAGCTAGACAACTCCGCTCCTCGCCTGACGACCGTCTCCTAGCTGTTCCTATCACCAGAACAACAACATATGCTCACGTGATTTTTAGTTATTGTGCAGCGAAAAACAACTCTCCCTTTCCATATCTGCCACCTACACACAACTGACTCTTAAATTTGCACAGAAAACGCACCTCTTCCTTAAGCATTACTCCTAGCAAGTCCACACAATGCTAGTCCTTTTTCACCTGACCCCCCTTGCTACTTCCCTGCTCGTCTTCCTTTCGTTAAATCATGATACTTTCAGTCCTTGTTATTTGAATCTTCTTTATGTGTTTAGATTTGTCATCAGTACTGTTGTTTATCCTTCCATCGTTCATATGTTGTTTGCTTGTTCTTCTGTCCCTCTATGTTGCCCATGTCTCATTCAAGCTCTAAGAGCATGCTCATTAGGAGTGTGATTATGCGCTATATAAATTTTGCATTTATTTATTATTATTACACAACAGATTTCTCCCAACGTGGTCCCAGCCTTGTCCCAACGTAGCCAATGTTCCCTAATTATGTGGCCACCCTCGTCAAAATGCGTGTTGGACGGACATAGCGAGATAACGAGTTGAGTTTTATCCCTGTCGACAAAGTTGCTACTCGATAACTTCATCGATTGTGTAGGACGCCTCCCTCTCTTGTGTGCCAGACGATCCCGCTCGGCGCAGAATTATTCACAAGCCGATTTTCCTGTTGCGGCTTTGCAGGCGCGAGCCGCGTGGTGGTGCTCTCCCCTGACAGTGCTCTCTTATCGTGCCCAGTCCATCAAGGTTTCAGCGGGGAAATAACTGGGATTGATAATACGCACGTCAGTCAAGCGAGAGCGTCCACTCTTGTTTCTCTGGGAACAGGAGTTGTCAGCCCTTTCCAACCGTTGGGAGATCGTCGAACCTGCAAAACACATTTCCGTATGGCGTTTCGGGTGTACGGCAATCTTTGAGATTTCAAATGTGCTACTGCAAGCATGATTGCACGAACATACTTATCTATGACATATGAAAGTTTTGTATGTTTGCAGGCTGTATGGGATATGCACACTCACTCACGATGCAGGCTATCGCAACATAGAGATGACAGGTTATTACATATTCGCCATCCCTCTCTACCCCCCACATGTGTTGTGGCAAATCTGATATCCTCACCCACGCCACGCCATTCAAAGCTGTTACATGGTGGATCTCATCAATACCCTCTTTATGTCTCCTCCCGCGCACTCTCGCCTCTCGGCACAAATTCGTGCCAGACGACAAAGTATTGAATGTTGGTATTCCGTCGATTATTCAGCGCATGCGCAGTACACATTCGTCGTTGGTTAAAACGGAAGGGGGGGGGGTTAAGGCTGCTAGCCACTCAGTTGCCGTTACCGAGACATATGAACGTAAAGAGATGGGTGGACAAAGATCACCTTTGTGTTACAAGCTGTTGCAACGGTAAATTAAAAAAAACAAAAAAAAAGGCAGGAGAACATTAGTTTCATCTGATTTCCCGATGGTCAATTTCTAAAAAGTGCGGTTGCAAGCGATACGAAGAGTGAACTTTGTGCTAACAGAAAACTCAGCAGTATCCGGGCGACATTTTCTATCAGGATTTCAAAAAAATCACCTGTGTTCAGTAACTTTGATCCCAAAATTACATCGTAGGTATGAAGGTCAGTGATACATCATCATGGACAACAAGGCGAAGGAGAGTCTGTTAGGGTGGGAGCCGGTCAGCACTCCGGCCATTAGAGCGAGATTCTTCTTCAAGTATGTAAAGACTAATATTTTACAGTGCACACAGACGAAGCCACAAAGGAGGTTAGACCTTTTCTACAGCAATCTTTTAGACTAAAAATACAAAACATAAAAACGTGATATACTTATTGTAACGGGGACTTAAAAATCGAAGGTGGGGGTGGGGGGAGAAGGAGTTAGAGGGAGACAGGGCAACGTGCAACGATTTATGGACCTGTGTCTAGTGTCTAGAATGGACTGGCGATTTGTGGAACCATCTTTTAACGTAAGATCATACACGAACTGACGTGGACATCGCCCGGCAGAAGAACCACAAATCAAATCAACCATGTAGCCATCAACCAGAAATGGAAGAGGTTCACGGGGGACGTCAAAGTAACGAGTAGGGGGAGGGGGCAGACACCAGCAGAAGCCATCACCTTGTGCTGAGCAAACATCAGATAATGTTCCCAAACATCAGATAAAACTGAAGAAGACAAGGAAGAAGAACAGTGAGTGACCTTGATTCAAGCAGAATTGAAAGATCCAACAATGGAGTCCCAGTTCGTTCTGGAACTGACCAGCAGTTTCCAGGCCTTGAAAGGTATACCAGCATCAATGCCCCTTGTGAACATGTACAGAAGACATTTCTCGATACCAGCAAAGACTGGGCTTAAGAGAGAGAGAAAGAAAATGAGTGTATCTTTAAAAAAAAAACCTGGCAGTTCATTGAGAACAGAGCAAAGCAACACATGTTTACAGGGAGCGTGGAATAGAACATCGCTGTAAAGAAAGGTGTCCAAAAAGCATACACAGAGAATTTAGCACTTGAAGCACAGTTGGCAGCCTTAAAGGGTGACACCAGGACAGTATATAAGATAACTAAGACTGTGACTGTAGGATTCACCAGTAAGACGACATTAGTAAAAGACAGAAGACAAAGTCCTTATGAAAAAGAAACACAAACTTATCCGATGGGAGGAGCACTTCACAAGAGATACTAATCTGACACAGAGAAAGAAACATCCATAAAAATGCGGGAGAATGGAAGAATAGTCCATAATGTGACATTACTTTTCACACCAATCAACACAGTTGTCAATAGCTGTGATTACAGTCAATTTACTAGTCCGCCTGCTGGTCTTCCTCTACAGAGTTTTGACAGCCTCCATCCTTACTGTTTGTTCCCCAATTTCTCTTTGTGTCTTCTATGTTTGTCTTTATTACATATCTGCACGTTTTAGAGCATGCTCCTTCGTGAGCATGATTATGCCATATATAAATCACACGTTGTTTTCATTATTAGTATTAGTATTAATGAAACGTGGACACATCACACAGCAGGAGAGAGAAGAGACTATCAAACAAAAGGAAACAGAGTTTGAATCACTGCAGATAAGCTAAAGACAGACATCACTCCTCTCTATAGGACAATTACCAGTTGCAGACCATTCCAAACTGAAGATATACAAATCAAATGTGCACTCAGTTCTCCTATCTGCCCCAGGAACCTAGACAACCAATAAGAAATGCGGCTCATAGGCTTCCAGGGACGATGCTTTCGTCAGATTCTCAGAACTCTGGACACAGCGAGTCACGAGCAACGAAGTGAGTACAGGCATCAACAGCATCGTGCTGAGGGTGAAGCAGAGACGAAGGAAGTGACTGGGCAACGTCCTGCGGATGGACAAAACCAGACCTCCACAAACTCCCCTCAGATTGAAACCATCAGGGGCGAAGAAAGAGAGGCAGGCCGCGGGGTACACGGCGATGAACTGTCAAGGAAGAGATGCAAGTAAAGTATGAATTCACGATTACAAAAGATAAAATTTTGGGAACAGGTTAAGTACGTATATGCCCCGTGCTCTTTCTGTCGGTAGCGGAAGTGTGCTGCGCTTTGTTGCCAAACTTGGGAAAATCTTCAGTTTACAAGTTACAGACTTCTGTGAGGCTATGAGTAAAAGCCACACATCTAATGACCCACAATTTAGGTTTGCGCGTGGAACTATGAAAACGGATAAACGCTTATTGGGTGTTGCCACAGGACACCAATCTAAACAGAATGCCCCACTCCAAACTGTAATCTGTTGGGTTTTTTTTGTGTAAATTTCTTTTCCATTCCTCCTCGTGTTTTTCAAACAACGATAGAAATATATCATGTTGTCGGTTGAAAAACACTGCAGACGACATTTCTCAAACTCCGTGAGCGTGAGGGCTGGGACCGATTCTGGGTTTGTTTCACGTTGTCCTTCTCACGGGCAGCAACCCGCAAGCAACAAAAAAAAAAAAAAAAATTAAAAGAAGGAAGACCAACATTAGACCCTTCTGTTCGAGGCGAAACCTAACTATTGAAAAGCACATGGCGAGCATGCTCACAGGACCAAGAAAAAAAGGGTCGCTGTGAAAAAATGAAATACGAGCAGACGACACTGCGCGGGGGACGGGCAGACGGCATCCCAGACCGAGCGCTTTGTGCAAGTCAGGGTGAAACTGAAATCCTTGCTGGAGACGTGGCACAAAAAAAAAAAAAAAACACGAAAGAAAGAGCACGCGTTTAACGGCCGTTCTTAACCCGCTGAATCCGAAGCGCCAGTTTACTGGCTTACCTGGTAGAGCGCGATGAGCTCTGCTCCACGATCGTGATTTTCTCTTTGCACGATTGTGGCCCTACTGGCAGAACACAATGAGCAACGATACGCTTACTATTGTGGCTCGTGCTCCACGAGCCTGGCTCTGCAGTTTCACTATCGTCTTCAAAATCGTGAATTTTAAGCCCATGTTTCTGAACATAGAAATATTTTTATTCCGGTCTAAGCGGGTTAACCAGAAAAATATGGACAGACATTTGACTGGGTTTGGCAAAGTGTGTCCAAACAAGATCAAACGTTCGTCCACGATTAAAAAAGGCCTTCAGAGCTTTAAGACCATTTTTTTTCTTTATGATCGGGATTAGTTCATTTTAAAATAATAATAATCCCTAAAATACGAGTACATAATTCATTTCAATGTCCGTGATATAATCCTTCAAACATCGGCATTCTCACCTGCTGCTCGAAAGGGAGACGAAAATTACCCGCAAGAAAGGAGAGTTCCCGTGTCTGTATGAACTGTATTTCACCAAATGAAGGTCTGTGCTGTATTTTAACAGTATGGTCTAGTACAGAGAACCTGTGTTTGATGCTTTTGAGTCCGGTGAGAGAGAAACGGGCAGAACATCGTACTCGAAAAGATACCAATGCATTGCCTAACATGTCTGTCAGGACATTTGTGTTCAGCAAACTGCATATTAGCAATATGAAACAGAAATATGAACACCAGATAAAACTACTATTTCTTCAATAAGAGATATTGCGTTTCTGGCATGCCACAGCACGCTCCAAATTGTCAATTAGTGTTTCCACTCTTCCACATGCTTTTTGATTATTTATATGTTTGTAGCTTTGATAGTCTATGCTAGGATCCAAAAACTAAATTCCGACCTCATCTTATTACAACTTTACTAATCTGTGTAGCTTGTGTGATCTAGTTCTGCATAAAATTTTGGATTATCTTTATTGGGGGGGGGGGGTCCATGGATGTTAACTAATAAAAGGTAATCTCTCATACGCTGTATTATTACTTTAATTTACAGTTTCATCTTTATAAACTTTCTTAATTTTAACAGAATTATTTTTAAATAAAACCCCCACACCAATAGAGGAAGTATTGTAAGCGGCAAAGTGACATGTGTAACCCCATTCTGATCTGAGATGCCCTTCTTGCTTAGGATCAAAGTGTGTATTTTGTAAAGAATATATTTTTTAAATAATTTTTAGTCTAATGTAATTAAATACATCTTTCCGTTTTTTGCAAATTACCCAGTCCCTGGCAGTTGACTGAACACGTTTTATGCTAGTCATTCTTACTACTGTAGTTGGTTTTAAGCTGTACCGCTCAATTTCTTTCTTATTATTCCTCGTCTCGTACTTAAACTAGAAAGAAAAAAAACTTGATAAAAGAACGTGTGGTCCATATGCACAGGCGTGACCACTCGGGAAGAAGATGGTATAATAAAAGAAAAGCAAAACAATAACAAAAAATGCATTATGATAGAACATACGATTCCACACAGTTGTGGTATAAAAAGAAAACTAATTTAAAGAAGAATGCGATGGTTCTATAATTTGCATGAAATGAGTTCAACAATCATGAGGGCGATTAAAAACAGTCAGATTAAGGTGCATGCGTCCTCCTTGGTGTGTGTATGCACAAATGGCATTATCTTCTCCAAAGGACGCATGGTGCATTAAGTTTTGATCGTAAACGAAAAGAAAGAAATATAGAAATAAAAGCTGTTGCAAATACTGAAGTGACGTGGGAAAACAGACAAGCTTACTAACAACTCTCCTCCACTCGTGCTTAACCCAACCGTTTGTCTCTCGCTCGCACAGCGCACTCTATTCACTTTAGTCCTACCAATGACGTCACATTCTCATACCCCACTTGCTACCCTACTATTACCGTTAAAGCGATAAACAGTCTGGGTTTTGTGGTGAAAAAAAACAACCCTATGTACATATCGATGGGGCAGGTAGTGGTCTTCAAAATACGCACATAAACCCAACACACCCAAAATCTATAAACTTCTTCACTCTCCTTCCGTCCTCTCCGTCATCTACCCGCATAATGCCGGGTCAGGTACGGCTTCTTTCTAAGTCTTGTCGCAATGAGTGCGAAAAGTCATATGTTTCTAACCATTCTACTCCGGTACGCACACTTTTTAACCATAGCCGCACTAAAAAGGTCTCACCTCTACCACCACCAACCCCCCCCCCAAAAAAAAAAACACTTACCAACTAGTGATATGAAGGCGGATTGATATAAAATAGTCCGCGAAATTTCCCACAGTTAAAGGAACACTGAAACACTGTGAAGTCATACTACTGAATTATCCACTAGCCCATCCACGATGCTCGTCACGTGACAACTGTCATCTTTTGCAAACTGTTGTTCATCTTGATCCGTTACTTGTCGTGGCACGCCATTTATCGCATTTAAATGTGGGGCATTCTGCTCTTGTGCATCTTGTGCACCCTGCTCTTGAGACGACTTTAATTTATCGGGGCTCGACGGCAGATAAAAAGCTGCCTTCACACGGCGGCAGTAAAGCAGACTTGGCTCTTCCGTCCACCCGTAAAATTTAAAGAAGTGGGTGGAATTTTTTAAAAAGACGACAATATGCATTAGCAGGCGTCAGCACTGGGCTACCCTGGCGATGCAGTGGTAAAAAGGTCGGTTGTCGTCTTTACGATCAAGATGGTATGGTCGTGGGTTCATATCTTCCATCTCAGAAAGGGAGGAAGCAAGTGGGGTAGTGGTGGCTGGGGGGGACTCATGCTTTTCTGTCGATGTGTCACCTGTTCTAGAGCTCGGATTGGAAAGTTTTCTTTGAGGTTTCTTTTCTTGCAAACACAATGCGACATCGCCTCAAGGAGGAAGCAATTAAAAAAAACCAGTTATCTGTGCTTTTATGATACGTATTTTTTTGTTTCTTCTCTGTTTGTTGAAGATGATGTGTATCTTCGTGCAGGACTCGAGGCAGATTACCCTTACCGACCCTACCCACCGCCCCCAACTTCCTCTTCTCGTGATATCGATTTGTCTCTCATTGTCAGTTCGCTGTTTTTCTCTCTCTCTCCACGTTCTACTACTCTTGGATAACCTTAGTGCCAATGAAAAGACGGTCGAATGTACGGTTGCGAGATTTACAAGACCGGTTGGTTGGTTTGGCAGGAAAGTACCTCCACCTGGATGTGATTTCACAATGAGGGAGAGGGATGATGGAGCGGGGAGGACTACCAGCAGAAAACCTCCGACGGCCGGCCCTGGGAACAGATGTCGTATACAGAGGATGCCCCGAGGAGAGATCTAAAGCCGGGATCTCTCAATACATTGGTAACAAGCGAGTGTTTTAACCACTACAATACTGGGGGAGGGGGTCCTAGTCTTGTATAGAGGATGGCTAGGAAACCTAGTCCCTAGCAATTATCAGAGGCACTACGTTGACCGAAGACGCTGTGAAGTCACGATTATACGCCACCCATACTTCTCCCTACTCCACTCAGCCCTTCTCTCCCTCAATCTCTCACTCGTGTCACCGTGTAGGGAGCAACTTCTCTTGTTCTTTATTCCAATTCTCCATACTTCCTTTGAAATTGGATATTACGCAATATGTCATGACTTCTTGCCGATAATAAATGACTAAATAAATAAACATACGTTTATTCCTTCTGTCCATGATATTGTGAGTCATGGGAAACTTATTTTTATTAAATGTGTACCTATGCATCCTAGATGTGTGCTCAAAATAATAAGATGAAAAACATAAAAATATATAACAAATGAATAAAAAATTAAAATATGAAAAACCAAATTAAAAACAGACAATAAAACATTCCATCTACATGTTTCATTCAGCCACCTTTGTCCAACGCATGAAAATGTAAGTCAGGAGAGTGAAAGCTATTGAAAAACCTGCGTAGATGGAAAATAAAAACTGGAACCTTCAAATGAATCAGAGAAGTATCAGCGCGTCGGTGGAACTCGATGGCATCCTCCACCGATTGAGATCACATGTTTCTAGGTGATGTATGCACTTGAAGAATATAAATATATATATACATATATACACACACACATTGAACTATATCATGATGTCACTCGAAGTCACAGCAACTGACATTTCTCGAACCCACACCTCGCGGGCAGAGGGGTTCGAATCGATTTGAGGGAAAGTCGCAGAGTGCTGTTATTACAAAGCAAGCCTCTTTTTTCGTGAATGATTTATTTATCTGCATTTGCACGTTGTAATGTCAGGTTATTTTCAGAGAATCAGAAAGCTAAAACTTGGTTTTGATTGAAAAGATAGGACGTCGGATAAGGACAAAAATTGGGAGGCGATTTTTTAGATTTACAATGTGGGTGAGTGTTTTGTGGGTGTGTGCATGTTGGTAGGTGGGGGCGGAAGGATTTTCCTGGCAGAAAGCCAAATCAACTGGCGATGAGATAGTGACTGCCGTTTTATTGCATTACCGGGTGTATTTTTTGTATAAATTACCATACTTCAGTGTAGAGCTGTCTCTTCTTTTCTTAAAATAAGTGTCTACTGAAGCGAAGCAAGGGTTGTCTGATGTAACGGTTCGACAAGATGTACGGTTGTAGACCCTCATACGCCCGCAACATAGACTCATCTGGAGACAGTCTTTCATGGCCGATCAGAATCCGTGTACACAAATAGATTGACCACTGAGGCAACACACACACACACACACACACACACAGAAAGAGAGAGAAAGAGGAAATGGGACAAAGGGATAAAGAAGGATTTTTAAAAAAAACGATGAAGGGGGTCAAACCCCTCCCTCACTCTTACCCTTTTAGAGTCACCATCGACATCTCTAGCAAGAAGAGTTGTCGACCTGTCGAACAGCGTGTGAGAACAATCGCTGTGAACAGCCGTTGTGATCGATCGTGCGGTGAACAGTCGCATCGTGACAAGTTTGCTGCAACTGTACCGCTCACCTTCAGAGAACCATTCACCTCACGATACATGTTGTCCTGCTGCACCAGCTGCTGCAACACGGCATGCTCAAACCATCCGGTGGACAAAATGCTGTTTGCGGGAATGCAGCAAAACAACGACAAAAAAAAAATGCTTATGATGGCAGTAATAATAGTAATAAATTAGCGACATGTCCCAGTCCGACGGACAAGCTCTCGACGCTTTATAAAGACACACACACACACACACACACACACACACACACACACACACACACACACACACACACACACACACACACATTATCCCATTTCAAACATGTTTTCTATGGAATGCCATATGTGATGATGAAAGATATATAACTAGCAGCTGCTCTTAGCTTGCTCGAATCATTTGAAAAATTGTAATTCAGGCTGCAAATGCTCCTTTCAACACCGACTATGTCACTCATAAAATGGATCACATAGGTGACTTTTATTGTTGCTGCACATAGGGTAGTCTGCAGAATGCGTAATGAGTTCACAAGCTGTCGGCATGGAAGCAGTGCAAATCCACCGATATAATATTTTCAAGACGCTTAATTTGTCCTCTTCCTTCATGAGTCACAGATCCTTTCGCTTCCATATATCAATATGCATTTTTCAGTTCATAATCTACTTCATGTGCATTGATGATGATGATGATGATGATGATGATGATGATGATGATGATGATGATGATGATGATGATGATGATGATGATGATGATGTAAAATCAATATTGCTTCCTTTGTGCTTCACAAGAATTTATAGCCATCAAATCTGGAACACATGAATTTGAAGAGGAGCAGGATGACAATGATGATAATAAAATCCAGATTTTTCCCAGTGTAACATTCAACTAACAATGGCAGAAAGGGCTGTGAAGCAGCACCTCGTCCAGAGTTTGTTTGGTGGGCGCTAATGTGACTTCTACGGTGGGTTTTTTTCGGATTTAATCAACCAGCGAAAGGCGAAATTTATCTCATTTTGGGCGAGTAATTTGCATTAAAATACATTTTGCATGTCTCATGACAGTGGCAGGTCCTACGCAAGCAAGTAACTTGTTCTGATTATAAATTGTGAGACTTTCATTGACCTTCGAGAGCGTTGCCTAAGCATGGGATCAAAGCTTAGCATTCGGCCAGCTTTCTTTTACTTGGTCTCGGCGTACGCTCGGCGCCTGCTTATTGAAGTTGTTTGCTTTCCAATTTTCATGGAGAGTCAGATACTTGCTAAAACTTGCATGAGGCAAGGAAGTGTCTTAGCGGTTCCTGGTGTACGTAATGTTGAAGCAGACGATCAAAGTAACCAAGACGCGCGGGGTAGAGGCGCCCTGGCTTAACGTTTATTAACGCATCGGTCTCCCCGCAGCGATACACGTCTCCTGCATTTACTCATGTAATTCATGTAATCTCTGTAACAATGCAGCAGAAGCATCGAATGGCTCGCTCACCTCCTTTCTGCTGGTTGTCGCAGACAGCAAGCAATCGGTAGGTCGTGTACAGCTGCGCCTGGGGTAAGAAAAGCGGGTGGGGTGGCCGGTGGGGTGAGGCAGTCCAAGTGACGCTCGCGAGTATTCAGGGAACGTAGGGAATGTGGGCTGTGACATACGCAAGTACACAATGAGTGGAATTATAAAGTACACGACTATACAGAGACGATGTTGTGACGTATGCGAACACACACACACACGCGCGCGCGCACACACACAGAGGGTTTGGGGCATGTGACGCAGGGCAATAACTGAGGAATGTGACGTGCGTGACAACAAAAGGTAGCGGAGGCTGTGACATCCAAGGGAAGCTGGGATTGTGAAGTGACGTCTAAGAAAAGCTTCTCCTGCTGATCGAAGTGGTTTGATAATCCATGCAGGATCCTGGATCTCGTGACGTCAAGCACACACACACACACACACACACACACACACACACACACACACACACACACACACACACACACACACACACACACACATGCAGTATGAATACAGCGGCTTCCTATTGAACGTACTATCAGTGTGATGTGCACGAGACGATGGTGAGAGGCAGCGGTTGTGGTGGTCATCACCAGGTAAATCTCTCTCAAAAGAAACGCTGGGTTGTCTGCCTTCTCAACAACAGACGGTGGAAAGAGAGGAAAAGAAATCTTAATCCCACGCTGGAAAAAAAAGGCAAACATATATGTAATGAACACCGCTCACACCTGGTGCTTTTCAGTCCTACACAATAGCACCTTATCAGCTTGCAGGCGTTCAGATAGAGCTAACCTCTCTCTCTCTCTCTCCACCCAATGTTCTTATGAAAGTACAGCAGTGAAGCTGACAAATAGCAACAATCCAGGAATGTACTTCTCAAGATGACTTTAATGTGGCATTATGAATTATGCATGAAAGAAAAGAAAGGAGTGATAGAAAATTTTAAACTCCTAAAAAAACAACCCCGTGAACTCATATGATATCTCTGTCTTCTGGAAACTCGTTGACTCCCAGGTAAAACTAATGCTGACATACAGTGCTGAAATTTGAGGTTTAGAGAAAAGTAGGAAAAAATCACAATTGCTATAAAACTTTGCCTAGATGTACTCCTTCATTCTTCAAATGTGATGATGTGTGGCGAAGTGGGCAGACAGCCTCTGTAAGTCTTTACATATGTAAAGTGTACTAAATGCTGGTTACATCTAGTGAAGTTAACTGTATGTAGCCAGAGAAATATTTATTAACTGTAACATCCACATGGTACAGAATTGCACTATCTAGATTAAGAACGAGAACATAGGGTTTTAATGTCAACAAATACTTTATATGATATATCATCTTTGATGTCAATAAGAGATGGTTTTACTCTGATTGTCACAGAAGCTCATAATCACGCAGTCGTCCGACTATTTGCGTGATCTTTTCTCTCTGTGGTAAACAAAACAACAAAATCTGCCTCTATGTAGGCCCTGTCTACAGTGATTTATGGAGAAATTATGTTACATTCGTCAATAAAAATACATTATTAATGAAAAAACCCGAGAGCTTAAGATACGTTCCCAGTTAATTCTTATTTTTATCTGACGATTCCAATTCCACAGTCCTAAACGAAAAAGTTTCTTTTCCTCAGTTTGATTGTCAACAGAAGAAAACTAGCTTTTATAGTTCGACACAAGGTCACTTTTATACCGCTCTCGCTTGATACTGTTTTTTAACAACACTATTAATTACAGTCACTGGAGCCTGGTGCTCCACTGATCCAATAAAATACATATGTTTCACGAATATATCTGAAAAAAAAATCACTGACGCCTCCACTAGACATAACACAAATCGCCGCTGCCTCTTGGGGACGAGCGACCACAGCTGTCCTGGGCCAGATACTTCAGGATAAATACCTCAGGGTAAAAACTGCGCCTATCACATCCCGGAGTAACTTCACTGAAGATGAAGTTCACTTTCTATACACCTGTAAAAAATACAGAAATATTCGTAAAAAAATGTAATTTCCCCCAAACACCTAGCACAAAGTAAGTAGAGGAGCTATAGACACTAAGATTACATTATCTCTGGAACAAAATAGATTGTTAAAGCAGTATAATTAGGGCAAAACTAATTCCAGTGGATACAATTTGACACTACTTGTTCAAGGCTGTGCATTCATTTAGGGCTTTGTGAATGTAAGAAAAGATAAAAAAAATTAACAATTATAGTATTACACAGGATATGGGCTTAGGTGTTTGCAGAGTTTAAATGCATGGTGAATATACATACATTTTTGGTGCCTGGTGTATTCCTGGATTCGGATAAAAAATATTCATTGTTATATGTTGGTTTTTATATTATGCTTTGCTTTATTAATATTATGCTTGAATCGCCCTCGTGTCATAATGACGAAGTCGGCGTCGTTAAGGATACCAAGTGTCTAGTCTCTCTTTCTCTCGCATTCCACTCGGTTCTGTAGGGTCTTTACCTCATTCACCGCTGGTGTAGACGTGCCGTTAGTGGAACCTTCAAACGAACCACTGTCAACAAGGCATTCGATCACGATGTTTGCCGAGAAAGTGTCACGTTTACCACCAATCCCCCCAACCTCCACAACCATCCCCTTTTCCAACATGGCCGCTTTCTGTTCCACCGGAAAGTCCATTGTTGTGACGCCAGTCTCCGCCGGAAATACGTCATGCTGTCTTGGAAGGATGGGGAGTGCCGTGGCAGAGGCCCTGAAGTTAGTGCGAGGGCTATGCTGTACTATTTTTTCCTTGTCACTTACTATTTCGTCTTGCCTTAAAACGTTTGAGTTCCCTTTGTATATCCATACTTTACAGGGTATGTATTGATAATTTTTTCTTTCATCGCAAGTTTATCCCCACCCTTTCTAACCACTCGGTCTTCTCGCCTACCCAAATTGACCTTTTGGAGTAAGGGGTGGGGGTAGAGGGTACCGTGGGCTGAGCAGTAATATTTATAGATGAGTTTTAGAAAATACATAGTCACACACACACACACACACACACACACACACACACACACACACACACACACACACACACACACAGTGGCGTAGAAAGATACTTTGGGGGGGGGGCAGGTGGGGGAACTCCATGCTGACGGTGAACGACGTTAGCGGTTGCCCCCACCCCTGGTTTCTGCGCCACTCTCTCTCTCTCTCTCTCACACACACATACACACATTCATTTACTTCTTTTTTTTTGTCATGGACACTAATTATCGCAAACGATCATGAGCACCTCCATCTTCGCTCCGTCCACAGCAGTAGAAGCAGTAGGGTGGCTTAGGTGGCTGGGAGTGGAGTGCAGAGGCCAGTCTTGACGACTCCTCCACCTGTGCGCGCGGTCCTGGCGGCTGGGCAGGGCGTGAAAAGAAACACAAGAACGTTGACTTCAATCCTCGCCCAGTGTTAACAGTAGCTGGTCTGTTAGGTCAATAAAAGTAATCCAAGCCCGACGGACACGCCTGAATGACTAAGCACAAAGGGGGAACACCGCTCCCGGGAGGTCTTAGCTACGACTGTACTGCCGCCAGGAGCGAGAATGTTTCTTTTGGGCGCTGATTTCGTTTGCATTCTACTAGAAAAGAAAGTAAATGAAGGAAGGAATAAACAAAACAAAAAAAAGAAAAAAAAGGAAAAGACGGAAAACAAAAAACAGAAGAAAGGAATAAGAAAAAAAAAACAAACAAACAAACAAAAACCAAAAACGAATGAACGAAGAGAGGAAGGAAAATGAATAAATAAGGACTCGGAACTAGAGATGAAGAAAAAAAAGCAAGAAAAGAAGAAAGAAAGGAAATGAAGAAATAAATAAAGGAAAGGGGGAAGAAAAGAATGGTGAAAAACTTGAAAGATGGAAAGAAAGAAGAAAGGATGAATCAAAGAAGGAATGACGGAGGAAAGGGGTTAAGCTCTGCTGTGTTACACTAATAAGCTTCAGACGTAAGCTGTTAATGAATTGTCAGTCAAGAAAATAATCCTATTCTAGTCCACCGCCTTTTCCCGGTTTTTCCCGCAGTGAGTTGTTGTGTGCACAGCAGGGTAGCCAGCGTAATTAACCAATAAACATCTTCCCACAGAAGGCATCTCTGTCCGCCACTTTTTCTGTTTTCTGTACCCCCTTCCCTCCCTCTCAAGCTCTTGCTGGATGGTTTGCTGTCGTTCTCTATTCTCGTCCCCTCTCTACCATCGAGCCTTCTCCTGTTAAATGTCAATCGCTAAAGGGAAGATAAGCAAACTGCCACATGGACGGCGAAAAAAAAAAAAAAAATCCGAGGTTATTGCGGTCCCTGAAAAAAAATTCAGGCTTGTGTAACGTGTGTATCGAATCAGGTACGGACACGCACGCACGCACGCTCGCACAGAAGAAAAAAGCACATAAACTCGAGAACACGAGTGCGCATGTGCACATACAAGCAATTATCTCCCCTTCACCCCCCTGCCCCCGCGATACATCTTGAAATCAAAGAAAGCTTCTACAAAAGGAATTTACGCATGCGCTCCAGGAACTGACATGAAAATCGTCTGTAATGCATGTGCCATCTCCATTTCTATACTTCAAACGCATTTTGCGTCAAAATTTATTGGCAACATGTCTTCTCTTCCTTTACGTTTCATTTTTTTCTTTACTATTTATTCTTTACTATTTATCTTGCTTTTATTCACTAGCGGAGTCTGTGCCTCCATAAAAAGCGAGTTTAGAAGCTTACTTGAAAATCAGGTTGTTCAAGCGAAAGAATACATCGTTTTGATCGATGAACTCTTTGCCAGGAGGAAAAAGATTTTAAACGGTTCGAGTCGAGGCGAAGGTTTGGAGGGGCACTCGAGTGAAATTGACCCACGGGTGACCTCTCCTGAAGTTCAAATATCAAGTACACTCTTACCTACTTTTTCTTCTTCTTTGTCTTCTCCTTCTTATTATTATTGCTGCCTTCATTACCATGGTGCGAAAGACTTTTTAAAAGAACGTTGACGTCAAACCCCTCGAGGAACTTCGACTTCGTGCTGCGCCGACTGTGGCATTCGGGTAGCAAAAGTCTGAAAGTGGGAAACCAACAGCTTACGCAACTTCACAGAGTGTTCGCTCATTTATTATAAAGTAGTGCAACGTCTAGCTATCAAGCAGCGTCAGACCCGGGGGTCTCCTTTCCTTCACTTCCCACCCCTCCCCACAACCTCCGCTTTCCGCAAGAACGAGAGACTTGTAGATTCTTGGGCCATCGAAAGAAGGAAACTGGGACGCATTTCTTGCAAGAAATCTCCCCCGAGACGCAAACTGGGGATGGGTGAGATGAAGGGGTTAATGGAGGGTTGTGGGAAGTGAGGGTGAAAAGGTGCGACGGTCTTACGACTTACTTGATATACTTCTCCTCCCCGGGGGCTGGTGGGGTGTGAACCTGACCTCATTCGTCCCCAGGGACTGGGGTTTTTCGTTCTTTCGATCTGCCCTCACCCCGTACCCACTGGCCTACTCAGCGACTGTAGGATTTTCCTTACTTATGATTTTACCTCACTCAGAATTCAGTGGCCTGACAAGGGTTTCGGCTATTCCTTACGATTTGACCTCACCTTGTACCTACGGGCCTTACTGAAGGTTAGGGTTATTCCGTAATTTCTATTAGCCTGTTTGGTGGAGTGAGTTTTAATAAGTATTTCGTGCGACATTCGCTTGGAGGAGAAAAAGAAGTTAACTTCTCAAGTCACCGTTTGAGCTCAGGGAGATATAGACCTGCTTTAGTGCTGGTGTGCTGAGGGTTGACGCCCACCTGTCGGTACCCACCCTCTTACTCCACCCGGACACAAAATAGCCAGGGCTATGAGCCGTGCAAAGGCGCCCAAAGAGCGCTCATGCATGTACGCGCATGCATCACCCAACAGACACGTGCACTTTGATAGCGCCCTTTCTGACCGGCGCATGCCCACACACTCATCACGGGGCGGGAGGGGCTGGAGGAGAAAGAAAGAAAGGAAAACGTCTCCCGGCGTGCCTTTTCATCCGTTGCGGCTCGGACTGTGTGCAGACGACAAAGAAGGCAGACGCCAGGCGCACTGCTTGTACCGAGAAGGTTATTATGTCAGTCCCGCAGAAAATATACGTCAGGCTCGCAGAAACTGCCTGGATTGGCAGCCATGAAGGTCGGGAGTGCATTCTCACTTCCATTTATCATAAATTGAGCAAGGCAATTCAGACAAATAAAAGTAGAAGGAAAGGAACTCGCAAAAAAAAAACAAAAAAAAAAAAACAAAAAATGTGGGGACAGAAACAAAAAAGCGCCCTAGGTTTTGAAATGGAAACGAGGCGGGAACTGTGGATAAAGGGCGAAGACAAGTTTTAATACAGAGGGTGACATGTGTGCTTAAGGCAATAAGTCTTGTGGAGATTTGTATTCCAAACACCATGCCATGTGGGAGGTCTTAATGTGTTGAATACCAACCTTTTTTGTCCCTCCCCCCTTCCTCGCTCACCTTGCTGTCTTTATCAGTTAACTCTCTTGTTCGAGGACCTCAGTCGCTAGGATGTTCTCTTTCGGATCTAGTAGATTGTGCACTTCAGTTTGTTTTCCAGGCGCAGTTCTCCCGCTTCCTCGACCACACACACGTGTGTTTGTGTGGTATAGCGCTTTACGGCATGTTTAGGTCACCATCGTCTTTTTTTCCTCCTTCTCTTTCTCTGTCAATGTGTGTGTGTGTGTGTGTGTGTGTGTGTGTGTGTGTGTGTGTTTTCGGGGTAGTTCACTGTGAGAGAAGAGAGAGAGAGAGATAGAAGAATGAAAGATAAAGATGGGAACTGGTGAATTAAGACAAAAAGTAAGTAGAACCAGACGCTGCAACTTTCTCTCATTTTGCCTACATATTGCAATCCACTTCTCAGGAGAGAAGATAAAACCTCGCGTGTAGTGTAAACATGGAGACGACAATTAGCTTTAACAGCACATTCTGTTGTTCCGGTGCCGTCTTGCACATTTGACAGTCTTTACTGGTTTCATGGTTGTGTGTGTGTGTGGTGGGGAGGGGATGAGGACCACGAAACTAGTCCACCCGCCAGCAGCTGAAGTCACCAGGAAGCAAGAGCGGATGGCTTTGATTTATAAAGTTTTTGAGCTTGTAGATCAGGTTAAGCAAGTTTCGGTGGGGAAAAAAACCCCAAACACAAGGAAAACTGGTTGATTTTCATTAACCTGAAGTTAGTCATCATCAATTAGTTCAAAAAAGACAAAACATCCTTTGCTTGAAAAAAAATTAAAGATGTTTTACCGCTTTAGCGGTATGCCAATGGATAAACTCCCCATGAAAGGTTGCAAAGGATTAAAAAAGTGAAAATACAAAAATGTAGAGGGTTGGTACGAAAACCTAAAAAATTATCGTGACATTGATTTTGCGTCTCTCATACCCCTGACTGGTGCATTCACAGCGCCAGGCTGTTGGTACTTCTAATATGACCAGTCTGACAATAAACCATTTCCGATCGTAGATTGATCACGCTTTGGCTCCTCCGCGATGAAGAGCGATTTTTTCCGCCCGAATCGTCTGATGCGTGCCTGCGGACTGTGCCGGCGTTGCTGCAGTAGCCGCCTATTTATTACTGTATTTCATTCGAATTCCATCTGACGGGACTATTGACTAGACTACAGGAGGCAACTGTTCTGCCAGAAAATCCTCCCGGCGTCTTTCTGCTCCGTGGCTTTCTAATTACCGATGACGGGACCAGCAAGTTTGAAGACTTGCTCACTGTAGATAAGATCAATTCATTACAGACAGCCGACGATCGTGGGTGTCGGAGTGCAGATTATATATAGTTATGCACCATGCGGCCAATACGGCTAGAATAAAGCTTTTTCTTTTCTTCTTTCTCGGCTGCTGTTACATCATCTCCCCGTTTTGACGATTGTGTGGCTCATTAACTTATTCTTTCTGCAGAATTAAACAGAAAGATGCAGCAATTATTAGGCTCTTATAATACTCGGGAGTAGAAGCTTCTGCTGAAACGGTCATGCCACTCAAAGGATGAGTTATTTTGCGTTCATGTTTATGTGTCGGAACAGAATTTGTTTCTAAGGTCACTGCATTCCATTGTTCCTCGATTTTACACTTCCGTTCCTTTCCCTCACTCCTTTCGGCCCAGTGATTTACAAGACATAAAGGAGGCGAAAAAGGGTCATCGACTATTGAGCCGGTGGAGGTCCTTTGTCGCGCATAAAATTTAACAGTCAGTATAGTCTTTCCACATTAAATCGCGTTGTTGGTTGGTGAACTTTCGATGGAACGAGGCTTGAAAAGTCATTAGTTGACGTGGTAGCCACGCGCCTTTGCTACTCTCGAGCTCGTTGGCGCAGCACCGTGCACTGTGTAACCACCGACTCCTTTCCTCAACGCGCACGTAGCGCTCACATAGCACGACGCTTTTTAATGCTAACCGAGCCACACGAACTGTGCTTATCTCACTATTTTGCATCGAAAGACTCCAGCGTTTGCCTGCAGAGCTTTTCTGCTTATTTTGTGGCTGTTTTTCAGTAGCAATTTCGGATTGAATAGAGGACTCTATGCAGAAGGGCCAGGCGGAAGGGCACTGGCTGGAGCCATGTTGAGTGCTGAGGCCATATTGTGTGTATGTGTGTGTGTGTGTTCCGCCATTTGAACAATCGTGGAGCGCACGGGGCCTGCCGGAGTCGAAATATTTTGCTTCAGTCTGCTGAATTAATGCCCAGGGAGTACTTGCGAAGAATTGGATTATCACGTTGAAGATCTCTTGGTTCCGATGTGTTGAATTTTGTGTGGGTAAGGCTCCATTGGTGGTAGAAAATGGAGACCGTGCAAAGCAAGCCACGGAACCGCACGAAGCGGAGGGAGAGAGCGCATCAACTCAATCAGGAAAAACAAAATCTTGCGGATGAAGCCCTTAGTGGGGATGAACCGAAAGGTTCCCCTTCTCGCTCCAGCAAAGAAAAATGTCGAGCGAAGGCGCGAAGACAGCGTAACAACTCTTCACATTCATTCGAAGAAGATTTTATTGATGGATTTGCAATCATGAGCTTCAAAACACTGGAGGATCTGGAGGTAAGCAGATGGCATTCACTCATTCCACTCTTTCTCTGCGTTAGGGGGGCTCAAGCCAGTCAATCGCAACTCTCCCAGGACCGTTTCCTGGGAGGACAAAGACATTGCATCTACAACCATATGTAGTGGTTTTAGACAGGATTCTTTTTTCGGGGTGGGATTCGTGCAATTTTCGATGGCTGTTAGGGTGAGAAGCGAAACAAAGACACGAAGAGGCGAAGGTGGGCAAAAAGCCAAACAGTATAAAGCACCATGCCTCACACTATCAGAAATATTTGCGCTGAACAGGCGATCATTAGCGGAATGTATGCATGACATTTGCACTGTTTCTTGTTTCTCATTCTTTTGCAATCCTTCATATTCTCAAGTTAAGGAGATGATTTTTGAGCATAACTGGGGCTAGTCTTGTTGAGACAAGGTAATTATGCAATTATGGCATCACAATGAACTTTTGACAGATTGTAACAGACATTGGATATTCTAGTTTACTTGCAAGTCAGTGAGAACATTCAAAATAAGAAATGGTTAATATTTGGTAGATCTTTTGAACAATGACAGGGATATAGGCCTAACAATAAATATTTTTTAAGTGAATCGGATTTTTAAATGTGCCGCTCAGTTTGTTTGGTTAATGAACCTTGAAATAAGTAGGCAGAAATGTCTGTAGAATTATTGTAAGCAAGAAATGTTCCTACTGGTATGACAATGCTGCAGCTTATATTTCTATTATTCGTGTTGATTATACATTTTTATAGTCCAAATTAATTTTTTATTATTTTTATATTAGCATCCTTGCATTGGCAGCAAATTTGTAACTGAAGAGAACAGCAATGTGTGTAGGTTTTTCCAGGACATTTCATCACTGAGAGTTTTTATTCATTGTTGAAATAAAAGTCCATTTCATCATGGAAACAACTTGACAAGATGAATATTAAGTCCTGGTTTCAAGCAGATGTGCATGTAATCAATAGAAAACAGGGTTACTTTTCCAGTAAGGGCATTTTTCCAAGAGAAAGATATAGACAGCTTACAGTCTGAAAAGTTAATCTTTTTTTCATTTGAAATTGATAAACTTCGTTTTTCAACATAACACTTCAGGGAATACTTAAATGCTCAAGTGGAACATCATCCCGTGCCCCTGCCCCCACCCACCTTCCACACACACACCTACTTTTACTAGTTAAAGACATTATATTTGTTTGACAACTTTCTGCTCATTAAAGTGTTGTTTGTAACTACTTTTATTTAAACTGTTGTCTGTTACTTCTCACTTTATAGTTTATTATCGGAGAATAAACTTTGCACAACATTTTAGCAAAATACTTCCTTTAATAACGATTGTAAACTAAAAAGTATACTATATAAAGTAAACTATAAAGTTAAAACCACAGTTAGCTTACTTTTGTGTGCAATAACTACTGAAATTCCACAAATGAAAGACTATTATCTGACAATAAACTTTAAGATCAATTTAGTAAATTACTTCCCTTAATAATGATTGTAGTCTTTTATTTGTGGAGTTTCAGTAGTTATTGCACATAAATGTAAGCTCACTGTGGTTTTTAAGTATGTGCAAATGTTGTATTTTGCTAGGTACAAGACACTTGATGGGGCTTGTAACAGTGTTTCAATCCTAAAAGTGATAATCTTTCAAAAATAACAAATTTTGGATGGGTCATTTCTGTGGTTTAAATGAAACATTTTTTTAAAAAATTGAAACTAAACATTTAGGGCTGAAATCCTCTGACAAGCAGGGAAGGGTGTGTGTGGGGAAGAAGGGGAGAACACTTGAATTAGACTACATTGGGGGCATGGCTGGTAGTGTGATAAAGCTTGTAAGTTGTTGCATGTGATATACTAGGTGTAATGGCGTTGTGACTGACCCATGCTGAAAGTAAAGACTGCAAATATAAGAACTGGGGAACTAGGTCAAAATGTGAAGGAAAGGCATTTGGAATAGGCAGTCATTCTATTCTATCCACCCTCCCAACCCTTTTGTATCAGTTGCTTTCCTGACCTGTCACAAAGTATCTTGTACAGACTGATATTCAATATGTATTGGACTCATTTCCGTTTGAATTATGGTTAAACACTGTATGAGGCCTGTGATCTAAGAAACAGGATTGCACCCTTTTATCTCAAGTGGTAGTAAATGAATGAGCCTGTGCAAGTCAGTAACTTCAAAGATGTTTGCAGAATGATTAGCTCAGGCAGTAAAAGCAGAAATTGAGGAAATAAAAGAACTTGATCAACACTGAGACCAGAACAGTTACAGAAAATGTGTTACCCTCCTAGTATGGCTGATGGTATTAATATTGCCAATATAGCATATGCATGGCTTCTTTTCAACTTTTATACTTGAAGTTATCAGCTGAAATTCTTTAGTTTGGTGAACTGATCCATTTCTTAAACCAAGATCTTTTATACTTGGGATTAGCAGCTAAAAAGCTATTGTTCACCGAGCTGAACATTTACCAGTTTATTTTAGCTGAACTGTGGTCATTTCTGTAGACATTGTATATGGGTAACAAGCACTTGGAAAAGTAGGTGTAAGCATTGGATTACTGACTGGTTCAGGATTGACCTGGATTTGTGTGCTTTGAACCTGGTGTGTTTACTTGGCCGGTGAGTCACTCGCAGCCATGTTCTTATTTTAGTTTAGGTCTATAAAACTATGCTGTAATTTAAAGTCACCCAAGGCAACCCAGATTTCACCTTCCCCCTACTCAGTGTAACCCATATTTCTCAGTCTTGTTTTTTTCTCTCACTAAGGTGGTATATATTCTTCTCGATAATGAAACAGTATTAGTGCTTTAGTGCTCTCAAGGAATGACTTTTACAGTTCTCTTTTGGCTGTCATATCCCATCATCTGTAAAGAATTCAGAACAGTGGTTTTCGTCTTTTCCGTAGATCATCTAGATCAGAGCATACAACTTCCCTCATTTGCTCTCTTTGTACGCAGACTGTATAGCCTATAAACTATCCTCACTGACCTATTCCACTGTTTCTTGGACTGGCATCAATATCTAAGTTCACTCACATCTATACTCCTGCAGGAATGCTCACTTTGAAATCCAAACTTAAGACTTTCCGGGGATTTTATCCTATCATGTTCAAGTTTGCATAATGTGTGTATCTGCTAACTCAGTATCTTGTGTCTATCTTAATGCATAATTCTGTATAACTATGATTAGGTCTATTTTTGTTGTTTCTTGTGTGCTCTGGGCATATCTTGTGGAAAATATTCATTATTTGATCATCATTTTACTACTTACTTGCTGGAAATTATGATTACGATAGTCTCCCCATCCTGTGTCTTCTGATTAAGCTCCAGTGCCAGAGAATTGGTCTAGACCCATTTACCTCCAGATTGCCTTTTTTCTTCCATTGACTTTTGAAAGCTGCAAATGACTCCTGGTGCAATTTCCTCCTTTCCCTTCCACCCCACACTCACAAGATTACATTTGTGATATCAGTGTCTTAGAAACTTTACTTTCTACAGAAGTAACACGTTCCTGGTAAGTGCTAGTGCACCACATTGATTTTTCAAAGTTAATAAAGAAGATTGCTGTCATTAAATCTTTTTTTTGCTATCGGGTTTTGTATTTATGTCATAAATAAAAATTAAAGGTTATACGATCAAGAAATGGATAACACTGGTGCTGCTGGCATCATTTCCATAAAGTGATGGATGAATGACCGTTTGAGATCCACATCTTTTCAATTATGCTGCACCTGTTTCTTGCTGAAGTTCAATTGATTTTTGCTCCTAGTGGATAGTGGCTTATGGTGTCTTGGAGTGCCTGGCAAATGTTTCTTTATGATCTGTGCAGTAAAGCAGTGGAGTTGTGTATGCAAGAAAGGCAAAGGTCAAGATAGAAAGGAGGATGCCTTGAGTTTATGATTAGATTATGGCATTTGGCATCAAGTTTCTCCATGCATGAAGTGACATCTGTCTCAAAGTTGAGAAGAGGGATATTATGTAACTCAGTCACAGGTTCTTAGTTTTGCTTAGTCACTGCATAGGATTTTTAAAATGCTTAAGAAGTAATGCAAGTTCACTTACCACTCCCCATTCTTTTTCAGTTTGCTTACATTTTCATGAATGCTTTGAATTATATTAGTAGTTTGAGGTTTACAAGTTCAGCTGTCTTTGCAAGCTTGTCTTAGTTCAAAGCCTTATAATACAAAGTGCATTAATCATTACTGCCAGTGTTAATTAGAATTAATAAACTTATTTAACAGCCATCAGTAAACATTCTGATGATTGAATATTTTGTAAAGATGAGGTGGAGTATTTGTTTTTAACTTTGTTCAGAAATCGCTGGCGTTTTTACCTTTCTTGAGGCCTATTGATAAACATTAGTCAGTGACATTGTCATTTCCTTCTGCATGGAGTTCCTTTTGTGAAAGAAAGGGAAATAGACCAGTGTTTTAACTTATTCGAGAGCCAGATATTGAATTACCTGAGTTATCACCAACATTGAATTGGGATCTGAGTCACGATTCATGAAAATGGCTAGGTTAATCATAAGGGTTATTCATGACCAAGCTTCCGGAAAGGAGATTTGGGTATCTAGAAGGGTATTTTGCGCAAGAGATGTTTATGTGGGTGCAGGTGAGAGAGGAAGGGTTCTGAGAGAAATGTCACTTTTGTACCCCTTCATTGATTTGTTTTGGTATCCTTTGTATCAGAAAGACCTGACTTTAGTTGTGCTTTGTGTGGCTATGAAAAATTGAAATTTATAATTTCTATCAGTAAATGGGCTGTATTGTAATGCATCATCGTCCTGCCTCGTTTTCTTGTTGCATTTTTTTTCACCTGGCAAAGAAAACAGGATGAATTCCAAATGTTCATGTTGTGTGCATATGAAGCTAACCTGCCAAGCACATGTTAGCTAATTAATAGAAAAAAAGAGTAAACTTCACCACATTAGTCTTCATGTTCAACAGAAATAACTCTCTTAAAGTTTCCTGTTTCCTTCTGTTTGAATAGCCTTTTTTCTATCCCTTTAGCTACTTTTTTGTCATGCGCAGATATTTCTGGCTGCCCGAGGAAAATTGCAGGAAGAAGAAATGCATCCTAGTGATCATAAAGAGCTTTTAAAACAGCTTAAAATATTTGATTTGTAGCTGTTGCGTTGTGCAGTTGGCAGTTGTGCATGTTTTCTTTTAATGGCAGCTGTACTTAAAACATACTGTATTTTGTTGCCTTCTCAATGTTCTTTACTTGGCATGCTGGCAATGTTTTTGTTCATTTTTTTAAGTGTTGGAAGGGATAAGTGTATAGTTTTTTCCCCCCTAGTGAGTTATGGGTATCCCTGCTGGTAGGGAGATAGTGTGTATCTGTTTTTGTGTGTGTATACTGCTAGTAAAATTTCTAAACCTGCCACTGTTTTTTAGGGCCTGAAAGTGGCAGCTAAAGTGTGGTGATGATGCTGATTATTGTCATCATTAGTAGCAAAAAGTATGCAGATTTCAGAATTGCTTTTCCAGTTCTCATTAGCTGCCAGTCCGCATTAAATGCTGTGGAATTCAGAGTTTCAATGGGTCAGATGTTCATTTTTCTATAATCTGCAGACTTTTTACTTTTGATATATTATGTAGAAGAAAACTAGTGGTTTAAAATTCATGTTCTGTTAAGACCATTTGAGTTAGGGAGGTAAAAGCCAGTGCTAGATATTCCATATTATAGCCCTGTGTAAAGGATGGTTCAAGTGCATGCCGTACTGTCTTAGGGGAAAAATTGTTGGGTGGAAGCGTGGCTTGTCATTCAAAGCCTTTTAAATACACTTAAATTGGTTCTGGGGAAAGTAACAGGAAGGCATCAAATGCTTTGATCAGTGGGCATATTTTCTGTGAGCATTTGATACTCTGAGGATTTGTGCCAGCATATGGATTACCAATATACTGCTACAGTTTGTTGGTAACCTTGGAATTGTGTCTGGTAGTACCCTGCATATGTGATAATTGTCATAACATGTTTGATGCAATGCTCACTAAGTGTGAAATAGTAGAAACAGTAGGAACTGAAGACGACAGCTGGATGTAATGTGATCTGTTGGCTGTATGATTCATATTTGCAGCAGACAATTAAGAATCATATATAGCTTCATGGTGTAACTGAAGAGTTTTTTTAAAAATATATATATATATATGGTGTCACATGTCTTGCAAGAATTAACAGCATATTGCTTCTGCCATAAGTGTCGGCTTATTAATTATGGTTCTGAAATTGCTGTAACTATCATATAATCAATACAGCTAGAAAATTGAATTCTGATTAGTTCTTTGGCTTTTATTCCGAATTATCAACTGAGGCCACATAATAGGGAGTAAGCCCTTCGTGTAGGTAGAGAGGTAATTATCTTTTGATGACAAGAACTAAACCAGTAATCTGCAAACCACATTATCTTCTTGCCAAATGCTTAACCATTGTGTCGCCTGGAATGAACGTACATATGTGCTTAGGATGGCTTCATGCAGCATGGGGTCTGGTGTATAGAGCTTTGTTGGAGACTGAACCTAAATTGAAAATTGTAAAAAAAAAAAAGAAATCTGCATGTGATGGATGTTTCAGCTTTTGATGACATCTGTTGCAAGCAGATGTATTGTTAGTGTCATTGAATAGTGACATCGGCACACCAGGTATTTTGCTAACTGGTTAGCAAGGATATTGATGTGGTTCATGAATAATTTATTGTATTATGGAAATTTTAGCTCTAGGAATAAACTGTTTCAAGTAGTTTAGTTTTTAGCATTGATGATGCAAATTTACATGTGCATTTATTTTTCTTTCTCTCCCAGCTCCCTCTCTGGTTTGTCAATACTCTGCTCATGTCATATATATATGTATATATTTGAAATGTTGGAGGGATTCTCTGTCAAGACAGGAAAGTACTCTTTTATAGCTATGCTACAAACATTCTGTCAAGATCTGCAGTGATCTTTGATAGTAACGCTGCTAACATTAATTTTCAAGACAGGATTGGAAGTATTCATTTATTGCTATTCTACTAACATGCTTTGTCTAACAACGGCTCCGTCTTTGGCTTTTCTCGGTGTTTGTAGCGTCATTTGTTATTCCCCGTGTCGAGTGATTGCCCCATTATTATTTGGATTTAATACGTTATCTTGCCGGCTGCGTGCATTCCCGCAGCCCCATGTTGTTCAAACAGTCGGACAGCTTGAAGAGTGTGTCGGTCCCCGGGAGGGAAGAACGGTAGTTTTTTTTCATAATTCTTGTTGCTGTGCGGTAGCAAATTAAAAACCAAAAGGATATTCGCTCGTGGTCTTCTGGCGACAGCGTTTGTCAGTCACGCTTCACCCTCCCCTCTTTCATTCGTATGCTGCGTGGAGCAAGGCTGAGACGGTGGGTGGGTGAGTAGGAGCAGCAGATTATACAGGGAGACTCTTAAGACGGATTATTTTAGCTGAGCGAACTAATTCCATTTAGCAACATTGCACGTGCCCTATACTTTACATGAATTCTGTATATCTTCCAGAAACAGCATCTAAATGTAAATGAAGAGTATATAAAACATGAAAACATTTCTGTGTTAAACTAATGATAGATAAACAGTTTTTTTATATATTTTTTAAAGAAGATGAGAATATAGTATTTCCTGGTCTAAAGGTTAAAAATTATAAATAACGCTTTTTGTTTGTACAGAGCATGTGTGTGTGTGTGTGTTGGGAGCTAGCAACTAAGCTTACATCAAGGCAAAACAGCTGGCCTCCTAAATAGGTGCCATATCCTACCTTGGATGGCATCTGAACCCAGGACAACTGATTCTCGTTTGTTTTTTTTTTAATGGAAAGGGCAGAGGGAAAATTGGAAAGCAGCTGCTAAATCAAATGATGTATTGCAGAGAGAAGAATCAACTGAAGTATTTTAGAGTGGACGCTTGTTATCTTTCCCGATTAGATTATTCATGCTTTTTATCATGACTTGAAGCTGCACAGTCTGATGTTTTATTTATTCGGTCGTGTAATAATAAACAGATATATGTAGCACATTTCTCAGCAGCAAAAGCGATTTTGCCGAAATCCATTAGTTTGCTTTGGTCATTGTTAGGTAAAATATTTACCCACGTTGTCTGTTGTTTGCACAAGGAGGCGGAAGACACTCCACTTAGTATAATTGAAACTGTTAAATTTATAAACATCGAAGTGGAAGGGTACAAAGCAGGTCATTCAGTAGAAGCTGTGGCTTTTACTTTTTTTTTTTTTAAAGAAAAGGTTTTATCAACATCCTGACATCAGCAAGTTTTGAGAAGACCTTTTTTCCAGCTCGAATGAGATGCGGTTCTCGAATCTGCTGGAAGGTCTAGAGTTCATCAGTGGACTAGCTGGCAGCCTGTACACTTGACTGCCTTCTGTAGCAAGATGGCGCCTGGGCTGCTCACGCATGCGTCAGTTGCTAGACGGCGCGCTGGCCTGTCGGTTCATTTGTTTAACGGCCAGACCAAAGCTGTCGTCTGCTCGCTGTCCCAACCTTAGAAGCCGAGAACGGGAGTGTGACAAGGAAGGTTTGTGATATGAAAGGCATATATTAGATTGAGGAGGGTCGAGGAGGGCTATAAATGCAGAGGCGTAAATTCGTATAAGATGACAGAAAGAAACTCAACTCTAAATAATCTTAGTGTTACGATCATTTGCTAGTCTCTCGTGGCTTGTCAGTTTTCAAACCTTTTAATGACAGAAATATAAGACTTGTTCAAATTAAAGAACATTTTTGGATGGTTGATGCCTTCATGGTGCTGTGGAAAATGTTGTATTTATGTTTCGAGCTGGTATATTACTGTAAAAACGGCCTTTCATCGTCATCATCATCAGATGTGAACCGCGTGGGAGCGTGGGGAGCGATCTCTGTC
The DNA here is from genome assembly GCA_004794655.1 of Marisa cornuarietis. Classification (NCBI taxonomy): domain Eukaryota; kingdom Metazoa; phylum Mollusca; class Gastropoda; order Architaenioglossa; family Ampullariidae; genus Marisa; species Marisa cornuarietis. The sequence goes on along the minus strand of SMMW01000565.1, from coordinate 3,015,139 downwards.
GTTCTGAGATTGTTGAGAATCTTTCATGAGAGAAGGACGCATAAATCTTCACATATGACCTGACTTGAACTACACTTTCTTCATCCCCTCCCCCTCCAATCCCCGAAAAAAAAACCCCGAAGACACCTTTACTTGTTTTGCTTGTATTTTATATGCATCGTAGATCAAAGGCAGGCTGATTGAAGGCTCGGTCTGGCGCCCCCTTCTCTTGCCTACCTCCGCCGATAACAGGTCTAATTTCGCTTGTAAGCGGTGAGCACGTTCAAGGGAGAAAGAGCGCGCCATAGAGGTGTGTGTGTGTGTGGGGGGGGGACAGCCTAGCTGGCTGCGCAGGAGATTGGTGCCCTCACCCCTCCAAGCCCCATAGCCCACCTTCCTTCTCCTCCCATCAAGCGTGGCTCCTGGGAAGTGATACATTACTCCCACCAAACAACTCGGCGCTTTGTGAGCTGATGAAACATTTAGCGAATCTTCTGATGTCTCTCATCTGTGCTTCTTCGTCGCGATGTCAGCGATGCTGTCAGGAAGGGTGCTTAAAAAAAAATACAAACACGTTCAGACGAAAAAGAGTGTTGATTTATTATAAGTTTCGACTGGAGCGCCTTTGATAAAGCGAAGTTCGTTAGTCGCGGCCCGAGTCTCATCGACGCGGGAGCGCAAAGTTGGGGTGGTGGTGGTGGGGGGGGGTGCGGGCTGCTGGCTTTAGTCGCACAAGAAGGAATCGTCCCGCGCGATCTCGCTACAGACACAAACTCTCGATCTCGCTAAGACTGTTGAATGAACGTCGGGATTTCAGATCATCAGCGATTGGTAAGGATGGAGGGAGGACACACTAATTTGGCGACGATTGTTTTTGTTTTGTTTGCTTTGTTTTTCCCCTGCGTGAGCTTTTCCTTTCAGCTATAACGGGGGCCGTTGCGAGGCGTCTGTGTTGTACGCAGTCGTTCGTGGGTGATGTTTTGTGACTACAGCAGGGCCGCTGCTTGCACCACTTCATTGCCGACCGCTCGGCGGCTAAAGCTGTTTCACACACATGCCATTAGCCTCGAAAGCAGATCATTGGTCGAGATAAATCTTTTGACTGCAAAAGAAGGGCGAAGGAAGCTTGTGCGCGCTGGGGGGAAGGCAGGCCCATCTGGGTTGAAGTCGTTACAAAGACACGTTACTGAAGAGATCGATGGAAGTTTTTTTTTCAAATTTTGTTCATGCAGACTGCGATTCTGAATGAAAAAAAGAAAGTAAAGAGGTACATGTGTAAGTAAGCAGTATGAGTGACAAAGGTGATGTTAGCAGCACTTCGTCACGGCGTCCTCGGTGGGTTGTAGGCCCGGTCAAAGTTTTCGGCGCACGCGCGTGAACGGGATTAAAGTGCGGGCGACCGCCCGAGGCCCCGGGAGCGTGAGTGTTAAGGGAGATAAAGCACGAGGGTATGGGGGCATGTGCAGGCGGCTTTGAGGGCCAGATTCCTGCATTGCACCGGGTAGTGCTCGAACCTTGTTTCGCTCACAGCACAAACGAGCGAGCGAGCGCAATCAGTCAGGGCGATGATGGATGGCAAAGCTGTTGAACTCGGATCTCAGTTTAGGGCTACGTGCCACCTCGTCATGGCCTTGGCCGTTCCAGTGTCCCGAATGTCTTGCATATTTTATTAGTGACGTGGCTATATATATATATATAGATGAAGGGCTGGTGAGGGCAGACAAACATACCTGACCAGGGTATGCAAGTACTGAAAATATGAAAGTCTCCTTTTTTCTATAAGTTAAATTTATGTTATAAAGTGGTGTGTGAGCGTGGGTGTGAGAACTACTGCCACGAAAAATTTTAACGCGTATTTTATTTAACATGACTATTCCATTTTCCGGGCTGCGAGAAGAAAAAACGATGTGAAAGATCACCTTTTTAGGGTCCAAAGCTGCCCTTCAGCCATACCGCTGGACGTGGTATGTAAGAAATTTTGCATGGAGCCTTAGCGGTTACCATGGCGGTAGGCGGAACTGTTGACTGTGGTAACGTCATCCTGTGTCGGCTGGGTCTTCCGAGTTTTTTGGCGTCGAGAGTTTAACGAGCTTCGTTGATGCTCTAGTCTAAGGGTTGGGGATGGGGAAGGACGGTCTACAGCGCATTTCCTGGGGCCATAGTTATGAAGCGAGATTAAGCGTTTCCTCAGGGCGAAATCGGGAACTCAAGTAAAAGCGTCTTGTTTTTGTAGTTAAAATGCAGTGCCCAGATTCCGCGAACACAACTTCATGTTTAAAGAAACACAGGGCATCTTTGTCATCTCAATAACTACAGCTTCAGGGGTAAAACAACATCTGCTGGGTCTAAACACCGCTTTATAACTTCGAGAGAAAGACAATTTTGGGTGAGCCCTGTCCTCCCCGTGTTGCCCCAGGGCAACGACTCACACTGACTTCACAACTATCACCTTCTGGTGTAAAGAGATCTGTAACCTTTCAGCTTGTCGCCTGGTTCTGACGAAGTTTTGGATCGTTGAATCGAGAATGCTGACTGCAACAAATGACCACTGTGTCGTGTTCGTTGGCATTGTGAGTCCTGCTTACAATTTCCTTGTGACTGGCGCAGAAAGCTTGAGAGAGCTTTGTCTGGTCTACAGACCGTCACTGCATGATCAAGACGGTAGTTGTACCCAGAAGGGTGAAAGCGTCTGTAGACAGAACTGTTCCGAGAGAGCTTGTCCTCTAGCGCTTCCTCCTTCACTCACTTTCCCTCCTCCCTTTCATCCCTTCACGCTATTCCTAAAATTGTCCTTGCTCCAAGGAGAGCATGCTAATATGCTAGCGCTTTCCTCACCGTTAATAACGTACATCTGACAGGTAACCCACCCCCCTTCTGAAGATTATAACAGCATATATGTTACTACGGTAGCCTACAGCAAGCAGGTGTTCTATGAAGTGGATTGGAGAAGAGTTACTTTCCTCCCGAGACCGGCGGTGGTCCTTCCCCGTTGTCCCATAGGGTTATGAGGCGCGGCTTGTGTAATGCTGTCAATTCCGCCAGCTTTCATTTTGACCTTTATTTACCTGGGTGCCGGCAGAGAGCAGTACGCCAATCTCACGAATTGTGAAGGGTCTGTGATTAAGTTTGTGTACTTGTGCCACCCCACCCCTCCCGGCCGCTGGAGAGTGTTCAGCCCTCCCTTGTTAGGCCAAGGACCTCGCGTCTTATGGCATTCCCCTCTTCGCGTTGCAGACGTCTAGCATAAAAGCGGCGAGTGCCCTGGTAGTAGTAGTACAGGGGCCAGTTGCACAACATGTTTCTAAGCCTTAAAACTGTTCTAAAGAAGCAAAATCTCTTCTCTGCCAGTTAGATGCATTGCACAGGAACATTAAAAAAAATTATACTGACAGGACGGAAAGTTAGACATAAACAACTTTAATTTACTTAAATCAGTTTTAGTTTTAAAAATTGTAAAATTGTGGTGTTCACTTTAAACTGATTATCTAAAAAGATTTAAGGCCTAAAAGTGTTTAAAATTAGAAATGTGTTGTGCAACTGGCCCCAGGAGTGTGTTGGCATCGCCAAGTACCGTAGTCCTGCTAATAGACGTGCCTACTGGTTCCCCGACCCTTGTCAGATTATGCAATCGCTGGCTGGCACGTTGGCATATATTTTTATTTATTCCAGTGTGTATTACATATTTGGTATTCCGCATAACATTAACAAAACAGAACATTTTGTTCACAGTTTTCACATGTTGATTAGATTTCAAGGAAACTAATGTCTTGTCGTGTTATGGTATGCTTATAGTCTGAAATATTTGTATATTTTATTTTCCAGCTACAGCTTAAAGCTCTGTATTTTAAGCAGCTGCTTCTAAAGGCTTTGTATTTTAGCCAACTGCGACTTCAAGCTCTGTATTTTGCAGCTGCCTGTTTGTCTGATTCAGGCGGACGAAAATTGTTCATGTAAGTGAAAAGGCATTTGCGTTTCCATTGACAGGCACAGATCAGTAATTTTCCTTCCCCTGCGATTTACTTTGTCATTCTGCACGCTCTTGTAAATTGTGTGGGCTCACATTACTTGGCATATGTTATACTCACAAACTCCCTCCCACAGTTTTTTCTTTCCTTTTTTTTTGGGGGGGGGTGGTGGTGGTGGTGGTGGTGACAAACAAAGCTGTGAGGAGAGATATGGCTAGCAGCAAGAGACTTACGCGCGATCACGTTCTTTCGCGCGCGTGTGTAAGAGAGCGAGAGAACGAATCGGTGGTGGTAGTTGATGCTACTGGTGGTGAAATTGGTGGACGATTCAGAGCATGGGGTTATAGAACATGACGGAACCGAGAGGTCCGGGAGTATCGCTGACCAGGGTGGATGTGGGGGGGGGGGCATGCTGGTATGTAACAGGTCACATGCAAATTCAATGTTAATGGTTTTACTTTGAAAGCAAATGTGCACACCACCACCTGTGGATCATTGTATTAAAAGAGGCTTTTTTGCCTGCAAGATACTTGTCCTTTTCAAGTTTTCGCTGTTTGCTGAACGTTTTTTGACAGGGCCAACGACTTAAACAGTTTTAGATTTGTGACGCCATTTTACATTTTTCTAAACCATTTGTCGCCGTTTTTCCTTTTTGACAGATTGAATCAATTGGCCTTGGTTATATTGACGAAGTCTGTGGGGGTCTGAGCCGTAGTGCCCGAGGGAAATAAACATAGCAGCGGTGTCCTGGGGGGGCTGGGTGGGGGTAGGAGAAAGTAGAGGGCGGGGCTACCGTAGCGAGCTGTAAATGGATTGATTCCAGGGGAGTATTGGGTGGAGGCCCGAGGGGAGTGGTAGTCGCATCAGCGGGTAGTTCAGAAGCTGTATGGTGTTGGGCTAGGCGTGACAGCTGTTTTAACTTTTACTGTTTTTTTTTCTTTCTCGTCGGGCCAGCGTTCATAACTTCAAACATCTCAACAGTCGTTTCCCCACGTTTCCATCCTGATGATAGAAGTAATCAATGTGGATATGAGGATGAAAGGGCATGGCTAAGTCACAGCAGTGCCTGCAAAGAATACACAGACACCCTGGCACCCCCCGCTTTTGTTAACCATCTCAAACCTCACAAACCACTTTCCCTACCTCACGCATGCCACGGTCGAATTATTGATATTCTCGGCATGGAGAGATAATAGCGAATAACAGTTAAAGTTATTGTTTCAAGATGTAAATTTTTTAAAAGCAGTTGGTCCGGTCGTTTTGTTTTTCCCATTAGCTTCCCAAGGTGAAAGTGTATTCCCGCTGGTGTAACGTATGTACCATTGATAGTGTATAGGTGGTAGTGGTGGTAGGAATAGGGTAGCATTAAGTCGGTGCGGGAGGAGGAAGGTGGGAAGAAGAGCAGGGAAAAGCGTTAAGCTCCCCGTTTTTTTTTTTTTGTTCTTTCGCGCATAGAGTCCAACCGAAACTCGTTTTTCGTCGCCTGACAATTGTTAAGGAGTGTTTCTTACTCTCAGCAGAGTGGCGGCTTCTCGTCGCTTGACAGTTCCAGGGAGTGGTTCTCTTTCGCCGACTGTTGATCAGGGATTTTTCTCTCTCGTGCATTTTTACTTCTTGTGCTTGTTCTGTTTTGTGCCAAGTCACTCAAGAATGTTTTCTCTCTATCACCTCCTATTCCTCTTCGCACTGAATAATCCTAATTTCTCCCCCAGCGCGAGTTTCGGGGGGGGGGGGAAGATTGACGGCATTAAGGTGGTCTTGCGAGATCGACGCGGAGCAAATCAAATTTCTCTCATCTTTACACTCCCAGGGGTTCCGGGGGCCAGAACTCATCCACTCGAACTTTACTGCCTTCGCACTTTGTTTACAAACACAAAATTGAGAGCATAAAAGTGTTTGGCGAAAGGAATCCAAAAGGTTGTTTTCTCGCGTATGACAAGCTAAAAGAAACACCAGCTCTCTCCCGGATGAAATACGACTTACTTCTTCTTCACCCTCCTTTTCCTGATCTGTTTGTTTGGAACAGAGATAAACCGCTATTCCTTTAGCCTTTAACCCCATCGCTTACAATTCTGCAGCACGTGTTTTTTACTTTCGGATTGGCCTTTGGGGGGAATTGTGGGAAGGATTGAAGCCAGAACTGACCGGACAGCGCCTCCGCTCTTCACTTCCATCGCTGTTCTGATCCTTCCAGCAGCATCCCGCCGATCCATGCCCCCCCCCCCGTCCTGCCTCCATTGCCTTCCTCCCCCCCAGCTAATTGAGGGACTTATTAGAGCTGCTCTTTCAGGGTCTGGCTATGACACTGCCACCGTCTGCTCCAGTTAAAGACAGCAAAGAAGAGACTGTATGGGGGTTGATTGACATGACGCTGCTGTGCGTCGTGCGGCCAAGTGCCCAGCTCGGGGGTGGGGTGGGCATTTTAATTTTGAAGGGTCCTCACACCGCCGGCGGTGAGTGGGTCTGGCTACGTGCAGCGGCCGCAATAAACGTGCATTATCGCTGACTTATTTATTGGCGTTTACCCTCAGCGGTAAATCGAACTTGAACAAGCAATCCGTCTTTTCTGTGGGCCCCCCAACGTTCGCATGGCAGGTGCGGTCCGTCGTTTCGTGCGATTGTGCAAGTCGATAATCTCGATGGTTGTATTACATCTTGAGTGATGTAGCTCTTTTAATGAGCTTCGACCGTAAAGGGGAAAGGGGGACTTTTTTTTGTCTTGAACGCCTTAAAATTATTTTAAAAATATTAGTGGCGTTTCACTAGTGGAAAGGTATTTATTTTGTGTCGAGTGATGGCGAAAGTGGCATGAAAATCGGAATATATTAGTTCGCTGGCCTTAGCTGGCGAGTGTTGGGGCGGTCGGAATGCAAGAAAGTGCGTTACCAGTCGACTGACTAGCGAGGGTCATTCGTAACCAAAGTGGTGACACCTGCTGTCGAGTACGTGAACTGTGGGGTAAATAGTCTCGTGTCGGTGTGCCTCACCACCGAGAATTTGCTCTTGATAGGAAAACAGCCCAGCGACCGCGAAGAACGCTGTGGCGGGACCGACCGCTACAAGGGTCAAACGGCAACGGCAACGGCAACACCACAGGCTGCGTATTTCTTTTCTGTGGCTGAGAAAATGTTACTTTCTTCCAAGTGCCGTGTGCTCGGATTGCATGGAAGTAATGGAAAACTGCTCAAGTCATTGTTAAGAGTGTTGAAACTAACGCAAAGATTGTTTTAACATTTCTTTTTCTCTTGAGGTAATAGTTATCTTTTTCTTGTAACAAATTTTCTGTCAGATAATTAGTTCCTAGGTGTTCCACTGGTATCTTTACAATTCGTCGTCTCAGGAATTCCTAATTATGATACAATTGATTATTTCTTTTTTTTTCCTCTCTTCCTCATCACTCTTCCAGCCATCGGCATTGATGTATTTCACATTCAGCGAGGAACAAGATGTATTTCTCATCTCATGAGATGGGAACTGCAGACCTCAGCCTGGCAGCTTTTATGACTGCGCGGCATACGTTAGAGGCAGTGAATCGACTTTTGCTTCGGCCGCAAGAATGTGTGAGAGAGAGAGAGGGAAAAGAGAAAGAAATGAATTTTGGGGAGAAAGGATAAAGAAAAAAAGCTGGATGGTATGGTGGCAGTAAGAGAGAATTAATACAGAGGAGCTCACGCAGGGCAGGTGGGTTTAATGGTGACAAGCAGCATTTAACATACTACATCAGCACAAACGTCTCTAGAAGTTACAGGGCTGCTCGGTTAATGTGAAGAGTTCACTAGACACCGCACTCACAAGACGCGCCTGTCCTTTCTAGTTTGACGATTTATCTTTCTACCTCGCTGAAAACCTCCACACGAGTGACCGAAAGCAGTGCCACTAATTCCCGCATGCGCTGTTGTCCTCATTGTTTATGTTTAAAATTTCATTTTTGTTTTCTTCAAGTTTTAAAAGACAAATAAAACTTTGGAGGAAAACAACGTGCAAAAGAATAAACAGAGGAAACGGGAGACGACAGTTACAAATTATTAATCATAACTACTGGCCATTAGCGCAGGCTAGAAACGTTAATTACTACTGGGACATCACGCAGTGTGGACTTTACTTGCGCACTTGCAGAGCTTCTGTCGCCGAGGCAACGCAGGAAAACCTCTTCGCGTTTCTTCTCGCCCGGTCCGAGATGTTTGTGCAATAACACGCGGTGGGTGGAGAGAATGGGGGATGAGGGGAGTCTGCCTCCAGTCGTCTGCCCTTGGCAGCCGCTATCTCTACGATATACACTTGCAGTCCGGGGGCCTTGCGGCCATTCTAACGCTATGATCAATAAACCCGCTGTGTGGAGAGGCGGATTTCAGGCTACTCTTGTCAGCAAAATTGATTGTGATGGGCCTCTGTCGTTAGCTGCGCTATAATGAGAGTAGATAAGTGTGGCCTTTTCAGTCGTGTCGGGATCATTGAGTGTGTGCGTTGCAGATATAGCGAACCCGCCAGCGGTTACCTACCTCTGTTCTTCTGTTCCTTCCCCTCCCCTACTCTCCCACTTTTTCTCCTCCAGAGACTTGCTCATTGGAGATAAGAGGCATAAACAGAATGCTCTTGACCAGCCATCCTGTGCGTTCAACTAGGATCCTATTTAAAAGCGAACATCCGATAAGTGACAGCTGTCTGGAGTCGCGAACTAGGGTTCAGAGTTCGATGAGTGTTCGCAGCCATGGAAGGTCGGCGGATCGTCTACTTCTTCCATCACATGTGATCAGGCGGATAGCGGTGCCGTGTGAAGAATCGTGCCAGATAACTGTGTGGTCGTTTATATATATATAGTGGATTTATTATTATTATTATTATTTTTAGAGAGGTTGCTTGATGTTGTCCTGTTTATTGTAGAATTGGAGTAGTATTTTCATTAGAATTTTGTTCACTTTGTTTTTTGGTTGTGTTTTATGCTCTAAGCTTTTTCGTAAAGGCTTTTTTTTTGGGGGGGGGGTCTTAGAGACTGACCCGTGGAGCGCTTGGCTCCTGACACTCCTCTTACGTCCTTCGCCCTCCACCCCTTCGACCCCATGCCCTCTTGCCTCTCTCTTCGTTTTCTCCTTTTCGGCATCGATCCGCAGCTGCCAACCCTCTTCCCTTCCCCCGTGAAGAGCGGCAGGCCCGAATAATCAATGGGGCGGTAATCAAGGAGGCAAAAGGGTGTTAATTGAGTGACCCTAGCAAGTTGTTTGCCCACTGAAGATTTCAGCCCCTGTGGGCCACGCTCCCGCGGCCCAGCCCTTTGGCCCCCTCGGTGCCTTTTGCTCTCGCGAGCGCTTCGGTTTGGTTTAGGAGGGGAATGAAAATTTTAATTCGATTTGTCAGACAGCGTTGCTGATGGTGTCGGAGGGCGCGAGCGGGCCAGGCGTTGTTACCACAATGGGACAGCCCCGGGGACCTTCGCGTGGAGATCCTGACCAGTTAGTCTGTTGTCTGAGAGATTTGTTGCCGTAGCTCTTTCGTGTACGCATCTTCCAGCCGGAACGCGAGCACCGAGATGTAATTCCCTTTCCAGCCTCGCAGTCAAGATAGATTTAGTTCGCAGCGATTGAAACTTTTTTGTCCAGAAGGCTAATGTTCCTAATGTTTTTTTTTTCTTTGGGGGAGGAGCTGGGACGGGAGGGGGCGGTTTTCCTTTTGCATTAATGCTTGTGTTTACCTGCTCAACAACCCCCAAATCGCGTGACTAATAGACATTTAGTTCAACGCAGGGTGTTATTAATTCCTGAAGTACTCCTATTTGTCATCTGTTTTACTCTGAACCATGCTGTGTTTTTTCAGTGCCTGGTTGACTGAACATCACTGAAATCTTGCTCCATAACGTTGATGTTGTTTCTGTAGTAGACACTGGTTTGTAACTCTCGATTCCCTTTTTCGGATTAGAGGGTTCTTTTGATATTACTGGCTCCCATCATTTTGCTATTTCTTTTATTACCTAAGTGGCAAACATAACAGTTTCTTTTCGGTCACTAAGCTGTGCTTTCAGGCCAGCCTTATACTCTCACAGGGCCTTCACTGGAGTGGAGTGTTCGTTAGTCTTATCGCATCTCTTCTCTGCCTTCAGTGCGCGGCCTTTGTGGAGGACAAGCTCAAGTATTTGGTCTTCTAATGATAGTAGGCTTAACTTTGCTGGCTGGCTGATAGAACATGTCACTGTCAGTAGATTGTGTGAGGGAGGGATCCTATTCTGTTTGTAAATGAATGTTTTTGGAATAGATGTATCTAACTTTTTATGCTTGGCTACAGCCAGTGAGAGCACAATCTTATGATTGTTGCTATGATAACAAGTCCACATCGCGGAAAATTTCCGAAAGGTAGGCGAGAATCTCGGTGTTCAGAGGGTTTGTGTATCGTTTGTTTGTTCAGATTTGTGAAATGAGAAGCTTACTAAAGTTGGTTATTTGAAATAAATTTACCCTCTGTCACTCTTCAGGGTTTTCGATAAGCGTTAGTGTTGGATAGTACTTCTGTACTTATATTTCGGATAGCCCCTGCTCAGGATTTTTTTCCATTGCTGCCGTGGCACACACACAGCTCAGCGGGTTAGAAGTATTGTAATCGAGTTTTCTGACACCTGTGGTCCCATCGAGGTTTACCCGGATCACTTAATGCTTGGTTACATCAGGTAGGGGGGGGGGGAACCCAAGGCAATCTTCGTTTGAAACCTCATTCTTACTGCGAAACCTCTCTGTGTGTGTGTGGGTGGGGGAGTGGTTGGAGGGAAAGGAGCGGAGAGAAGGGAGTTACACGATGAATGCTTTCTGAACAATGATACTGTGCCATATGCCACCGAATCTCCAGAAATCAACAGGATGACAATGCCCGGCGATTTACTCAGGCAACCCTGGAAGAAGAAATAATCCCAAGCACTTGATCTCTTACTACACCGTCAAGAGTTATCCGAGGTGGGGCTGTGGGCTGGTTGACGCTAAGGCTTACAAGTGCGTCCGGACCGCTTGTGAAGCTGTGGCCTTGTCCTCCTCATCTTACTGGCAAGTGAAATTTTTTTGGGGAGTGTGGGTCGGGGGAAAGAGATACATAAAAAGAGAGATAGAAAGATTGTCGCCAGTGGCAACAGCCCAGCTGTGTTGGCCACACGTGCCATGACAAGCCGCCGTCCCCTGTACAGCCTGTGGGAAATGGAAGCTGCCATTGTGCAGGGGCTACTGTCGTGATTGATAGGCCTATCATGGTATCACTTGACGGCGCTAGCGTGCCTAACTCGCGGTTCCCTCCATCTTTTTTTTCTCTTTCTGTTGGCTGGTGGCGGACTTGAGTCTTCTTCCACCCTCTCCTTCCATTTCAGCCAACCGTTGGCCACGGAGTGTCGTTTTTCTCATGTATTATTCATCGGTCAACTTGTTCATATGTATGCGCGCGTGTGTGTATGTGTGTGTGTGTGCGCGCGCATGTTTGAGTTCATGGCTAGTGCGCGTTTAGTCCTCCTTCGCGCAATTATACAACAGCGTTTAATCTGGCGGATTTATTATTGATGAGGGACATATATTTATTGCGAGCCAGATGTGGCTGGTGGGGGAATGGGAGAGAGGAAGCACTACTGCTGGCATCGCCAGCCGTTGTATATTTGTGCAGTTACGTCACGATGGTGATGAGTATATGTTGTCTCTTGCATGCCTGAGCTAAAGCGCAGTGGATACTTTTCCATCTGCGGAACTGTTAGCGCCATGATGGGTAGCTAGAGTACGTGATCACGAGATTGTAGCATTTAGTGCTTATATTTCTCACGTTCTAAATTGAAGACTACTTGAATTTCACGTGCTTAGTAAAGGTTTTGCTTCACACTTCCTTTTAAATAAAAAGAATTAAGACCCTCTGTACTTCACTTGTGCCTCTTCGTTCCGGACAAAACCACTTCTAGAAAAACGCTCGATTGTAGAATCCAGGTGTCTGAAGAAGCCACTTATCTGCTGGCCTTTTTTTTTTTTTTTAAAGACATCCGTGCTTTGTTCCGCGGAGTCCTTCGTGTCTGTCATCTTTCTCCGCTCTCTTGTCTGCCACTCCACCTCGGCCATCGTCTTCGGATCGTAAGAGCCTCGCTTTGAATGCCATATTGATTCGCCTCGGAACACGACCGCCCGTCTCTCTCCGCGTCTGCGTGGTGGACGGTTGCCTGTTGAACTAGTGCCACCGGAGTGACGGAGAGGTTTGAGCGCCATCAGATTGGTGCTGGGGGAAAGGATTTGGAATAATGAGGCGTATTATTTATCTCTAGTTCGTGGTCGATTCTATTTTTTGCGCCTTTTTTTTTTTTAACCCAAGGAGATGTTTAGTCCCAACACGTTATCTCGCCACCGTCCGTCCAACCCAATGGCGGGTGGGGGAGGAGGTTGGCGACATAAAGGGGGTATAGGCTTCATATCATATCTAGGGGTTATTTTGGGAAAAATCCAATCTTTCACAAAATCTGGTGAGAGACGAGGCCGGCGAGATCACGAGTCGAGACTGTACATGTACTTATTATCCTCTCTCATTTTTTTTGTTTTTGCTACTGCTTTTGCGTTTCAGCGTTACATTTTTTATTTACAGATTCTTATGACGATCTTTATTTATAATTTTTAATTATGGACACCAGTGTGATATGTTCAAGTTATGCCACTAATCTTAAAATAAACGGGGAAGAAAAAGGGAAATGGCATTGGGTGACCATTTGCTGTAGGAATAGAAATGTTTTGAGGATCTGGTTAGTTCTCCTGACTGTTTATCGGACGGTTGCTGGGTTGAGGTCTAGTCTGTCATAAGGCTGGGGAAAGTCCCTTTTTCCCGCTCATCACAAATCGGTACCTGATTTACTAGGGAAGGTAAAAGCTGCGGAAGGAGAGAGGTGTGCTGCCCCCTCCCCCAGCAACCATTAGGCTACGGAAATGTTTCCTGTTACCATTCCATTAACAAGCTAGAGAAGACTTAGGTGCCAGTTTTTGAAAGGCGTAGTAATTGTGCGAATGAATCAAACGTGGAATGTTTTTTTTAACCGACTTAAATAGTTACTGGAATGTTTGGTGCATCACTAATTACTTCGGATGGCAGTGAGTATTAAATACCTCATAACTTCCCTTTCCAGAAAAGAAAAAGACATAGAGCTTCTTGACATCGCCATGTTTAACAAAGATGCGGGCATATAGGGGAGGACGCGGAGATGTAGCGAGCAAAAGAGTCGTAGGATATCTTAGCGCCACTCATTGCGCCTTATTCCACTGCACATGACCGGAAGCAGGGTTATGTCAGCACACAGTTTCGCAGAACAGGCAACAGCGGGAATGGATGTGAGAGGTCGACGAAAGGCTTTGTCTACGATCCTGTAGTGTAGCCATGTCAGTTCCTTTAATCTTTTAATCATGCACTTATCTTTAAGGTAGCCGTGCCGTCGAAATCGCCCCAGACCTATTCATCACTATTCATCGCCGCTATGATGATGCCTGAGACAATTCGAAAAAGTTGGCCAATGGGCGCTGGGCAGTGACGCAGAGACCTTACCGTCGCCGAGTGCCTCAGCTCTAACATTCGTTGGTTGGCATTCCTCGCATCGGTAAATTCGCAGCTTTGGCAACGATCGCTGAGTGATCAGAAAATTGAGTGTGTTCGCTTGCGCTGAAGCGTATTTGCTCCACGGTAGCGGATAATCGCCACCAACCGACGTCATATCCGGTGACGACGCTGCGGACAGCGACGGTCAACCTGCTGCCCAACCAGCCAGCGGTTACCCTAATCGGTGATTATTCAGGCTTGTCGGCGGGACTGCACGGAACGCTGGCAGGCAGGAACGAACCAAAGCCGTGGCATTGCGCTTGATGTCACGGTTCAGCGGGCGTCGTGGCCCTCAGTTTCCTAAACACCGCGTCCCAGCATCCGGAGCCAGCGTTACGTGAAAGCAACGGGGCCGGGCAAATCGATGCGAAGTAGACTGGGCGCGGTCCTCCAGCAGTAGGAAAACCGCCCGTGATCGCAGAGGGACTAGGGCCAGGCTGAATGAAGCTCAGCTTATGCTGCTGTTTCTTCCGTTGGCATGTGCAAGAAAACAACGAGGTACTGGTGGGAGAGAAATCTATCCAGTTCCGGTTGGTTGCATGTCGAGGCAAAATACAAGGAAGCCATTGAAAATTTTTTAGTTCTCTTTGTGAAGAATTTATTTCTTTTTCGTCGAGCCTCACATCACAAGGATTTTCTGAAGACCCACAAAACCTAATCACATGTATCATGTCTCAATCTTCGGGCTATTGCCGAATTGTCGAAGTGCAGCGCTCCATTACAGCCATTGTTAATGGGGATCTTTTCATTAATATTAATGGTCGCTAACGACGCCAAGTACGTTCTCGCTTTTGTTTTAAAAAAATCCTTCTCGTTCAACCGTCTGTTAGGTTTTACTTACCAGCTGGTCAGTACAACTGGTTACGTCACATCCCTTGTTCACGCCACCATAACCTTCTGACCCTATAATCCATTTCCCCACTGCAGTAACGGACACCTTTGACGAACTTGAGTATCATAGCTGACGCGCTTACGAACGGGGAAAACAATTCATCAAATTACTATTTTCAAACAAAACAGAAAAACAGTGTACCGTGTTTATAAACCTCGTGTTATGACGGCAGTGCCTGACTTAGAAGAAAGTGGAATAAAAGGTGGGTGGGGGAAGGGGGAGGTAAGAGGGAGGAAGTTACTTCTAGGTTGCTTGACATCTGCGCATGCGCTAACGTTTCATTACAAACTCTTCCGCCATTACGCCCGATCGATAGTCACTTCCGAGCTTTCCTGTCACTCCATTATCAGTCATACTGTACTTACCGAGCTAATGTCAAGAGCTCATTTAGCGACAGGCTGTCTGTTTTTTACATTGGAGAAAATATTATTCAATAATAAATATGCTTGTTATTGTATTTGCCTGCAGCGCCTAAACTCCTAAAGGCAAAAAAAAGAAAAAGAAAAGAAACACATACGAGGAAAATTTGACACTTTATCTTAACACTTGTTTTTTTAAAAGTACATTTGAAATCAGTTTTGGAAGGTTTCATAATATTTTTACATGCATTTAGCGCTGTAAAGATAAACTGTGAAGGAAGATGATTTGCTGGGATTTCATTTGCCTTGCGTTATATAGTTCCGTAATATATATATAATAATAAAAAAGTACAAAGTACCAACAGGAGAAAAGAGATTACCCGCTTAATTGAAGGCATAAACGACCTCTTAGTGCGATCATTCCTACAGGCGACTGCAGCATCTGCGTTTATCTTTATTACCGGCGCCATAATTCAAGACGGCGGCTGTATCAGGAAATCCTATGTCGAGAGCTGAAGTTCTGGTCGAGCTGCGCTAGCTTTAAAACAGGCTTCATCTATTCGGCAGCAGTGTTACCAAAGTGAAAAAGCCTTGGACCGGGGGGGGGGGGCTTTAAAACATTGGATGCCAACCCTCTCTCCCTCCCAGCCCCAAAACACACCTGTGTACCCCATTCGGAGGGCCTGACATCTCAATAAAGAGCTTGCTAGCCTTCTGTCGTACGAGCCCTTTGGTGTTCTTCTGTTTCCGCAGGTGGGCCTCGCCGAGCTTGCCCGTTTCAGGTAGGACCCCCGCAAAAGGTTGCACGGTTCAGCCTTATATACGTTTATCAGTGCGCCCGAAAAACTGGAGAGTGGATTACCCTCGCCGAGTGTTGGTGGAGCCACGGCGCAAATCTTTGCTTTAGGGTTGTTACGCTGGGAGCGTCTAAAGGGATTAGGCCCTATTGTGTGCTCTTTGTGAGCTTAGGGCGCTGCTGAAGGGAGGGTGCGTTTTTTTCACGAGGTGGAGAAACAAGTGGGAAAAGTACGAAAGTCCGCTAACGGCCACCTGATACCATCATGACTGAAGTAGCTTCTGGTCGGGCTGGTGGGCACACTAAATGAAGTACCCAAAACCTATTTCCCACCCTCCACCTTCGAGGTCTCGATATGCGAGCCTTTGCATGTGTTTAGCGATGAATGATGAAGTATGAAGTGTGTGTGTGTGTGTGGGTAGGTCGGTGGGAAGACGGGTGTGGAGGACCGTGCGTAGATGGGGAGTGTAGTTTTGTCTGGCGTTAGGCGACACATGGAAATACGATAGTCTTAAGCGTCATATAGACACTGATGACACGTGACGACGATTTGCATAAGGCTACTGACAAGCAGTCCTGCTAAAAGCCAACAGCTTCGTGGATTATGATTTTCCTCAATGTGACGAGTTAAGTGCAGCAGTAAATTACCAGAGAGGGGATGAAAGCAGAGAAAGCTGAAAACCTATCCCGCTTAATAAAACAAATAACATGAGAGCAAGGAAAACAACAAGAAGACGTGTCAATAAAAAAAACAGCAAAAGCGTAAATGACTAAACGGAATGATGAGAGAAACATTTTCTACAACTGCCCTTCCCCACACAGTTAAAGAGCTTTTGCTTTCAGATTTATCTATTTATTGCGGGGTAAAAAAAAAAATCGTTAGATAGAAAGCTGAGGCTGAGGGCCCCGCGAGTTAAACTGTCAGAGGCGGTGACGGGCGGGCGGAGGGTCAGCACTCACCCGCGGGGCCCCGGATGGCGAGAGCATAATCAGGAAACCGGTCTGACATCCGCGCGCAATCAATACACCGGCCCTGTCCCCGCACGGATACTTAGGGCTGATTTGAAAGGTTCCCTTCTCATTTGGCCGCATCCGCCGCGCGGGCACCGGCGAAAGGGCAGGCAGCTGCAGGGGCAAGGAGAGACTTGCCACGGTGCGTTTGTATACAGCTTGGGGCGAGGCAGTGTGTGTGTGTGAGAGAGAGACGCACAGGCATATATTTGTTCAATCGAATGACAGACAATTGTTTATTAACGAGGGTGATAAGCCCGACCAAGTAATATTTGTTGTATAACGTCTATTACATCTAAACCTTGGAAAGACAGCATGATGGTCTTATATCTTCCATCACACTGGTTACAGCACGGGTGTGAGAATCTATGTACAGCACATTGCAGAAACATAGGTCAGAGAAAGAGAGAGCTGGTGTGTGGTGTGTTTGGGGAGGTGGGGGGGGGGAGAGAGAGAAGAGGGCGAGAGTTTTCCTGAAGCGGCGACCGGGTGGCTGCAAGGCTAGGCTGTATGACAAGGGTGTCGGAATGTTAGCAACGAGCTCGAGAGCCTGCAGCCTGTTGGCAAATAGATCCCAGTGGCTGTAACGCTGGGTCATGATAAGCCGGAAGTCTTTGAATATTGACACTTAGCACCTGTAGGGATGAAGGCTTGCAGACTTGGAAAAAACTCTTTTTGCCTTTAAAAAAAACCCCTCTGTGTTGACACGATGCTCTTCCGCCGAGTCTTCGCGCGAATAAATCGTTCAGCACCAGCGGTTAGATGCTGCACACATTTTGAACATTATTCTTTGTTTAAAAATAGAAATCAGTTCGCTTGCCGCCAGAATGGCGACAGAACTTCCTTGTGTAATGGTGTGTTGTTTTTTTCTCTTGGGAGAAATGTTTATCTGGTATCGAGAATTTACGAGGCAAGTGGCGTTGATGGCAGCTGACTGAAAGACACGCTGCTAAAGCAAATCGTGACATTCTTGTTAAAGTGGCCCCTCGTGTCGGCAATTTTATGTTGTAATCTTTCCGTGTCGGCTATACATGATCATTAAAAGATTCAAAAGGAAACGAAACGAACTTGACAGATTTCGAGACGCGAAGGGTGGCAGCAGAGAGGAACAGTTTGTGGTCTAGTTTCTATCACGGACAACCTCACGTTAGTTTGTGTTTCCTCTGCCTCCTCCCTCTCCAGAATTCTGAAGGTTACTTGTGATTCACACTCACACAAGTGTCTTTAATTTTTAAAATATGTGATTCTTGCAGTAAGGGATTCGTCAGATCCATCTACCTTTTCTATATTTTTTAAAAATTATTTTGGCGTACAGTGACACCTTTCGCCATTTCTAACCCTGGTCTTGGCGCACCTCGCATTAGTTGAAAGAGTAATGTCACTGAGTACAACCCGCAGACCACAACAGACAGGGTTGGGGTAACTCGAATATTGCACTTTGAAACCCTGCGTGTTATTTTGGGGGGTAATCTAATACCCTCTCATAGACCAGACTCTCGGGTCTGGGAGTAAACTATGGGTCACTTGCCGGCTGTCGTAAAGCAACAGTCGAGAGTTATTCGAGAGGTCCATAGCGGCTGACGACCAAGCAGGCCGCCTGTCTGACCGGTGGTCTAAGCGATGCTGGGATCAATAACACAGCGGATGGCTGTCGTTACAAGACGGTCCCAGGGGCAGACAACATCTCGCGGCCAGATTAACAACGGGTCCGCTGGTAGAGCCCACGAGTGTGCGGACTTCAGGCTGCTTCTAAACCTACTTGCACGTGCTGCGTCAAGCTTGTAAGGCTTTTATGTTATTGACCGCCGCGTGCTTACCACCCCTCGTCTTCTGTCCTCAGTGGTTTGGGCGATCCTTTGTAATGAAATAATCTAACCGTTGGCTTATCTCTGTGAAGCTCCCGTAGTGTGATGACAAGTGCGTAAGACTTTTGTTCTGATGTCGTTTGTTAGAATTGTTAGGAAATTTTTGTGTACAGTTGAGGTCTTTGTTAGTTTTCTCTGAAAATCTCTCTCTCTGTTATATGTGTGTGTATTTTTTCTCTCTCTCTGTGGTGTGTGTGTGTGTGTGGTTTCATTACCTCGAAAAAGGGGGCATCTTTGGTTACTGCATTAGTTACTATTTAGGTATAGGCTGGTTCTGGGTTAGGGATGGGTGTTTTACTCTGAGGCGGTATAAGGCGAGGAAACAGGCAGATTTTAAGTTACTTTGATGAAAGCGCACCATTGAAGACAAACTCAAGATTCACTGCGCATGCGTTGCACCAAGCGATTGGGGAAAAAAAAACTCACCTCGTGGGATAGGGATAGTGAGGACAGTGTCTAAAACTATCCACTTTTATCCTCTAAAGCCAAGGTTTTTAAGGTATTTACAACCAGCCATTTCGGCTAGAGGCTTTTATTTATTGATTTTTTTATATATTTCTTTTACTGACTTCGCATGTAGGAACAACTCAGAGCGGTTGCGAGCTTAACGAATCTAGACCTCGGTCAGTCATTCTGTCCAAAACAAAAATCATTTACCAAACCCCTAACCCAAACTCATCGTGATCATAGATGTTGAGCTAACACGTTGATACAAACAATCTTCCCAGAACTGTACGAAGCATTTAATGATTTTAATCCTAAGAAAATACAATAGAAGATCCATCAGAAATGAACGCTTAAACTGTTTAAAGTACTGCTTTCTCTTATGACTCATAAAAACACAAATTAAAAGAAAGTGCGCATACGTGACAAAAGACATTACCAGGAAAGTCGCTTCCGGCTGCAGCTCTTGGTATCTCTACGAGTGACAGCCACGCCGCTGTTTTCTTAATGACAAAGACACTTTCTGTGCAGATTGCTTGCAAGCCGGCCTAGGTTTGCGTGTTTCGCGGACATAAATCACACTTTATAATGTTGTAAACTTGGACAAGAAAGAACCAATATGGGTTCCCGGCGGGATCGTCGGCATAGCGATAATCTGTTTTGCCAGAGATGATAAGCAGCAGTGTTCTTTGCCAGACAAGATCAACGGCGATGTTACGCATTTTTCTTCCCGTGATATGGAAAAGCAGGGTGCGGGGCTTGTCGCACTATGCGTGGCAACAGTCAAAGTGGCTTCGCGATTTTTAAAGCTTTCTACATTGTATTGCTTTTAGACGAGCGCTGGCGAGCACAGGCGGACGTCAAGAGTGATCTTTCGCACCGCAAATATTTGCCTCATGCAGGCAGTGGAGTCACTTTATCTTATTTCCTCATGTCCTGTTGGCTTACCACTTCTTAGATTCTCTACAGAAATAGCTTTGCAACGAGGAAGAGAATGAGATCAGCGAGGGAGATCTATTCGCTGACACTGGTGATGTTGACTGGCATCAAATGATTGAAAATCATCAAAGTTTACTTTATTTACAAACAAAAACATCGCTGAGCGGACATGGCACCGTTCCTAGCCTTTAAGATAAGGGCGTGAAAACATCAGATTGAGATGAAAACAGAGTACAGACCACCCACTCACCCGCAGCCTTTAGACTGCAAAGCAACATCCTTGATTCCATTAGACAGAAAAAGCCTTTATCGCGACCGGGAAGCACATACTTTCTTCGTTCATACAAACAAGAGTGTCTTTGTCCCACCGCCCTCGGTCCTCAATCCTGGCAGAAGAGCGCGCGTGAGTGAGATTTTGTCGTTGAATGATAGTGCTGTTTATTTTATTTCAAATGTGTCCGTTTGGTTCGAGGGAGCTGTGAACTGCAGATCTCGTAGCTTTTTGCAAGATGACGGCGTAGTCAGTCACAAACGCCAGGAACCTGTTGTCTAGTCTGTGTGTTCGCGCTCACCCTAGTAGATCATTGTGTTTGACGCCCCTAAGAAGGACGTTTGCGCTGTTTGCCAGTTTACTTTCGCGTACAGATGAAAGGAGAAGGTTGGCTTCTTTAACTGACTAGGCCCTGATCTTAGTGGTTGGTACTTTCTGTATTTGCATCTAATTCTAATGACATTTTGTGCACAGCTTGTTGATTGGATTCACACCTGCTTGATGGTAGTTTTTTTTTAATTGTCTGCGCTTCACTTTTGTACTTTTACTTTTGCATTTCTGTTGGCTTCCTCGAGTCATACGTTCATTGAATAATAATAGTAACTATTTTTTAGTTGTTTTTAAGAAATAAATCTAAAAACACTTGAGAACAGTTCGTATTTTTATTTTCTTTTGAAAAAAGTAAGTTGAGATCTCCACGAGGAGCACTGTATTACGTATCCACACTTCTGATACTAAGTGAAATCACTTAAAGACGTAGTGTGCTACAGATTTTGTCTTGCTTGTATAAAGATCAGTTTAAGATACTATATTACCAAATATGAGGTTCCCCCACATGCCGCACTTTTCATTTTTGAGAAACATACAGCCATCACCATGCATAGAAAGAGGTTAACAGCACAGAGGTCACTGCACAGGCAGGAATGTGTTGTGAAGACCGTAGCCAGTGGAGGTATCCAGTTAGTCACGTCTGTGCAGACACATCACGTTTTTGACCTCGTTCTGCGCATGTTTGTAGGACTGTATCTGAAAAAAACGGAAGAAAAAGTCAACCGGATTTTAAAAAGAAATATCACAGAGCTTTACCCAGCCATTAGGAAAAAAGAAAAGAGAGAAGAGCTTTGCTTGACGTGGCGTTCTTATAAGACACTTATCTTCGAAGACATGAATGTGACAAACTGTTTAATGGGACCATCATGTAAACATTTGCTCTAAAGTCCCACGCTCAACTGTGTGTCTGATTAAGAGGCCTTTCCAGTATCTTCTGCTTGGAGCGCCAGTCTCTTGCACGCGCTACCCAGGCGTATAGGCGCCAGTGCAACTCAGTTCCACTCGCCTGGCCCTGACTTGACAATCCTCACCTTGTTATGCGAGTGGCCGATAACTACGCAATTATATAGTTTAACTGTTGCTTTGATGTTAGGAAGCCGCTGGAGCATAAAGGTAGAAGGCAGGTTCCTGAGATCATGGTAGAGATTTTCATCACAGAAATGCTTTTAAAAATACATGTTTGTTTGTTTGGGGTTTTTGTTTGTTTGCTTTGAATATCTTTCGCGTGTGTGTGTGTGTACTTAAATAGCCAGCTGTGCAGCTAAGAATACTGCACCGTAGCGTTGCGTTTTGAATTCCATCACACGCACGCCCAGCTGTCTCATCTCTCGACAAAATGATCTAATTGCACAAGCTGTCGAATACAGACCAGGAGGAACAAGAAAGGTTGCTTAGGGGTCAGGTAAGGGTTAGGGTTACAGTTTGGGTTAAGGCTAGGGCTTGAGGCTGATCGTAGCAGATAAAGAATAAAAGCCGTGTATGCATCCGCCTAACTCAGTTGGAAACGTTAAGGCACTCTCGCCACGCACTCTGACGAGCTCCCGCGCGAGACTTCCGCCGGCTTACAAGGCTATCGGTCCCTCAGCTGATGTGTACCCTCCTGCGCCCTTTACCCTGCTGCTGCAAGCTTCTCTTCCCCACCCCCACCCCCACTGCATTCCGTTTGTAGCGGGCGGCCCCTTGTCAGCTCGTCAGGCCCCTGATCTGGTGTGAGTTTCCATCTTGTCGACCTCATCATGGTGGTAACGTGTAAAGCTTACAAGCCTTCGGGGCTCACGATGGCATAAAAGGAAAGAAAAGGTGGCAATAGTGACTTGAAAGAGTGGTCTTCCCTTGCGTTGGTGTGACAGTAAAACGTCTTTTCTGCTAGCTCTTTACTTTTCCACCACAACTATCACCTCCCCGATCCTAGTATGAAAATATTCTGCCTGATGGTTAATGAGGACAGTGGTGATGATATATTCAGCGTCTTCTGATGGTTAATGAGGACAGTGATGATGATGTATTCAGCGTCTTCTGGTCTCCCCATATCACCGTACTCTTTCTCCAATGTCCTAAGAATTTTATTTATGTTGTGGGTTTTTTTCCCGTATCTTTGCAGTGAAAAGATAAGAGAATACTTGATACAGTTTACTGAAAGTTAGTACTGCTGAATATTGTTTAATGGGTTTGTATTAAAAATGACCTCGAACTTTACAAAGAGCACAAAAGAAAAAAGCATCAGCGTAGGCACCTCAGTGCAGGAAGGTCATGCGGTGAGAAACATCCCGCTTTTGATAGTAAACATGTTAATAGGATATAATCAGGATATATATGTTTCGCGAAGATAATTAAAAAAAAACCCATCCCGACCTCGTAGATATGAAAAACCTGGAAGGAGAGGCTGAGGTAGTCACAAACCGGAAGTGACGCGTGTTTGCTATTTGATCCTTTTGTGGATTTATGATTTATGGGTTTTATAAAGCTATGTGCACATATATTTTCCTGTAGAAGCTTATTTAGTAAATATTTGTTACGTCCTTGTCTTATTGGTCGATATTTATTTTTGCCAGCTTCACGTGCAGATCAAAACCTATTATTTCCACAAATGAAATGGATACATGTTATCAATGACCATGAAAGTTGATTGTAATAGTGCCCGGCATTTTTTTCTTTTCTTCTTACGTGGAATATAAAATAAGATTAGGCACACAAGGCAGGAATGCGCTGTGAAATAAATAGCCGACAAGTAGAATTGTCAGGCGTCTACGAGCCGTTGTGTTGCACTAGTTTTAGACGATAAACATTGCATGCATTGTGCGCTCATGCCGCACCTGACGCAGTGTTTGTCTTGTTTTGTTGCAGGTAAGTGATCCACGGGATCAGGTGCGCCAGGTGTATGAGAGATGTACGAGGGAGCAAAAGAGGTAGGGGATAAAAAAGCAACCCTACAACAAAAACTTACCCCAGTCTCCCTGTGTGAAATGAACTACCCTATGAAAGCTCGATGTCCGCTTACTATTTAGTGGCGTGAGCATTACTCACTTGTTCATGATGGTGATGGTATTCCGCAGGACCTGCTGGAAGTTGAAATTTCATTGGTCTTAGATTTTTACATCTAAGTATAAACTACCAATCCTCATTTCTTTCTTTTCACTTTTGACGGTGTTCGCTCTGTGGTGTTCTATTTTATACTAGTTAAAAAGCGGCAGTTTTCTCCCAGGAGCTAGGTTTTGAGAGACTGATAAAATAGTTGATGCACTACAGCATATGGCTACTTGAATGTGCAGCTACCCCTCCCCGATCTCCTGCCGTCCTGTAACCAAATATGGACCAGGTTTGGCAAAGTTTATATAACCGTCATGTGAAAACTTTGCCAGACGTAGTCAAACTTTTAGCCGTATTTGCCATAATTGCCTGGTTGAAAAAGGGCCTGAGGATGTTAACTTTAGGTCCAAAACGATTTGAGAGTCCGTGCACCATCTTTGTGTTGTTGCTTGCTCGCTCACTCACTCACTCGCAGCCGCTATCCATTTCCCTCGCTTCCATCTCTTCCCCTGTGTTCCCCGTTGTCCACCCCCACCCCCACGCCCGACAGCCTCAACACAGTGCCAGGGTTTTAAACAACCCTCCACGACTCCCCACTCATCCCCCTCTGTGACCGGCGTCGTTTTAGTTCGTAAACGCACGCTGAAAATTAAGGGGCAAGCTGAGGAGGAGCCGCTGTTCACACTCTGGCCATGCCTATGCTGTGGCCTGGTCGTCCGCGCGATTGAGCACAGCAGGCGCGCCTGCGTGCATGTTCATGCTGCTGCACGCGCGTGGGATGCGGGCGTAGGAGGTTGTGTGTGTGGAGGTCGGTGGAGGGGGGGGGGAGGGGCGGAACAGTGCAGCTGACTCACTGGACCTCCTAACGAAGAACTCGACATTTACTCTTCCACGCAGGACCACGCAGCACAAGCCTAGGGCAGCAGTGACTGACAGCTGCTGCTGTTACCCCGAACTTATACATTTTTTAGGTAACCAGAGGGATGAAGACACATAAAGGAACACTCTTTAAGAAGCACGTTGAAAGATGCACTGAACACCTCAGCTTTTCTTTCTTTCCTTACTCCTTCATTCCACCACGTCTTACCATACAAGTCCACGTCTTAGGAGACAGTACAACATTCCTTGTGCTCGTGTGGTCTGTGTGTGGGGACAAGGCTGGACAGGTAGCCACCATTCTTGATGCTTAAATAGTGTGTGTGTGTGTGTGGAGGGAGCAGGCAGTAGAAGTGATTTCTTCGTGACTTGACGAGGGGAACGGGGGGTAGGGGGCGGGAGGGGAAGAAGGGTGTAGAACATTCTGGATGTTTGTGTGGAGGATAAGGAAGCACGCTGTACAACGTTCTTCGTGATCGTTCTGTGTAGTGAGCAAAGGGAGGAGGATGCTTAATGTGTTTCAAATGTGTCAGGAGGATTGGTGGGTGTGGGAGGTAGGCCTGATGTCGGGGAGCTGTTAACAGTAAACAGAAGGTCAAACGGACTGGCATGCTATGCAACGGCGCTGATATACATGCACTTCGTTCGACCAGAGGGAAGGGGGATTAGAGACTGGGAGACAGCTGCTTGAATTCTGTAATGTGGCCAGCCACATAGGTGCAGGTGTGTGTATGTGGAAAACTGTTTAATGATATATTACCCGACAGCTTATTAATCTTACCAAGCTGGCCTGCTACCAACCCCCCCCCCCCAAATAAAACCATCCGCGCAGCTTCATTCGCTGGGCTGCCCTTTGAGAGCCGGCATGATCAGAAAGCAGAAACAGCAGATTATTTACTGGATTACGCACACCTGTGTCAAACACTGTCTAGTAGAGACTTCTGCACCACAGTCAGTCGGGTCCGTGAAAGATGATACACTACGCCCCCTCCCTCCACTCCCCACCCGCCTCATGAGGAACCCTGCAGTAAAAGTGGCAACGTCTACAGGTGGCGCTGTAAGTTTTGCTCAAGCGCATTAACAAAGCCTCAAAAAGCTTAGTTCAGGGAGCTAGCGTGGAAAAAAAAGGCCATTCATACAGCGGCAGCCTCGGAACCACTTGGCTAATTGACGTTGATAGTTGTTTGTACGGTTGTGTACTTGACGCCCGAGCAGTAGACAGCAGTAAGCAACAAAAGAGGAGGTGGGGATAGGTTTTCATGACACTTCGGCTGACAAGACGTTTTAGGGTGGAGGGTGGAGAATCTCCTGACAAATCGTCAAAAGTGTGTCCGCCTCGGTGACACAAATTATAAAATAGGGAAGCCGATAGACCAGTCCGAACCCGAGAACTCGTGGACGAGCCGGTTCGATACCCGTGTAACGCAGTGTACTTATTCCCAGTAACTCAAGCTGTGGAACGGGGGCTGGACAGGGTGGGGGAGGAGATTGCTACTTACCGCACTTTACAAGTGGGTTAGAGACAGGTAAGTTAATTAATCTACTTTTGAAGGTCCAGAAACATCATAGGTTGGATAAGAAAGCGAGACCGGCGGCAGGGGAGAGTGGGGAGAGAACCAGATCATCTGTACCGGCCATGAGAACGCAAGACAGACATGCGATGGTTGAATGTGCGACTGTTGTGTGGGACACGTCGGTGGGGGTGGGTCATGGAAGGTTCTAGATTACAGCAGATATATCATGGCGACGGGTCGCGAGTTGGGAGGAACATGTGAGGCCCGAAGTGTGGCATGTTGGGTAGCGCTACATTGAATTATGTAACTATGAGCGCGACGCCCTCTCTAAGCCGCCTTTTTGCACGCGTTGATGGCTTTTGTGTAAAATCATTCTTATGTGAATTGTAGGGTTTGTACTGCGTTGAAGATTTATTGGTGTGTGTGCGCGCCCTGGTGGAAATTCTGGAAGCACGCTTGAGCAAAGCGGCATTTCGTGACATTGAAGTTGTGTACCGGAGCAGAAGAGACAGATGTCACGACACGAGACATTTAAAACATCGCCACTCAGACAGACATTAGAGTTCAACTAAGTGGGCAGCTTTTTCACAAAAGATGACTGACAGAGAGAGAGAGAGAGACCAAGACCTAGGCACCGACCGAAGCTCAGAAAAGAAAATATGTGAAATGTCTTAAATGGGCAGCTGCTAAGGCTTGAAGGGACAATCAGAAAAGAAGGAAGTCGAGCCACGCCAATCCACCAACACGTCTAACAGAAGTCTGTTGGGCAAGTTTGCCAGTCGACCAGCCAACACTGAGGTCATCCGTTGCAAGATCCTCTGCTACCCGAGCAAAGAAGACGACCCCGCAGACCGTCTCGTCACGTGTCATTACGGCTACCATGGCTTCAACCACCGCCTCCACCTCCTCCACGACACCCAACAACGCCAGTGGACGACAAGGAAGAAGACGAGAATACACTGTAGTTTGTTTTGTTTTGTAAATAAGCGTAGATTTGCGGGAATAGGATACTTGGAAAATACCATAATCATTTGCGTATGGTGGAAATTCAACCGTTACCGTTATGCAACTAGAGTCACTAGAGACTGAAAGCTATGACAAGTATGAGAATGAAAAAAGACGATGTCACAAGACGTTCTACTTCAGATTCTTTTTCTCTGTTTCTCCCGCCCCCCCCCATCTCTCCCTTCACCAAACTCTCTTCATCCCCTGTTCCTTGTCGTGGTTGGGGGCTGGTTTGGGGGGTAGGGGACAAACACATTGCCCTTCGCGTGTATGACTTTCCTTTGATTTTCTAAAATGGATTTCGGAATTGCCTTATTTGCGTAGCCGGCTATGCTCATTTCCAGAAAGGCGGCAGTCAGCTGTATTGTAACAACGTCTTATTCAAATCTTGCCCTTTTTTTTAGGTGTGTGTGTGTGGGGGGGGAATCCTCCCTACAGAGTCTGGATATTGATGTATGGCTTTTCCTCTCCCTCCCTTCTACCTCGCCGCTTCTGTCTCTGTGTGTGTGTGTGTGGGTGGTGGTGTTGGTGGGGGGAGTATCACCATCTGGTGTTTTGTTACCCGGTGATATGTGCCTGCTTCTATTACATTTAGTCTTTTATCAGTCTGAACCAATAAATGTTTCGATAAATCACATTTATGTACATTCTCTGTGTGTCCGCATCTCTCTCTCTCCACCATCTTTCTGATGTGTATTTTCATGCCGAAATATGTTTGGCATTCGCTAGGGTTTGCGCTGCAGACGGCATCTGCTAAAAAGGAATGCCAGAATGATCGGGCTTGATATTAAAAGACTTGGTAACAGCAAACAACCTGAGAAGAAATGATCGTGTTTCCTCTTTCGCATCCTCCTCTTCCCACCCACCCCCCTTCACCCCCAGTAGCCGCTGGATTTACATGTTCACCTCCCTCCCTTGCAAGCGCCGCCGTCAGATGAGAAAATAAACCGCACGTAAAATGGGCGGAGATATGTTTACGCGAGGTTTTAAATGAAAAGTTCGCGGAGGAAAACTGTCTAGATGTCCGTGATAGAACGGGGGGCAGCCGTCGGTGCGTCGGTTTCTGCCCGCGGCTGTAAATAAGCGATGATGTAAAACCGACCTCACCAGGCTAACACATAGGGATTGAAAGATTTGCTGTCGGTCTGTGCAAGTAATAAGGACAGCTTGTGACTCAGCTAGTACCGATGAACCACCTCTTTAGGCCTGGAGGATCGATGCTGGGGGTACATGATTAAGGCACTGTGTGTGTGTGTGTGTGTGTGTGTGTGTGTGTGTGTGTGTGAGAGAGCACGCACACACACCGGAAAAGAAAATAGAACACGTGATACCTCCCAAAAGTACATGACATGATACCTCAGAAAAATGGGCGGTCGGGTGTTCTTTGTGTAAAGTGAACTCTGCGATAACCATCCGTGGAATGCGTGAGTTGGTCGCATTTTTGCTCTTCACAAACGTCCTAACAGCGCAGGTGGAAACCTGGAAAATGCATCGTCACCTGCCACCAGCTAGTGCCACGCGCACACGCGTTCTAGTTATGGGGTGTGCACGTGTGTTCCTTGCTCGATTTGAAAGAGCCGGTGTGTGTGTGTGTGTGTGTGGGGGGGGGGGGGATGTTGAATAGTAATAGGTACTAAATTATTGTAGCACGCAGAGCGCGTGTCCCTCTTTCACGCATGACCAAGCTCATATGGCCGCAGCACTGGCGATGGTGGAACAGCGACCCCTGTCTTCGGTGATCGACAAGCAGCGTATCTGGTCATTGATTTGGTGGGAAGCGGTAACAAGAGAAGAGAGACATCACAGAAATGGAAATGTTTCCCGCGACACCGCTTGCCTGCATTTCTCGCTGGCTTCGTCTACGAGCAACGCATTCAGACGGAGTTTGGTCGTTGTGGCGGCGGCGATGGGTTGTGGCGGACAGGAGAGGAAAATTGAGGGTTGGGAAAGGGAGAGAGAGAAAGAGATGGTGACCCCGGGAGACACCTTAATTTTCAGTGCCAGACTTCATGCGAGCTGAGCACGAAACATGGCGATAGACATGGCTGCGAGTTCCTGCAACACTGGGGTTAGTGGTGGTGGTGGTGGTGGTGGTGGGACTTTTTTTTTATTTGCATGTCATTTCGCTTGGAAGGAAAAGAAATGTTAATGATCTGTCTGACGGGTTCGTCGGTTGTCTGCAACAAGGCAAGCAGACAGAAACAAAGCCGCTACGGGGACTCTCTGTGTGTGTGTGCGCGCGCGTGTCGAGGTGCAATAGTATCGAATGCAAGTCTGATCCTACAAAGACGTCCCTCGCCCATGTGTGGCCCAGCTTAGCGGGTCGATTTTGTCAGAGGCTCTCTTTTGAAGCCGTTGCCATAGTTGTAGCGCGAACGAGAGGTTGAACTGAGCTGTGCTCAGTCGACTCCTCGGGACTAAGGGGTGGGGGCCGGGGGCCTCACAAGAGAGGAAATCTTTGCTGGACGCAAAATGGTGCACCTGGTGGTGTGCCTGGCCTGGCCCGTCATAGGGCCTTGCAGTCTCGTCCAAGAGCTTCAGAACCCATTTAGCATCTAAGGCTTTAGAGCCTCGTCTTAATTGAGTGATTCCGATTCAGAAGGATCAGTGATCATCGGTGACTCCAGCTTCGTTCTAAACCAGGAAAACCCCCGCTTGGAGTCCTTTCGTCTGCTTTGCGATCCTTGCAGCTGACTGGGTGAGCTCGAGATGTCAAAAGAGAAAGAATGGCTTATGGCGATAGCAGTATCGGAGCGTGCATTGGTGCTTCGTAAGATAACATCATGACTGGTTATTATGTTCAACATGAACATGCTTGTTAAAAGTAACGTAAATGCTACACACGTGCAAACTGATTTAAAAGATAACACGAAATAAAGTAGTAGTAGGTACTCCAGTCCGGCCGAGCTTCAGTGACTGTGACGCAGTTTTGTGGAAATTCCCTCAAACTTCTCAACACACTGTAATTTTTGTTACTGCGTGTTGGACATCAATACATGAAAGATAATACTTGCACCTTTTGGTCAAATTGTTTGGTCTGTTTTATGATTAGGTGCAAAATAAGCTGCAAAAAAAGGAACTACACTATCCAAGTGCGTTTCGGCCTGCAGCATCAGAAGCTGACATGACCCTCGTCAGACATTGCTCCACGTCCTCGGGGGATTCACATGCGTGTATTAAAGTATTAAAAATAGGCATTTCTGTCCTTGGAGAGAGAGAATATGTTATAATTTGATACCATAAAGTTTGTGGTTGATTGGATTTATCGAAGAACAAACATAGTGATTGCCCGAATCAGGCTCAGACCGGGAGGATCGCAAGATTAAGAGCCTACCAGACCTGTGATGTTTCTTAATGTCAGTGTGAAAAAGAAGCTTCCGTACACCTTTCGGTCGTTGAGGAGGGATGTGACGGAGAGCGTACTAACCTCGGGGGTTAGCATGTTTGGGAGACGAAAAGCAAGAGAAGTGAAAGGTTGAAGTTTGTCCAGCGTGTCACTGCACATGCTCAGACACGTGCAACTTTCTGACTTTGCATTATAGACCAGCCCTTTAATATGTGCTCCCGATCCCCTTTCCAGATAAATTAGCAACTATACTGTCTTGCTATATATTTATATATGGTAGTAGTTCTTTGTTGTATGCGATCCTCAGATGATGGATGCTTAATGTGAATAGTAACAGGCTTGTTTTTGAAAGTTTACCTGTATTTTCTTCTTTTAAATCGTATTAATAGTTATTTTTTTTGTCTGCTAGAACTTGTTACTTTTAAGTGTAGCTGTTTCTAATTTTAATTTATAATATTAATTGATAGTTAATTTTATTATTAATATCATGTCCTAAGTGCTTGTTTTCATATTGTTGGGCTGAATCATGTTTTTTTTATATAAAATTTATTGTCGGTAGTATCATTACACGCAACAGTCGTTAATTAGGCGTTGACGTGAAAGGAGGTGGCAATTAGTCTCAAGGGGGAGGGAGGGAGGAAGCTCTCTTTTCACATCAGTGTGTCAACGAGCGTGCTCATGCTAAGCTGGTGTCGCTGCGAGTCACAAACTGCCGAATGATGGAATCCAGGTGCGCGCACTCAACGGCAGAATACACAGGGATACCTGGTTGGGGGGAGTGGGCGTTTAAGGCATAGCTGGAGAAATACGGAGGAGAAAAAGAGGAAGAAAGCCTGCTAGTGATGTACACTTTATGTGCTAAACAGCAAGTGGCAACACTCCATTCAGTCGTGATATGTGTCGGAGATGCGCCTGCAAAGAGTACAAAGGCAAAAAGCGAAGCCTTTATGGTGTTCGGGCAAAAATGTTTATTTCCAACCCGTTGATCATTATTGCTAAATAATAGTTTTACTAAAACCTCCCGTTTGTCAGAGGCAGGGAGCTTATCGCCAGAGTTATTGAGGTAATATCTTTACATTATCTTAATTTTCCCTTTTGGGGAGGGAGGGAGAGAGAGGGGTGGACAGCACGATGAGCAGAAGAAGCTTTTACCATGCGTGTAAATCGGAAACACATGCATCGGTATAGACGGACGCTGGCTGGCCAGGAAAAAAACAAACTGTCGACACAAAAGAGTAGTCCCACCTCCCTTCCCTGCAAACCTCTTCTTTCTTCCATGTTTTAAAATATGGATTAGCCATCGCGTGGGGTTTCAGCAAAGGGGCGAGCCGCACTGGCAACTCGCTTGTCTCCCCCTTTCTCCGTGGGCAAAAAGCATGATTGATTAGACAGATAGAATGGGGAGCAAAGCTTTTCTCTAGAGAGACTTTCAGCTAGCAGCTAAGAGCCTAGACTTGTGCGGTGTGTGTGTGTGTGTGGAATTTGTTTTTGGAACACCAGCCGCACGGAGAGCAAAGTTTGATGTTCGCTATCCATGGGAGAGATATTGTATATAAGTACATCAGGGAACCAGAAAAAAAAATAAATAAAAGAAAAAGGTGTGGAAGGGTAAACAAAAAAAAAAAAAAGGCACCTCGAAGAATGGAGATCCCACCCAATGGTATACACTTTTTCCCGTTGAGTCCCCTTTTTCCTCTGAGAAAAGTAGCGAATGGTGAAAAGATCGGTCTGCGACAGAAGTGCTGTTGATATTGCAAGACCACTGAGCTAGAAAATGACGGAGACAAGAGACGGGGTAGGAAGATGGTGGATTTGAGGGGGAGGTGTGTGAAAGAATTCGACTTTAAGCAATGCAATGCTGCGTTCTCGATTAGCGACGGCTTTGAAGACTTGGTCGATGGAGGGTGGTTGGGGGAATACACTAAGGTTTTGCTTGTTTAATGTAATATTTTTTTTAAGTGCCTGTGTTTTGTTTTTCGCGGCTGTGAGAGTTTTGAGTTTCAGAATCACAGATTTTCGGTCCTTGTTATTCTGCCCTTTCTCCCCGATTCGTGTCAATCCCCAAGACACTGAAATGCAAGTATGGTTCCAGGGAAGGGTAACCTGAAGAACGTTGTGCTGACGTTGCTGAAAGGCCAGGGTCACGTCAGCGCGTGCGACAGACGTTTGTCTGGGCAGCGTTCAGCGCGGAAGCGAGCAGGAGGGCCATAGACTGGAGGGGCTGTCTGAGGGTTTTAGGGGCGACAAGATAGAGACGTTTACAGCTCTGGCTTAACTGTGCAAACTCTCCAGTGGTAACTCGGATGTATTAGGCGGGGTGGAGGGCAATGTTAGGCCGTGTTTATCCACCCTTGCTGGCGTCGGCCGAGCGCAGGCCTCGTTCCCGCTAATCAGCCTTGTGTACTCGGGACGTCAAGCAGCGTGAGCTTGTGCACAAAGCTGTTACAATCCTGCACCCTTGTCACATTCGCTGGCCTGCTGCTGTGTCACATGACATCGCCTAATAACAGGAAGACCCAGTGATATGCAGGAATTAATAGACCCTGGCTGTCTCTGCTTTAAAGCCGAGTAACTCGTAAGGCGATACTGTCTCGGCATATGAGATGCCCTGCCATTGTAGATTCGTTAAAAAAAAAAAAAAACGTTCAGCAGTACAACCGTGCTTTTTGTGTTGTCTTCATATGCTTTAGTTCTTTCAAAATTGATGAGCGCTAGTCTATTAATGTTCCATGCTGGTTTGACATTACACATCATAAGATCGCTGCTTGGTGGCTTCGACAAGTTCTGTTACAACGTGGCGCAGGTCTGTGCAGTAGTTGAGGTCAGCGGCGGGAAGAACACTTGTCACGTGACGGCTGCTGGGGACAGCCAAGAGCTAACTTGTGAAAGCCGCTCTGACAGCAGTGTCGCCCACAGCCACAACAAATAATAGGTTTTTGTATATTCGTACATGCTAGATATGTGAACAGTTTTGAGGGGTTCTCTATTCTTAACGTGTGGCCTGACTAGAAACTCGGTTTAGTCCTTTCCATTGACGTGGGCTGTTGGTAGCAGCTTTGCTGAAGCTCGTCAGCATCTGCTGCAGCTGCAGCATGATAGTGAAGGACACGAAACAGCAGGGGGTCGGTCGTCCGTAAAACCTGTTAAGGATAACATCTCGCCCACGCGTTTGTGTGTGTGTGTGTGTGCGCGCGCGGGCTATTGCTTGGCAACCATCGAGCTTCGTACCATTGCCGTTAGTATCGCATTTCACCTTCAAACAAGCGCACGTGGGAAGCCTCCGTTCCTACGCTTGCTTGTCCAGCGCTTGATAAATGACTGACTGACTGTACTGTCAGACCTGATGCCCTCCAGAGAGATCTACCGTTCGCTCTAGGTCGTCGACGGTTCTACGAGAATTTAGTGTTTAGTCTGGTTTCTGTTGGCCAGAGCTTGTGAGCTGCTTCTCTGAGACGCCATTCGCTGGCTGCTGTTTTCTTCTTCTCTCTGTCCATCTCTCTCTCTCACACACACACACGCACCGCACACGAAACAGCTTCGAAACATCATTTTCAGAAATTGTTCCCTTTCTTTTTTTTTTAAAAAAAGTCCATCCATAAAAAAATTAACAAGAATAAAGACCTCGACCAAGAAATAGCTCTCACAACTTCGAAAACTGTTATTAAAAAAAAGCTCGTCTTGTCATGTGCTGGCTGCATGGTCTTGAAGAAAATTGACATTTCGCCTGAAAATCTTGTTTGTGCCACTCGAATCGCCTGCCAGGGAATACGGAAGGAGGGTTCGCTGAAAGCACGCGACGGAACAAGAGCTTGAAATATGCCAGTGCACATCGAACATGTTGAGGCGCATGCAGCTCCCTGCTTACACTTTCAGCCTGCGTCCAGCCTGACATTTCTAGAGATCAGTCCCCAGTGTGCGTGCGTGCGTGCGTGAATTGAAGCGAATCATTCAACGTTGGTATCTTTTTTTTTATCTTTTAGAGTGGTAGGAACTGTTGTGGGTGGGTGGGGGGGAAGGGACTGTTGCGGGAGGTGGATGAGTGACGGTGAAAGCTAGTGTTCGGATGTTGGAGGAGCTGCTATTAACACTGTGTATGGAAAGGAGCAACAAGCAGTCGTGCATCGTCCTCGCCTTTGATGTATCGCCAGCGTAGTGTGAGTGTGCACGTCTGTCTGACAGCCCGGAGAGCACGTTTCTTCAGACTGACCGGTGAAAGCGTGTGTTCTGACAGAACGGCGCGCACGTCTGTTGGCAGGTTTCACGAACAGTTGGCGGAGGTCGGTGATACAAGACTCTACTAACTTGGTTGGTTGGTCGCTTTGGCAAGAAAGTGCTTCTATCTAGAGGGGGCGGGAGAGCAGAGTACCCGGAGAAAACCCTCGATGACCAGCCCTCCGAACAAGTGTCACAGTGTCCCCTAGACGGGATCTGAACTTGGGACCTTTCGCTGTAATGGTGACAAGCGAGGGTATTAACCACTATAGTATACTACCGGGCAAAACTGACTGGAGTGTTGGTGGTGGTGGGAACTTAGCGGGAAGGTAACAGG
Source organism: Marisa cornuarietis (assembly GCA_004794655.1). Taxonomy (NCBI): domain Eukaryota; kingdom Metazoa; phylum Mollusca; class Gastropoda; order Architaenioglossa; family Ampullariidae; genus Marisa; species Marisa cornuarietis. The sequence continues at coordinate 2,980,401 of SMMW01000565.1, read as the reverse complement.
CGGCGGACAGAGAGGGTTTGGACTCGGCCTTCCACATGCCGTTTCCCTAGACACGGTAAACCAGTTACAGATCGCTGGCTTGTCTACGGTCACTAATCCTAAAGCAAAGAGACAAAGTGGCAGTGTAAGTCGTTGCTGTCGCTTTGTCGCCGCAATTTCATGATCTTTCTTCCCCACCTCACTCAAGCTTCCCCCCCCCCCTTAAGTTCCCAATTTTTTTGTTATCTGCGCGATATCTCAGTGTGTGTTCCTCCCCCTCCCCACACGCACTACCCGCTGCCCGTACACGTCCCTCGTCAGTGTAACAGTAGATTTATTTCAACAGGCAAGGCTTAGAGTGATCTCCCCTCCCCCCTCCTGGAACGGCCCCTCCCTATCTTGCAGGTAGCAGGTAGCCTGAACCGTCAGCGGTCTGTTGACAGCCGCACCGCTGTGTTTACTGTCAACTGAACACTCAGCAACTGCTCCCTCTTTCTCTCAACTCTTTAGAGGCGACCAGCAATCTGTTATCACGAAACGAGTCATACCTCCGCGGGCTAAAAAATTATATAAATAAATAAGAATAATAAAGTGCGTGTTCTTTCTTAATAAATTTAGACCCAACCCGCACTGATGATAGATCCAAAGGATTAGCACCTCCAGAGGCCTGCTTATCAACGATAAGCTTTCTTTATTTCTTAAAAAATAAATAAATAAACAGTTTCGCAAGCAAGCATTCGTAATTGTGAGCAGCTTCTAAAAATGTAGCACACAGGTTGCGTTTGATAACGAGTCGATTATGCTGTTGTGCATCACATTCACGCACACAAACACATTTCACAAACACGCTCGCGCAATACTCTTCTCTCTCTCTCTCTCACACACACAGGCACTCGTTATCTATGAGAGATGGTGTGTGAGTAAATTAAATTTCCAGCATGTATACCAAGCGATTGTATATGCCTGGGCTTACGGTCGTTCTTAATGGAGGGCAAGGCTAAGAAATAAAGAGGAGTGCTTGAGACCAAGTCTGGCCAGGGCCTTCTACAATCTACATGACGGCTGTATAAAATCTTTGCCAGGTTTGTTCAAACATCCCTCCATATTTGTTGTTTGGAGAGAGGTCTTTAAAGGAGCGGTGTAACAAACGTGCCTCACGGAGAAGTGGCGGGTGAAAGAAGGCTACCGACATAAAAGACGTTAATTTCCCAGTCGCTGACGGGACGGTGAAAGGGTTTAGAGAGGGAGGCAGCGAGGATTCAGAGAGCATCATTAGCGGAAGCTTACAGACGGACATTTATTGCAATGAACTAGCCTCGCCTCAATCTGGATGAAAACAAGAACCTCTTTGGAAGAGGCAGCCTCTAATAAAGACGTCTGTAGTGTTGATAACACGGGAGAAGGACGCCGAAGGGGCACAGAGTTCCTCTTTTATAAAAAAAAAAAAAAAGGAAAAAATTGGAAAAGTGTTGGTCGTCTGACTGACATAAACAAGCGCTTTTTTTTTTTTTTTTGCACGGCGATAGAAAGTGGCTCATGATGGCGCCTCGGTGTGAGCCAGTGACCCTACGCGTTAATTTTACCCAGCATGGCGGCAAGGCAATAACATTTAGCTGCTAGCTTGCGACCAAGCGATACAGGGGCCCAGGGGTACCCTTTCCAGGGGGTACCGACAATAGTTGTCTTTGATGCGTCGGTTGTTTTTTTTTTAGGGGGTGGGGGCTGTAGAGAAACGTGCGTCGAGGAAAGCAGAAGTTTGTAGCTTACAACTTAAAACGGCGTCGATGCAGCGCGTGTCTGTTAGTGAGTGGGTGAGGGAAGATTTTTAAAAAAATCCCTTTCATGATTACGGCGGAAGTTGAGGATGAGGTCAGAGTTACGAAGTAGGGGAATTTAAGCGTCTTGGTGTCAAGAAAGGCCTCTAGCACCAGTAATGAGACGAGTGGAATTTTAGGCTCTACCCTTCTCTCTCCCCTCCACCCACCCACCCAACTCGCCTCCTCCTCTGTAACCAGGACGATAACATCAGGTGCTTTTGCTGTGCTGCGCAACCGGATGCCAAACACCATGGTTTGCAGATGGAGACTTAAAATTACATGGCGGGAAGGAACAAGAAAGATAAGGTTTTGTGCAAAGAATGGACGCCCTTGTGTGTTTCTTTCCTAAAAGCGCTTTTTAGTTCTTCGTTGTTCAAATTGTAGGGGAATCACCTCATCCAAAAGTGTGATTACACAGTGTGGTGGCGGGTTGAAAGGGTTTGTTTGGGAGAGATAGGATGAACACGATCCTGAATGAAGTGTGGAAGTAAAGGGGTGTGTTTCACGGGATGTATCTGTGCGTGAGAAGCAAAACTTTTCGTGGTAATTACATCCAACTCGGTCTCCGCCATCCCCCACTCCTCCTCCAATCCCCGGTACTTTGCTGTTCATTGTCCTAGAATTTCTGGTCGTTTCCCTCCTCTGCTTCTTGGAGAAAGGAGGGGCTGACTGCCTAGCAGTTGGGTGAGAATGTTTATTACGGACGCCCAAAATTTAAGAACCAGAAAGTCGTTTGTTGAGCAGGGTACTCGCCTGGGTACAGCAGGACATTATTAGGACCAGCAGCAGTGGGGGTCGCGAAGATGTTTTCAGTCTTGTCACAGCAAGCTTGTTCTACAAGGGCTGTGCAGCAGATACACCTCTCCGACAGTCAGCTGTAGTAGATAGATGACTGACACTAACTGTGTCTCTCCGGATTACCTGAGGCTGTGATGGTAGATAATTCGGGCAGACGTGGGAATGGAGTGATGGCTTCTGTTGGTATCTCCTTTATGGGAACCCCCTTTCGGCAAGGTACTTAAAAGCGTGGGTTATAGCTGGCCAGAAAACATACCTCCGATTAGAGTTTGGAAAAGCAGAAGCTGACTTAATTATGGCCGAGTTAAATCGAAACCAGGTGTAGATGGAATCTAAACATAGAACTGCAGAACAAATCGTAAAACTAGGTTCCTGGTGTTTGTGAGACTGATAACTTAATTATTCTTACGAGGTCTAGGGGTACAACAGTCGTTTGTCACCATTGTACAGAAAATCGTGAAGTCATGGGTTCAGATCTCTTTTTTAGGGAGAGGGGTATTGTTGGCGAGGGGCATATGTAAGTAAGTGGTGGTGTTAACGGGGATGTGTTGTGAGGGAGCAGACTCTCTCTACACACCAGATCAGAAACAGAGAGCCTGCAAATGTACTTCCCATTATTTGTATGGGTTTAAATGTCACGGTTGAGGTTTCTCCAAAGATTCGACCACATCTCTTACACCTCTGACATCTGGTCTTTCCTCTGCCCTTGTATACCCACCGGGGCTGATATGCGCCAAGATCCCAAGACCAGTCCCCTTCTCTCTCTCTCTGTACCCTGCTTTAAATCTTATATGGCACAAGTCCCCCTGAAGTCACACCGGCGTCTGGTAAGTTGGACTTGTTTCCATACAAGTTCGATTTCCGTTCATCAGTTGAGGATTTCGATTCTCTGTCGTTATTAAAAAGCTTGTTTGGCCGCCGTTTTGTGTTTATTATCTGCCCTCTCCTTCTCTTAATTTTAGTTTGAAGTGGAAATTGTGAGTCACTGGTGGTTCGCATCGTTGAGTAGAGGCCACGCTTGGGTGACTCTTCGTTGAGAGCGCCAGGTTCGCTCAGCACCATCTCTCTCTTAGCCACGGTCGATGGCCGTCAGTTTGCTGTTTATGACCGCGGGCTTTATGAAAAATCAACGAGTGATATTGCCTCAAAAAGCAGGCTTAACGAGGAGCATTAGAGAAAGGGAAGGCTCCCGTGTTTTTTTTTTAAATCTTGTTTTATTGAGAGCAGAGGGATAGAGGATGACGGGTCTAGAATGTCGAAAGCAGACGTGGCCTTTCAGAAGGAGAAACATTTGGAGCTTGTTAAATAACAGTTGTCGTGACATCGGTAAGGGATGGAGTGGGAGAAAAACGGGAGAGAGATACTTTATTGCTTGGGCCATAAGAGATGTGTTTATAGCATGCCCTTGTATTGTGGACACAAATACAAGTATGTCTCATTATAATGCAATCACATAACAGTCCTGTTTATTGCCTTCAAAGCGTTGTTAGAGCGAGGGAGCGGAGAGAGGGGGGTTGACAGGCGTTGAGAATGGTTGCTACCATTGAGTCTGACAAGCCTGGCAAGTGTTGATCGACTGTAGGAGACAAATGTAAGCTTTTCTCGTGCGTGCGAGTGGGTGCGCGTGCGCATGTGTTTTTCTCCCCCGTCGCTGAGTTTATTGGTATCTATGTTTATGCAAGGAAGTAAGTGCTCGTGTTACGAATTAAATGTTGTTCCTGGCCAGCGCTGCCATCGTGTTTATCAGACCCCACACACGACGTGGTCGGCATCTGCCGCCCTGCTTTGGTCTAGTCCTTGATGTAACTGCAGTTAGTTCTGGATCATTCTAGTAGGTGAGCGTGTGCGTGCGACCTTAAGTCTCATAACCCAGAATGTTTAGTGCGAGAGAGCGCATGCGTGAATGCTAATTGCTTGTTTGCCTTTTCTTCAGACACTGTGAGCAATAAAGGTGTATGAATATATACATAGATAGCTGGCTAGAGAGTGCCCAGAGATCGTTTGAGGATTCGTCGTCAGGCGTGCGACCCCCTTAGCTAGCGTTGTCTGCTGATTGTGCACCCGGAGGTCATCGCATGATCAAACGGTAAATAAACGAGTTTGAAGTTCAACGAGGGGTGTGTGGACTCGGTTTGTCAGAGATTGACACCGTAGGTTCCAGGACCCACGAGCCATTGACGACATAAGGGCCTGGGTCGTATGCACTGTCATTACACCGTTTGTCTCCTGTATGTTGTAACGGCGTAGACACAGGGCCAGGTGATGCGCTGTTCAGGGCTATTGTGTGTTGATTGATGCGGCTGATTGCAATAGGTCATTGTAACGGACCTGTTGCACAATGGAAATATTATTTTTCATACCTCGTTACAACACAGCCACTGCTTCGTGTCTACAGTCAATAAAACTGCGAAATAAAGAACAAAGAAATATAATTACAATAAAAAAGACACTCGTATTAGTACATACATACATACATACATACATACACACATACAACAATATAATTAGTATAACTTTCTCTTAATGTCGCGGCCATGGGGCTGTTTCTTTTTGAGGTACCACGGATATTTTTTTATGAGCACCAAAGTTCGCAGTTAATAAATATTGCGACACAGTAATATTTACATATTTATATTTAGTACAACATAGCTCAGTCCCAGTCCTATCCACAGACCGGTAGTGATACAAATTTACAAGGGCGGTCGCTCCAAAACTTAACTTACAAGAACTTAGTAAACTTTTGGTACAAACAATAATCTTCACTTCTTCTTGAGACGAACCACCGGTCGCTGCCACACAGCTCGGGAAAGTAAAGCTGTTTGCCCAGTCGAGAGGCTGAAAACTGCCATTTGCTTACACTTTCCTTGGTCCACCGTAGGCCATCCTAGTTGATAATTAGTTTGGCAGACTTCCTGCTGGTACTCAGGGTAGCCTAGCGCTGTCCTTTGTTGAAAACGAGTTGTAAAATCGACATGTCGGGTCCAGGCTGGCGGAAAAGGTGTCTTTGGTCAAGATTTACCACTGCACCGCTCTGACCATCTTCGGTGGGCGTTAACAGAGCGGTGCAAATGTGACCACTCCACTGTTGGTGGTCCAATGTTAAATAAATTTACAAGGTGCAAAACTGGTTTTCTTCAGTCATGGAAGCTGGATTAAAAGACAGACAAGCTTCAGTCTTTGACAAAGAAAGAGATTAAAAAGTGGATGATGGGGAGACTCCACAAGCCCCCACTCTCAAATCATAAAAAGGGCCGTAATGCATGTTTGATATGTCTTCTCATGTCACTCAGCGAACTCAGTTGTGACAAGATTGAGTGAATCTAATTCCGAGCACTTTTCAGTACGGTTGCAGATAATGGCTTGGACCCATCTCACCCTTCCTCCTTCCACCTCCCCCCACTTCGTCGTTTAGCACCCCACATCTCCATTGAAGTCTTCTCGCACCTGCTTTGCGGAAATCTATTATGTTTGTCTGTAAGTTCGTTTTCTGTTTATGTGTTGGGATTTGGCGTCTCTGTCGTTAATATAAGCTAGTGGGGTGGTGGAGTGGTTTGAGCGGGGGGTGGGTGGGGGTTTGGGGGACAACATTTGCTGCAGGAGACCCACGGTGGTTTCGTACCCAGGTTCCGATTGCTGCGCGTTGTTGGATATGAAAGGATGTAAGATACGACTTGTAGTCACGCTTCGGTGCTCGTCAACTTACAAGAGAGAGTGGGTAAGGGGTGGTGCGGCAGCGTAGTGCCGGCGGGTTACAGCCACCTGCTGTGCTGCTCTTTTTTTCCCCTTTGTTTTAATTGCTTGGCGGAGAGACATCGTTTGCAAGGTTGTTTCTTTCTTTTTTTTTTTGGAAGGGGGGTGCGAAGAGGAGGGCAAAATTGTCGTTTGCCATTGTCTGCTTTTAGCCTTTTTCTTCCTCGCTTTCATTCGCTCTTTCTCCCCCCCTCCCCGAACACACGCACGCACATCTAGAAACCGATCGGTCCTCCCCAACAACTAGCCGAATGTACTCTCAGACCAGTGCTGGCACTGGTGGGCGCTGCGGAGGGGTGGGGTTGGGTGGAGTGTGTGGGGGGGGGGCGTACTGGTGAGCAGTTCTGCCCAGTGCTCGTGAGATGCATTGCTGCCTTGTGGCGAAATGACAGGACACGTCAGACGCGCAGACAAGCCAATTGCTTTTCCCTGTAACCGCAGATTCTCCTCCTCTTCCCCTCCCGTCCCCTTTCACTGTGCAGCGCCGCCCGCCCCTCACCCCTTTTCCCTTCCTTGATTGAAGAGTTGATCAAGTTGTGAAGGCCGTGCACAAGAGATGGTAATCAAATAACTTTTAAATTGAGGCTTCCACTTCCCCCACCTCCCCCTCCAACACACACTCACTCTCAGTGGAACAGGGGGTTTCTATTTTACTCTTTCTAAAAAGAAGCCGCAATCATGCCATTTCTTTGGACTGCATTTTGCACTGTCCTTGGAGTGAGTAGTGGACTATCAATGATGGCTTTTTAACATCCCCCTTCTGGCCCTTCCCTCTCCTGCTCTTCTCATCATCGGCGGTGTCTGTGCAATCCTTTCCCCCATTATTATTGTTACAGGTTTTTATTTTTTATTTTGTTGTTGCAAACTCGAGCTAAACAAACCGGAAGGAATGGCCAGAGCAGGTATAAACCTGTATGCTGGTTGCAGAATCTTTAATTGTACACACACTTTAGTGTTTTTACAAGCTTTCAACAGCGTCTGCTCGCCTATCACGTGCACAGGCAAGGACTTTTGTAAGCGCCTCTGCGGGCTAATGACTGGGCAAATATTTATGCACGTGCTGGTTTGTGTGTGTTTGTGTGCTTGCGTACGTGTGTGCGCGAGCGCATAGTGTTGAATATTAAAAATTTGAACCCGCCAACAAAAAGATGGCGATCGTTTAGCCGCCATTATGTAATCCGATGCGGTTGCAAAGATGTGCAAGTGAGATTACCTAGTAGGACCGGGGAGCGAGTCAGCAGATAGACATCGGTGATTACAAGACGGGCATTTTCTTGACTAGCAAAACGAAGTGAAGAACACTTTGTGACAGAAGTAGTTGCTTTTTAAATGCACATGTGGGTTGTGCAAGTGTGTGTGTGTGAGAAAGAAAAAAAAACCAAAGACACTCAGCATGTCTCACAATCCACTTATAATTCTTTGTTCCATTGTTTCAGATGCTGGTATTGCATTTTGTACGTTTATATGCATGTGGGGTGACAAACACAAAAGAGTGGGTGTTGGTCATGAAGAGGCTGGGAGAAGTGTGTGTGCGTGTGAACGGGGGGGGGGGGAGTATATTTGTCGTCAGTAGGGTTTTGTTTGGAAATTTGATGAAGTTTTAGAAAATTCGGCAATGAACAGGGGCTGTGGGGGAGGGGTGGTATACACCGAGTAAGTCTGAAGGTATTTAAAATTAGAAATGTGTTGTGCTGCTGGCCCCTGGCAGAACCCACGGCTACTCTGTACGCTGATGGAATCTAAGTGAAGTTAACGCGACCGGAAAAAAAGTTTATTCACAAACTCAAAAGACAACCCCACCCCTCCATTCATTAGTTGCGCGTATTAGGAGTTTTAAAGAAAGGTGGTGATGTTGCAGTTGTAGTAGTTCTTTCTGTTAACTATTGGAAGGCATCAATCACTGTCATAGAGTTTCTGGGCGCTGTCGTCGAAGAGGAAACGCGAGGAACGTAATGTTGGGAAAGCCTCGTGTAACGTGATGTAACCGACCGTCGCTACAGTTGTAACGTGAGTCAGTCCAGCTGTCAAGATTCAGATATTTAATTCTTCGTCCACCTTAAAGAGGAATTTAGAATGAAAATTACAATGAAAATATAATTAAAAACAAGAATAATCCCGTATCAAGTGTCCACAATCCCTCTTATCACATATATACCCACCAATGTTTGTCTATCAGTATCATCGATTATCATCATTTTCACGTTCCCCTCCTCTCTCTTTCCAACACCTTTCCCGTACCTACTCCACAGCAGTAATATATCGCCACCAGCTGACACCACGTCAGTAAAGTGCCGCAATTTCAGTCGTTAACATACTGTCCAACTAACTATTACGCGACGCCAACAGCTGCAACGCGTCAAGACAGCTGCAACGAACCCTCGCCACGTAGTGCGTCCTCACCGCCGTTACTACCGTCACCAAAAACTACTGTGGCAGTGTACACCTCAGAGAGGTTGCTGGATGACACAAAACACACACATGCACACCAACACACACACGCACACACAGAGAGGGGTAGCTGTCAAGATGGAGGCGGTCCTTCAGTGAGCGGAGCCGAGGAGAGCGGTGAGGCAAAGGGCAGACAGCTACAGAAGCCGCAACACGCTTAAGTAGGTGTTGAGAGTGTAACTGCTCGTAGCCTTGTCTGTTCTTTGTTGCCGATGAAGACGTTAACAAAAAGAACGGACACTTTTCGAGCATTTTCCGCTGTGCTTTACTTTTGTGTATAACAACACTAGGTAGCCATCGGCGGTTGTTAGGCTTTGGGGCTCCTGCTACTTCAACCACGAGAGGTGTTGCCCGGTTTAGTAACCAACAACCGCCACCATATACACCCACTCACCCACCCACCGCCAGTTCATTCCCCCTCCTTCCAATCTTTATTCCTTCTTTCCATTTTGTTAAAAATAAACGCGGAGACTGTCAGACGCAGCGGCACTCGTTTAAACAATCACTTGGCATGCAAACATAATATTTCCTCACCATTTTGACAGCCTCGAGAACCGCTTACTTCGCGGGGGCGGGAAAAAAAACCCCACAACAAAACCGAGCCCTAGGTTTGCTCATATAAAAATGCAAAGCAGGTGTAAATCGCTCAGCCTGGTGTTTGACATTCGCTTGTCGTAGGTTCTGACCTTCGTGAACCCTGCAAGCCCTTTGCCTGGCAGCTGCTAAGTCGGCCCTGGCAGTGTGGCCTGTGTGAGTAAATCCGGAACTGACCATAAAAATCAAATGGGCTTCATCCATAACCGACGGCACGGCTACAGCGGCTGCGGATAATCCTGTCAGTTTTATTCAAAGCAGACGTTTGTAGCCGGTGTGGCTTAGCTGCAACGTACCAGGTAATCGCGCCCTGGGGCCCGGAGCACGATACCTCGCTAGGCGCCATCTGGATGGCGAAGAATAACCGAGGGGAAGTGCCCATTGACGTGTTGTGCGTTGTGCCCCTGATCTTTCAAAAGTAGACATTGTGTTCTTTGCAGTGCGGCATATCTAAAACCATACACAATACTTTTTGTTGTGAACAGGAGGCAGAAAATACAGCATTTATGTTCACTGAACCTGGCATATCTTCGGTTTTTGTGGCTTTTATTGTTTAAGATCGACTGTCATGTAACATGATAGTCGTGTACTGAGTTTTGTTCAGTAGTAAACAGTTCTGACCATTTGAACTTCGGCTGTTTTGAGTCATTATAATGAACTTTTTGTTGAGCTTAAGTACAAATTCAAGTGGTCAACGATAGCTTAAAATCAATTTTAACATACTTGTTAGTTACCCCCTCCACGAGCAAACTAGAAGCAGATAATAAATACAGGTTAAAAGAAATGATGCCAAATGTATCTAGAGGGAGTTCCCACTTGCTTTCACAGTTTGTCGGCCGTGAGGGATGCTGAAAAAAACTCTTCCTCTCTCCCCTTCCCCCGTCTCTCTTTCTTTGACAGATTTGTCCGTTAGAACAGTGGTTAGCAAACGTTTCCAGACGAGTAGCACTTTGAAAAATTCGAATTGACCGAGTACCACCTCCCGACCCTACATACAGCCCCCATAAAATATATATATACACATTTTTATTTTGGCGCATGGTGCTCGCGTACCACCCGTCATACCTTCGCGTACCAGTAGTGGTATACTGGTACGCGTATCACAGTTTGAAAACCTCAGCGTTAGAACATCTAGGTGTTCCGAGTCGCGTCTTGGAAATCTCGGGGGATCTCGCGTGACGTTACAATTAATTTGCATTTTTCTTTCACTTATCTATGTTTAATCGGTTATTTGGAACATGGCAGAAAGTAAGAATGGGGCACTCATTTTTTTAAAAGTTCTTTTTCTTGCCTTCTTCAATTAGCCCCGTCTTTATTCAAATCCAAGCATCATGATCATAGTGTTAGTTGTAAATAAATGTTATCGCATAAATGCGCTATAAAAAATCTTCATTATTATTTATTATAGTTTGTCACAAGCAACGGGTGGTTATATATGCAAATGTAATGAGTCCGACAGTTCAGCATGTTCTCTAAGGCTTCGCAAACAACCATTCGTTTTGGTGCTTTGACCGTGGGAGGGGGTAGGTGGGATAGAGATCGTCATTGTTCACAGCTGTACTGCTGGTGAGTAAAGGAGACAGACACTGTCGGATGCTGGCAAACGACCGCACGAGAGTATCTTCCACGTAACGGGATTACATTTGAAATGGGCCACCAGTCCCGCTTCCTCTTTCTCTCTCTCCGAGTGACCTTTTCCATCTCCCACCCCCTCTCTCAGTCTACCCCAGATCTGAATATTCTACACCACAGCCTGTGACCCCTTCCCCCCTTTGCCTTTTCTTCACATCCCTCTTGACTAATTAATTAGTCAGACGTGAATATTCTGATACGTTATCTGCCCCACCTGCAAGCCTTTCCTAGCCTGTTAGTCTGGTTTATCGCCTGGTCGCCCTGCGCTCTGCCCTTGAAGCGCTAGTGCGCAGATATTGGACACAGGATGCTGGCGCAGTAGTCGGATCCCGTATTAGGTGACTGTGCAGGCTGCAGTGGCAGTGACGACATTGGCGTGGGCGTTGAGTCCCGCTCCCTCCTACTCTCTCTCTCCCCCCACCTCTTTAACCCTTTACAGTCATGAAGTGTGTGACGGGGGTGTAAGGTGTGCGCGCGCGTGTGTAGTGGTGGGTGGGTGGGTGTAGGGGTGTATGTGTCCATTTGTATTTCTACCACATGCCTTGAATATTTTGATTTGCTTGTGCTTACCTTTAAAAACGAAGTATGGCTGTTTTTCCATGCCAGAAACTGATATTGGTGCTTTAATTCTCTTCTGCGATTTTACACATATTTTGATGTCGTTTCCTTCACCGCCTTGTTTTGGAGTTGTTTGTATGTTTGTAGAGATCCGTGTGTGTGTGTGTGTGTGACCGTGCACGGTCGCGTTTGAGTGATACAAAAGAGCGCATAAAGAAATGGCGGTGACTAGCGTGACATTCAGATACTTCTTTGCGCCTCTTAAAAAAGCCTGGGTAAGGCAGCGGTGGGGCACAGCAGGGACTTGTATATCAAATGTTCTTTTCTCTTCATAAACATCCATCCATCACATCCCAGTCGCCCGTTGTACCATCTTATTTTTATTACAAATCTCTTTCTCTTGAGTGTGCGCGTGTGCGTGCGTGCATGCGCCTTACGGAGGACGGAGAGCCTGTCAGCGCGAAACGAAGGTCTCGCACAGACACGGATAATCTTGTTCCACACGAGACTTAACGGCCCGGGCCGCGACGGTGCAGCAGCGAGTGGGGACCTGCTTTGGCTGCATGTGAAACCAATATCAATCAGCTGACAGACATCGATCAGGGAAGCGGAGAAGGGGATGGAGGGGGGCGACCTTCTGAGATTAGCTGCCTTACTCTCAGACCACGCCAAATAAGGTAGGCGATGGGGAGGGGGGGAGACCGACCAATCGATATTTGGGGGGGGGGCGGGGGACGATTGGGGTGGGTGTCTGGTCACTGAATCGTTAGGACGACCGTCTTTCCGGTTGGAATTTTGCGAGATGGCGGCGAGAATAACCCTACCTAAAAATTTTTTCTTTTTCTCGTTGTTCTCCCCCCACCCCTTACCACCCCCCTTCTCACGCGCCGGCCACACGGCGAATCTCGTCTGGTTGCGAGGTTAGCAGGTGGTTGAAGATTCCCCGGAGTCAGAAATCGATTTCGTCATGTGACCGCGTCACGTGATTTTGTCACTTTCCTCTTCTCCCCAAATCTCGCCTTTCACATCCCCCCCCCCACCCCCGGCTGGCCGTCGTGGAGACATCTAAGATGTACTGCAGAAGTATTTCGCCCCTGTGGAGTGCAGGATGTCGAGCTGCGGTGCGCGGCCGTCAGTGATATCAGCAGGAGTTTCCGGAGGCTTGTTACACGTGACGATAGCAGCATTGAACGCCTCCAGGACTGAACCGAAACAGATGGAGAGAGTCGGGCAACAGGCTGAGAGACTGTAATAGGGCTGGCTATTCGCACAGTTCGGTTTCAGAGAGAAAAGCTACCTGTGCTGGCTGTGCAGATGGTACATGCAAATAGCACAGGTGTAAAGTCTGTTATTGATCCCTACCTGCCTTTCTAATTATTGTCTTTATGGACATTAAAAATAGGTGTGTATTGTTTTTATATGTGATATATATATACACACACATAGAGAAATTTTCAAGAACGGTGGTTAAGAATTTCAATTCCGGAAAAGCAAATATGTTGATAGACAAATGAACGTTCAGTTTAAGTTATGAAGCAAGAGACCATCATTGCCGGAGGATAGTATGGGGGGGGGGGGGAGGGGAGACGTCTGGTCTCCATAGTTATCTCTTTAGTTGTTTTTTTTTACTTCTGGAGCCATAGTTATGAATCTGTGGCAGAGATGCCTTGGGGGTAAAGGAACATAAAATCAAACCCACTTCGTAACTGCGGAGATTTGTTTCATGATTCCTTTTACCCCCAGGACAGCGACTTGTCCTTGCTGTGTAAGTACTGCTGCAGGGCCTTCATGTGGTCACTCGTTCACGAGACACGCTATCTGTGTTCAGGCGGGGTGAGCTTTATTGCGAGTGTCACCAAGTTGATGACGGAAGTCCCAGTTTCGATACAATCGGCCCAGTGTAGTGCCCACTTACCAGGCTGAAAAGAGATTGCTCGTCACTTTCTGCTCCTCTTATCGCCTCTAGCACGTGCTTGGTTTATGCACTCGAAGTGTTAATAATGTTTATTTGTATAGCGCCTTATTCTGTCACCGAAGGCGGGTTCAAGGCGCTGTGATGAAGCGTTTGTGAAAGCTCATACACACCTCCCCACCGCCACCAGAGTCCTCCGACCGAAATTACCGACTATCCACCCCGTGAACGAGTGTCAGAACTGAGATTCGAATCCACGACCTCCGATTCTCACTGTCGAGGTAGTGACATGCACTTTAACCACTACTTGTTATACCGACTTGTGAAATTATCCCTTGTGTATAGAATTGGGACTTTTTAAATGTCTTCACTTGTTAACGTAGGATGTGGTGACAGTGTTACAAGCCTCTTTAATCTGCAGAACAGAGAGTAGCTTTAGCCCTGTCGTAAAATCTGTCATTGATGGGGAAGGGGGTGTAGAGAGAAAAGAAAGATAGGCTGTAAAAAGGATCGCAGGGTGAAGATGGAGGAAAAAGCAGAGTTCTTGGTAATCTTTCATGCTGGTCGAACCCCTCTTAAAAGGGGCGATCAAAGCAAAGCGGGTTGAATAGAGAGGCCGAGAGGTTTATGTCAGCCCAGTCATGCACAGCACGCCAATTACTACCCCTCCACCCCCTCCTCCTCCCCTACGATCTGCGTGACTGGCTGGAAGGAAATAAAACTAATTAATTGAGCGATCCAGCGTTAAAAAACTGTTGTGGGGGGGGGGAGTGGTTGAAGTCACGCCTGGTCCAGTTCAAACAGTTTGTCAAAGAAGATTCTCTCTTTTACGAACTATCAGCGTGGAGTTTTCCCACATTGTGAAAAAAGAAAATATTCTTGCAGCGAGTTTTGCCACCCCTCCCTCCTTCCAAACGATCTCCCCCCCCCGACTCCCATTTGAATAAGATGCGCGGGAAAAAAGGTTTTGTAGGGAAGGGAGGGGAATAGGTAGGGTTGGAAGACAAAAGGAAAAAAAGAATAATAACACGTGTGTGAAAAGGCGCTTTGGGCCCGGATCAATACCCGGTGCTTAGCTGCAATGAAGACAGCGGGGCGGAGCAGGGATATAAGCTAGCGTCAATACCTCCTTAGCAAAAGTCAAACAATCGCACGTGTTGACATGTTCTCGCCGCTCGCGGTTAGGCCGGCCTCTCGCACTCGCGCACGCATTCGCACACGATCTCTCTCCTTCTCTCGGCCCCGCTGCGCTGCGATCGATGCTGTGCGCCAGCAGGACAGGCAGGCAAGGAGGACGGTTAGGGGGGTAGGGGAGGAAAAAACACCCACCCCAGGATTTTTTTTAAATTATATTTTTAACAAGCTTCGCTAACCTCCACTACTGTTTCGTTTGCGCGCAAAAGTGCCGCTTGAGGATTTGATCGGGTTTTGTAGGCGGGCGGCCCCCTTAAGAAAGGGTTGGGGAAAGGTGGAGGAAGAGAAGAGGAGGGAATGGATGATTGACAGCTGTCGGGAATATACTTGGCGCGGCGCTGGAAAGTGTGTGTCGGGGTGGGTGGTGGAGGGGAGGATGTTGCAAGATATTCATTCCCATTGTGCTGTGAGTGACATTTGTCGGTTGGTACGCTAGCAGGCGAGATACGTTCAGCATCACTTACCTCGACTCGAGCGCGTACATTTTACACATGCGCATGCACGCACACACGCCTTCACGCGCTGGACGAAAGATGAAAAACGACAAGGAAAACGGAAGAGTAGATCGGTGAGCGAATGAGTTTTTTTTTTAAAGATTTCTCAACAGGTGGTTTGAGCCAGTTAATTGCGTAGGTCTTGGGTTTAGATAAACGAGGTTTGACACCGTGCGATGTCGAGCAGCAAAAAGTCGTGTGGTGGGTAGAGCGGGGTGGGGGTGGGGTTACTGGTGGTAACGGCTTATCTCCCATTGTTGAGAGTTGGAGTTGACGATAAATCATCGGTATGAAGAGCAGCGGGGAGTGGAGATCTGAAGATGGAAGTGGACAGACGATAGCACACAGCGACTGATAAAGGAGAAAAGAAGTGGAGTCTGTTGAGCAAGACCAACACGTCGCCAAACTTCCAGGCTTCGGCCTCACAGTCTTGTGTCCACCTCTTGTGATTTTCTCCTTTAGCTTTAAGTGTTGTATGGTTATATATGAACATCGTCTGAATGACTGTACTTGATATATGAACACTGAGAGCGTGACTATGCTGGCCATGAACTCTGCCTGATGAACATTTGTCTGTACTTGACATTCACTGACCACCGATGTGCTTATACTTAGCAGGAGCTGGATCACTTTGTTGTATGGTGTGATGATCATTATCTAGAGCTGAATGTAAAGAAAACGAAATAAATGATGGTTAGTTTTAGGAAGAAGAGTTTTATGAAATACTTATTAACGGAGTAGTAAGAAAAGTGGACAGTTACAATAATTTTAGGTATAATTATCGATGATATTTGGAAAACTCATTTAGATAGCTTATTAAAAAGTGCATACATGACCAGTGCATGTCTATATTTCATATTATTGGAATAAGATTGTTTGACTGTTCTTGACATTATTTATGAATGCTCTATGGCTGTACTTAATATTTACAATGTTGACATGACATTTTCTAAACACTGGCAGCATAATCAAGCGACATTTTGTAAACACTGACTGCATGACTAAACATGACATTATGTAACTGCATGACTACCTTTGACATTACACAAGTACTGCCTACCTGACTACACTTGGCATCATATAATTGTGTCATGGCAATACTTGACATTATACACTGACTTGAGATCATATGGACACCGATTGTTTACTACTCCTGCGCTCCTGCTGCTTGTCGCTGTTGTGAAGGGAAGAACAGTTTTGTTCTCACCTCACCGGTAGAGAGTTCTTCGCTTTAAATTTGCACAGCGCGGAGTTGTTCTGGAGATAAAAGGGTGTGGCAGATGTTTCTTAGTGTAAAGGGATTTGAACCTGCAGGCGAACGCTTTGTGCCTTGTGTTCAGGGTCGAGAATATCGTATCCTTTAACATTTGTCCTCTTTCCATCTCTTTCCCCAAGCCCAGTCTCTTTGCCACTCTCTCTCTCTTCTCCGGCTCTCTGTCCGGCTCGCGAATTTACTATTTCCAAAGAAAGGTTATATAGTGTCCTTACCTGAGCCTTTTGATTAGCCACCTGGCTTATGTGACTTTATCTTAAACTATAGAGATTTGCAAACACACATTGCTTTGTTTTGGGTTGTCGTCTGCTCGATGTAAAGACTCCACACAGGACAGTTTGTGGCACGAACAAGCAGCTTTAAGAAATATTACAAACAATATCATTTATAAAAAAATAACTATTAGATTATAGGTTATAGGCTGTACAACATTCTGCTCTCTCTCTCTGTGGTTGTGTGTGTGCTTGTGTGTACGCGTGCACATGTGCGTGCCCGATTTCCCATTATCTTTTCGGGTGCACTCCGCCCACCTTATAGACCGTTCAAGCCGCTCTTGTCTGTCTGAAGAGCAGGTGATGTGCCGGCAAGCACGCACGCTCGCACGCAAAAACAAGCGCCTAGGACACAGACACCTTCACACAGACATGCTCCGTGCGGGTGATTCAGCTTGACAAAGCCGCGGTGGATAGCATGGAGAAGAAGTCGACCTAGGAACTTGATCCGACATAAATGCGGGGAGAACAGGCAGGAGCTACACAGTGGCCTCCCCCTTATACTTGTCTGCCCGCAGCGCTCACTGAGCGGTAGAGAGGAAGCAACCAGTTAGCTAATCACCCCGCGGTTTTACGTAGAGGGGGAGGGGGCGCAGTCTGAAAGATATGAACAATTATTAAATCAGCATGCAACTTGGAATCGAAGCTGTCATACGGCATTACGCGGACTGAGAACTCGGTCACTTGCTCAGCTCCAGAAAATACGATATCATGTATTTTGTAGACATCCCCCACCCTCACCCCAAGAGAGAAAAAAAATATTTACTACCTGATTTGAGCAGCCGTTTGGAAGGATCGGGAGGGAACAGTAGGATTAACAAGTTTCGTTTACAGCAGTCTGTGTAGCTCAACATTATATACAGAGTTAACAGGAACTGAAGGGTGGGGAGAAGATTGATACAACTGTTTGCCCCCCGCTGCAGACATAAAAAGGAATCTTGGGTGAACTGCTGCTTTGTCTATCTGCTGGCCACCCACCCCTTCACCTTGAGGTCCCTCGATCTACACTGTCATTGTTTCACATGCTGTCGTGACCTACCCTCTTATTCCCCATCCCACTCAGTGCAGACGTCAGACAGGGACACCAACACAGAATCTGGTCGCTAGAGGTAGGCAAGTGGGTGGTGGTGGTGGTGGTGGTGGTGTTGGAAGTGCGAATTACTGAATCTCTTGCTACATAGTGCAAACACTGTATATATATATATAACACCAGGTACGCTTTACATATACTTTAATAATAATGATGATAAAGATCCTCAAACCTTACATCACAATAGCTCTGTCTTGTTAGATTATTGTTGGGGGAACCCGACCTTTAATACTAGGATTGGTGTGCGTCATGTGGTTCCAGATTAATATGGAGCGACACGTTTCTTAGTCTTTGTCTTGACTGCAACCAACAAGTATATATAATTGAAATAAAAGATTAGATACAGCTTTATTTATTCCAAAGGGCAATTATTGGCAGCTGTATAAAAAGCATGTGTTAGAACCACACAGCACAACATCAATACCATAACATATTCATACCCACCTCACCAGACCAACCCCAACCCCCTCCTGTACAAGCATAGTTCAGACCTGTTTATGATCACGATTCATTCACACAGGGTGGCGTTCAGAAGTTGCACTGCCGAAACAACAAAGGACAGCCTTAATAAGTTGATCCAATATTAACATGTCTCATTAAAATGTGTCATGCACGGTTGCAGACAGCATTTGCATGTTGTGTCAGATAACACATTTTAGCACAGCAGGAATACTAGCTGCTGCTTTGGTTGTGCAGATAGTGTGAGAACACTCTTCTTCTTCCTCTATTGTGATAGCTGATACCAGGTACAGGAGAGTTATTTTTACACTCCTGTAGATCATGATGATAAACTGTTCACATCCTGCCAACATATATCTCCCCCAACTCCCTACCCTAACTCTCGTTTCACATACATTCATTCCTGTACTTGGCTGGCTGACAGTAGGGTGGTGGTGGTGGTGGTGGTGGTGGTGGGGATTCAGAGGTTGGGGAAAGGGGAAAAGAGGGAATATCATTTAAGGTAATGAAGCCTCGTGGTTGTTTCTACTGCCCTTCAAGAGCTGCTTGTTTTTCTTATCATTGTTTAATGAACGCCAGTCACAGCAATCCATTCCACAGAATGCAGCTTTCAATATGCACGCTTGGCACCAGACCCCCTCATCATGTTGCACTTCAGAATTCTTACGTGATAGATTTATAGGGCTGAAAGCGCGTGCGTCTGGAGAAGGCTGCCTCCAGCGGCCCTGCCATGGCCAAGTAGCCCCGGCGGGCGAGCTGGTTATGGGAGATTAAATAATTCAGTCTCAAGTTTCTATATTTGTAGTGCCACCCTGTATAAAAATGCTGCAAATTCTTGCTAGCTATGGTTATTGCGTTCATTGATGCGGGTCATAACGCTGGCAGCGGGGGACTTTATTGATCATAACTTAGCACACATCAGGAAAGCCTTGTTAATAAGGCGATATTGATTTTCTTGGATCTTTGGCATTTCCGCCCTGCAGAGGCAGGCTGCTGTGCAACTCCCATCTACAAACGGGGGATAGGGAATAGCAAAGGCTAAAAACATTGTGCAAAAGCCAGACTGATACAAAAGAATGTAATGGCTTGTTAGGCTTTATTATTTTTTTTTTTTTGGTTAAGTATCATCTTTCTTCAAGCAGATCATTACAGAGGTCTCTCTCTCTCTGATTCAGCCTTTTAAGAGGTGCAGAGTGAATTCAGTTGTCTTGCAGCATTTCAGTTTTAATTGCAGTCTATAATCAGCAAAGTATTAATGCAGAGAGGTGTGACTGGTTGTGTGTTTTGTGGAACATTTTCTAAGCACTGTATTTATTTATAAGGGATTATAGTGCATGTAATATGTGAGTTATGTGTAAAATAAGAGCTGCAAATGAGCTACAGAGAAACAAAAAAAAAAGAGTTAAATGTATTTTAGCTTTATGCTAGTGGCCTTCACAGCTAGTAGAATATAGTGGAGAGGGGGATTTTCTGTTTGCCAGTAACAAAACTAAAAGCTTTAGGACTGGGATTTAGCCTATTATGTAGGATACAAAGACATTTCCTTGCAGTGCATTACCATGACACTTTAAGCATGACTTAAGTGTGTTTTTAATGCATAGGAGCAAATTTCCCCTAATATCAATGTCCTGCATAGCATAGACATAAACTGTAAGGAAGACGGGTAACCAATCAACTAGAAAACTTGTTCAATTAAAAAAAAATTATAGATAACACAAGGAAAGAAAAATATCACTTCATCTTCATTAGCGAAAACCTCATGTCAAGAATTCTAGTGACCAAGCTTGTGACTGAGTTCAGAGCATGGGTAGTTAAAGGATGCTACCCTTGCTATGCTAAAAACATTCAGTTTTGACGTGAAAATATTGTTTGCATGAAGACAGTAGGCATGTGTAATGTAAGTAAATGGCCAGCATCTCCCATATGTAGCACATTGCCTTTAGAATTGACTGGGTTTGGCACTTAAGTGTCAAATGTTTGTCTGGACAGGTTCCTTATTTGCAGTCTCCCACCAAAATCCTAAGCTTTTAGTCCTTGTCTGACTTTGTGAGCTTTATGAAAAGAGAATACAGCATGTGGATATGGCATGTGAAAAGAACATGTGTAAGATTAAGAACATAACAGTATATTAACAAATAGTAAATGTTGCAGTTTTGTGGGGAAAGTCTGAAATTAGAAATTTTTCTAAAGCATTGATAACAAGAGGTAATGGTCATTCTGACAAGAAATGAAATGATAAAGGTGATATGTGGGTATAAAAACATTAAATATAGCAGTAAACATATAAAGATTTAGAAAGATAAATGTTATCTTGTAAGGAATGAGTGAATTCTTGCTAGTAAATATAAATGGTACTTTTTTAAAAGTATTGCCACATCTGACATAAAAAGCTGGGCATCAGTGTTGTTATCATTATTTTAGAGAGAGGGGGAGTAAAGAGAGAGAATGTGATTGAGAGTGAATGTGTGTATCCATAAGCTCACTAAAAGTAGTTTTTCCGTATTTGAAAAAACAGTAAAGAGTTAATGGTTAAAAAATTCCTTGTTCTGTGCAGAAGGCTTAATGTGTGTATATGTATGCACGTCTCATGAATCTTTTTGACCTCAGCAGACCTGGAACTTTCTGTAGTCTGCATCATAAACATCCACTCTTTACTGTTCTAATAAATAAATCAAGTTGAAAAACACGCACTTGCTAAGTATAGTAAATGGGCAGCTTTGTGACCTTGATTCTATTCATGTCATGAAAAGATTGCGACTAGAAGTTTCTTTTTTAAGAACGAATCTGCGTGTGTGCAGGGGATTGTGAGAGAAGTAGCCTTATAGGGTATAAACATAGACACACATGATGTGCCTTCCATCCCTTCAGTTACGTGGCAGGTAGCCTATTATAGGTACTGCTGTTTTAAACTGCTGCCATACCTCTGAAGTCCAGACCCCAATTTACTGATACCTTGCTGGCGAAAGCGAGCATCCTTATCAGTTGTACTTGATTACAGACCACTGACACCAAATGAACTGTCCTGATTTCTTCACCAGTTCTTCCCACCTCTTCCCTTTCAGTCAGCAGGCGCCCTCCACCGTCTCCACTTCGTCGTTGTCCAAAGTATCCAGGCTGTTATTAGTCTTGCGTTTATCAAGACAAACGAACCCTCCCCATTCCTGCAGGGACTTGTAACAACCTTGAATATATTGTTAATTACATGGTTGTGTTTGATGGTTTTTTAAAATGTTTGATAAATACCAAACACGGTCACATATTCCACACAATATATCTGTTTGGTAAGAATCCCCGCCGTCTCGACTTCTCCACTAAAAAAAATCAAAACAAACAAACAACAACAACAACAACAAAAAAGAAAGAAAACCAGCAACAACGGCGGCCGCACGCGACTGCGCCTGGCAGGGAGACAACTGCGTCAGGCGGCGGCGGTGGACGGGCCGCGTGTTACTTCTCTGTATCTTGTGTCCGGGGTGCATGGCCTCGGCTGTCGTGCAGCATTCTTTCAGCCTCTGCAGCAGCAGTAGCAGCAGCATGGCTCTTCGTCGTGGCTGGAAAGCGATGGGTGCTGTTGGTTGTGTCTGAGGCAGCGGCTGGTACTTTGCCCTCAGGAAACAGACGCCACACAGAGAAAGTCTGCAGGCGATGTCGGATCTAGCCCTATAACCCTCACTTTCCTGGCATCTGTCGCTTGGCGGAAATGATCCCTCTTTGATGAAGAGGGGGCTGTCCTTTTTACCTTCCTTAGAATAACAGATGCAGTGCCTTTATTTCAATATATATTATTTTACTTATTTTATGTTCAGACACACAAAAGAAAGACATCGCTTACTTTGTCACTAATGCCAGTTCTTTGCAATTGAAAAAAAATGTTTTTGCGCCATGATTTAAAAGCCCTCACCTTGCAGAGAGAGAGAGAGGGGGGGAGAGACAGAGGGGGGAGGGAGAGAAAGGAGGAGTGGGAGAGGGAAAGTAACATAATGAATGAGGAAGAGGAAGAGAGAGAGAAAAAAAGAAGAGAGTGCAGGCGAACTTGAATGGTTTGGCAGGAACTGAATGGGGAAAGAGTATTAGGAGTAAAGGAGTACAAGAGATTGTAGCAATCATCATATGTGGTCACAAAGGTTGCTGCAATCTCCTGTATTTTCCACTCCCATGGTCTTTTGATGATGGATCTACAATCATGAAGTGTAGTGTAGCATACAAGAGATTGTAGTTAATTAGTTAATTGTTGTTTTATGCCAATTCAGCAACTAAGGCTATCTCATGGCAGTACAAGAGATTGTAGCAATCATTATAAGTCTATATATTATGATGATTGTTACAATCTTCTGTACTCTGTTCTCATAAGGTCTTTTGATGGTGATTGCTACAATCACAGTGTCGTGTACAGGTGATTGTAAAAATCATTGTAATAGCAGTCACCATAATTTATGGTCGTATAACGAGTGCTACAATCCCCTGTACTCTATACTCCTAATGCATGGTCTTGTGATGATGGTTGTTACAATCACGCTGCATAGTGTAGCTTACAGGAGATTGTAGCAATCACCATCTGAAGGCCATATGCTGGAGGTGAGGAGTACAGGTGAGAATATTATGGCAAGACGCAACTTGCGAGGGGTGCCCATCATCGTGGCATTGACAGAAATAATCACACAATATGTTTAGAAAGTGATTTCACAAAAGCTTGGCATCTTAAAGGAGTGAGTTGTGGAGGTGTCGCTACCCAGATCTTTGCCCCACAGTCACGTGAAGAAGGCGGAAAATATTGTTGCAAAAGGCGTGTGTGAACAATAACGATGAGTTTTTGTTTTTTTTTAATAGTGAGAATGGTAGTGCATTACCTGGTCGCTGACCTGGCGACTCACGCCTTGTTTTCATCATCGCCAGCTGCATAGTTTGACGGGTGTGTGGGTGTTTGTTGTTGCAGAATGCCGTGAAAAACAGCAGCTTGAAGTCCTCTCGCCCTGGCAGCAAACTCGACCACCCGGCCTCGTCTCCCACGTCCGACAGAGAAAGAGTCAAGGACGGGCGCAGCAAGAAGAAGTTGAGAAAGGTAAGCGTTGTTGTTGTTGTTGTCGTTGTTGATTTTAAAAGCGAAACTGCCTCCACCTCACGGGGATTTCGCACTGGGGTAGGGGGGTGGTAGCGAGAGAGAATGTTTAAATACGTGTGTGTGTGCGCGCGCGTGCGCGGGTGAATGATGTTTGCAAAGACCCGGAAATATGCCGTGAGCCATGCGACTGTGGCAATGTTTATTTTATATGACAATCACAAATATTTCCAAACCTAACCACGCTCATTTAATATGTTAAGGGGATTATCCACAAATGATGGCATTTGACTGTCGTGAACGAAAGTGGCGATTGCTGCTTGGTTTGTCTCTGCTATTGAAGCAGTTCTGAGTGCCTGTAGACAGTATATTCAACGCAGAACCCGCCTGAGGAAAGACTTTCCTCGTGTCTGTGGGAGGGAGAGAGAGAAATGGAGATAGGGGCCGTATACAGACCCACAAAACACCCGTAGATATCGGCAACAAGATTAAGCCGCCAGTCACGTCGTCCTGAAGTTCTTTATATCCTCAACCTGGAGGTTTTATTATACGGGTTGTGTATCTAGCGGGTGGACAAGCACTCGTGCTAATCAGCTTATTACACGGCCTGACAGATTCGCGTGCTTTGACCGCCGTCAGCGTGCAGTTCTCGCTAAACCTCTAACGACTTACTCACCTCGCACCCATCCACCGTTAAAGAAAAGTGACTATTCGATTGTTAATTACGACTGCTTGGAATGCAGTCCGCTGCAAAACTGTTGACAAATAGCAGGGAGCAAAGACCTTTACCAGCCTAGAGCGAATTTCATTTTGTTTGGGTTTTTTTTTTCGAGGAGTGGGGGGTGGGCGGTGGTATATTTTTGGAGCGGGGGATGAGGGTTAAGGTAACAGGGTGTAACCAAAGGCTGACCGGTGAGTCGGAGGATTTGAGGCTTTTGTGTGTGGGTGAGAGTGGAGAGTAAGTAATACACATCAGCATCTCCTAAAGGGGGGGGAAGGGGGAGGTTTAGTTTTTTTGTTTTTTTTTTGTCTGCTCCGTCAGCACGTAGGACGTAGGACGGCGGTTTTCTGACAGAAAGCTCAGGCATGATGCTTTTATCGGCATTAAAGACTGTTTCATACACGTGCGGGAAAAACTCCTTGTCTGCATGCATGTGCATGGATGGTTGCATGCGTGAGTTGACGGCCCCACTTTCGAGCAGTTCGACCCGTGTTTTATTGCGGGCTGTTGACCACTGTGCTTGTGTGTGTGTGTGAGAGAGAGCGTGCACGCGCTTGTGTGGGTGGTTGGTTGAGGGGGGGGGGAGAGGATGGTTAAATTAAAGGAGGAGGAAGTGTTGATGAGAACATCGCGTGCTTTGTTTACTTCACGGCTGTTTGACAAAGGAGGAAAAAAACAGGTTGGCGCCTGTCAGCGTACTTTTGTTTTAAACTTAAAAAAAAATGTTTAGCTGCAGGAGGTCGCTGCATTGTTTATAATGCGTGTCTTCTGTCGCACGCCGGATTTTATTGATCTGCGCGTCTTTTGCTGGCGGTTAGCAGGCCCTGCGGCCCTCGGACAGATGTGCAAAGGGCTCTTGCACTGTGGTCTGCTTTGCACGTTCATGCCAAACCATCGCATGTCGTCCAAGACCCACTGCGCCCTTCAGAAAATCGTTTTCCCAACCCCCTCCCCTAACCACCAAAACAAAAATGATTGACAAAATAAATCTTAAACTCTTAATTTTGCTGGATTAGGGGTGATGGTGTGGTTGAGATTAAATTTCTGCTGCGTGAAAGGGTGAAAAATGGAGTAAAATATCTGTTTGAAACTGTGAGCTTGCTATGTCATGCATATTGATGACATTTGAATGCAGCGAATCGCGTATCGTTATCTTGGTGATTGGGATAGTCTCAGTTACTTGTGAATAGCTCGGATTGGTTAGAAGGCGTGGGGTGGGGTGGGGTGGGGTGGGGGGCCGTGTATAGTGTAAATCACCTTTCGGCGCCTCACACCGGGGGTGGTCCGCGAAGCAGATTTGTATGTCGTCGCGCAGCGCGGAAACAGTGATGGATGCGCCTTTCGCAGGCTGGCACTTCTTGCTGGGTAAGTGCGGTACGGCACGTCAGGAAATTGACACGACTGCTCCTAGTGCGCATGCTCACTGCGCTCAGCCCTCATTTCCGGTGGACGCTGTGTCGGTGGCGGCGGTTGTCACTTGCGTTCCTTGCCTTTCGCGTCCAGGCGAGTAGCTGTTCCGTGGAAATGCAGATTTGACGGGCGTGCGATCGGATTTGAAATGAGAAATAAACGGTGTTTATGTTTCAGTGGCAGGTTAAGAGCAGAAAAAGAAACGGATATGAGTTTTTTTTTCTTAAGGCAATTAAGTCTGATTATGGTTCTTATTTTTGGAAAGTTAGAGTTGAAGGATAGACGGTAATAAATTATGTACACTTTGGCATTTCTGTGGACCAGGTCGCACGTCTGTCAGTGCCTGTGACGGTCTAATTCACCGTTTCTCAACCTTTTTCTTGTGACGCCCCCCAGACGAATAAAGGTACGTCCGCACGCCCCCCTTAGCCACTAATACCTATATGAGATATGAGAAAATGACCGCCTTTGCGGCCCCCTTTTCAGCAGCTTGCGCCCCCCTTGGGGGGCGCGCCCCCTAGGTTGAGAACCGCGGGTCTAATTAGACCGATGTGAACCCTGGGAAACAGGTCGAAGGGGGGGGGGGCAAAGGGTGGTTGTTGCCTACCTAGAAAACTTCGTGCTGTAACAGCAAACAAAAAAGTTCTGTCGTGTGAAGCAAAGCCTCCCAGATGCCCGCCCAGAAAAAGGAGAACGCTTTTGAAACTTTGATTTAGGTGCTGCTCTCTCATTTCTGACGCCCAGGCCAGGGTAGAAAAAGCTGGTAAGAGGAGGTTGCCGTGAGCTTGACTGTCGATACAGAAGGATTTGTTTGAACACCGACCTAAGGCCCCTGGAGACAGATTGTAGAGACATGCAACAACACCCGGCCTTGTGGCTTCGTGTCGTGAATATTTCTGCGGTCACGTTACTTCTAAATGTCTTAGTAGCACGGTAGGCGAGATTGCAGGCTTGTGCTGCTGGCAGGAAACCTCAGCCATCCTAGATCGGCTTCATGGGTGTTGAGGGCTGTCTTAACAAATCACACATTGTAAAATATTTGGCCCATTTTTAAATGACAGTCATGTGTGGCCGAGGCGACCTGCTTGGGTATGCCAGGGGCTGTACCGATACCGATAACATCATAGAAGGATCCTTTCACAGAATAACAGTATGTTCCCTATCACAGGATTGCGCCACAGAAAGATCCTATCACAGGGAGGCTTGCAGAAGGAGATGCATATTTGCTTTCACCCACATGTCGCCCGCGTGGACTGCCCCAGTTTTCGTTGCCGTCCTCAAGCCTACATACATCACTTTACGTGAGACGACTTTGATGTCCTTTGGAGATCAGCGAGCTCCCTAGGGGACCTGTATTGCTAGGCACAGGGCCAGGGCCCCGGCCCTACGGGGATGGGGGTCAAAGCGGCCTCCTCCTTTTGTTGACCGGGAGACAAGGCTGTGCTTTAGACGAGCGAGCCGTGAGTTACTGGCCCGAAGTTTTAACAGCTTGAAGTGTGGCGGACATGCGCGGTTGACTGTATTTGTGTGTGTGCGTGTGTGTGTGTGAGTCGTGGGGGGGGGGCTGTTTGGAGGAGGGGAGTAGCGATGGTCATCAGGTTTCCACGCAATCCTCAGTTGACAACTCGGGCACGCTCAACCCACAAGTGTTTCTGCTGGGTGGGGGTTAGAGGGGGATATACTGGTTAAGTTAGTCTTGCACAAACTCGTGCAAAAGTAAAGATTACTATTACACAAGAGAAGAAAACGTTAGTTAACATTGGGGTTGGGAGGGCGAGGGCGATAAGTAGCTCATGTCATCCAAGACACGACCTGTGGAGTTCTTTTGTTGTTTCTGCTTGAAGTGCAAGAATGGAAGCGGATGTGTCGGGGATTTCGAGTAGGTGGTGGGGGGCAACGGTCGTGCGCTTGTCACATTGAGAATCGGGTATTCCGAGTTCAGATCTCGCTGTGTGTGCCGGTGCAGAACATAGTGTAAAACTTATTACTATAGTAGCCAGGCCCAAGGTTTGACAGATCGAAGTCAAGTGAGAGAGTTACAGAATGAAGGTCACCAATGAGCTGTTGTCAATCACTTTAACTCGTTATTCATTGACATAGAGACATTTTTTTAAAAAGTGAAATCAGCCCTTTTTTCCCAGCACTCATCAGCTTGTAACTTGAGTGAATTATTCAGATCGTATATTTCCCACTACGCCAGATTTTTATGCACAAAAATTCATTGCCAGCTTACCATTCTAAAAAAAAAAAAAATAGAAAGACTGCAGAAAGAGATTGCCTGCAGACTGTAGGGGAAAAGCGGGGAGAGACGATCGATCAAGCTTCACAATTACTTTATGAGCAAGAAAAGATGGGAGAGGAAGCCTTGTAAGCGTCGGGAGCAGGGGAGATGATGGGTGGAGAAAGCACAGATTGGAGTTGCCGGTCCTTGTTGTGCGTGTTATATTACGACTGACTGGGATGACTTGACATTCGATGACAGTAGCTTCTTATTTTTCAGCTTGGGATAGTCCTCACTACTCACTTTCCTCTTCCCCACATTCACGCTCACTCTGTGTGTGTGTGTGTGTTGTTTACTTCCATTGCAAACAAAAGCGCAGTATAGCTTTTGTTGATTGCTAGATTTGTAGGTTTGTTAAATAAAACCTTATTCGTTAATTCGCCTCTGCACCCCTTGAAACGGGCCGGTGGCCTGTTTTACTAGTAAAGCAGCCCTGTTCTCTTTGCTTCTGTTCCCCTCTCTCTCTCTCTCACTCTTGGCGAAAGATCTACTCACTTGAAAAATTCTGTAAGCGTGTCGTTGACAGCTTCTCTGTTGAGCAGCATTGGCCGAGGGTTGGTGGACTGAATGTGCTTTTTATGTCCTGCGGTGACTAAGTACTCTGCTTACACATCAGCCCTTAGGAACTCCTTTACATCACGACTACCATCGTTCGCGATCCTAGCTTCTTAAACTTCACCCTAGGCCGTGCCGTGTAAACTGTTAATAGCCGGGTGGGCAAACTTCCTGCAGGGGGTACGCCGGCACTCGGGTAGCCTGCACAGTTAAGTCTTGCCATGCGTTGTTGCCGGGATCTGGAGTAATCCCGGCCTAGCCCATGGATGCCGGAGTGTAATGCGCACTGCAAGATTTCCTTCCAATTTCGTAGTCACGTGGGAGGACGGCTTTCCGCGAAAAATCCAGTCCCTGTGATGTCCTACTTCTCGAAATCCCCAGGGACGAAATACTGTGTGTGTGTGTGTGTGAGAGAGAGAGAGAGAGAGGGTAGATGGTTAAGTGTGTGAGAGTGAGTGAGTGTTCTGCTCAACGACATGCAGGTATTAGTGGATTTTCTATTCCGCAGTGCCGTGGTGCTTCTGCCTAAACTTCTTCATACATCCTTCCGAGACTTTTTACACGAAGATTTTGACAATACTGGTGGACTTTTCGCCATAATATTTTCGACTGAAGGCGGAAAACATCTTTCTTTTTCTCTCTCTCTTTGTCATGGTCGATATCATTTGTGATCTCTAAGCAGTGTCCCACCACCCACAATCATTGATCTTTTGACCAGGGGCCAGTTGCACAACACATTTCTAATTTTAAACATTTTTAGGCCTTAACTCTTTTTAGATAATTAGTTTAAAGTGCACACCACAATTTTAGAATTTTTAAAACTCAAACTGCTTTAAGTAAGATAAAGTTGTTTAAGTCTGACTTTCTGTCCTGACAGTACAATTTTTTGTATGTTTTTCTGCAATGCATCAAAATGGCTAAAAAGAGATTTTGCTTCTTTAGAACAGTTTTAAGGTTTAAAAACGTGTTGTGCGACTGGCCCCAGATCTTTACCGTCTTTGTAATACTCGTCACATCGGTTTGAGTATGAGGATGTGGTTAGCACGCTGTCCATGCCGACATACACAAGAACGAGGTTTTGAGCCAGCTAGGTAGGCTCAGTGCAACAGCGAATTGACAGAAGAAGATGATGATGATGATGATGATGATGGAAGCTCTGTTACTTTCTTCACTGCGTTGTACAACTATCACGTGATGTACACCGTCTAGTCCTTCAATAGACACTGGAACTGTTCCACCCACACAGCTAGTGTCACTTATCAGACAAACACTACTTTGATCCTCGCACGAAGAGCGCGCTGTATTGCATCCCTCTACAAAACTTGGCGCTGAGCAGAAACACATCCAATTACACTTTCTCAGAATATCTTGCCGGCAAGTCAGGCGTTTTTGTCCGTTTCCTGTTTCTTTATCGAATTATTTTTTTAAGATCCAAAGGGAAACAGCAGAATAACCTAGGATATTTTTTTCCTGAAACGATGCACAATAAGAGAGCCGGCTTTCGATTTTCTCTGTGGGAACTCTGCTCAACAAAATGAAGTTGTGTGTCGGGTGAGTCATATGTAAAAAAAACAAACAGACAATAAATTAAAGAAACAACAACACTGAAAAAAGTTAATTTCCGCCACATTTTTCATTCGTTGTTGTTTTTATTAACGATAGTTTACAGCAAGGTTTCGATTGCTCTAAGCAACAGGAGGCTCTCATCTCTGTGTAAATTAACGGGTCATCCGTACGACCGTTCACTGCACCCATCTTGAGAGGTCAGTCAAGCTTTTCCCAGTTTTAACTCGTTCCTGATCAGACTGTTCCCCACCTGATGGATAAGTTTCACCGAGGTTAAGCGCACTGTAATGGGGGAGGGAGTGGTCGTTACATCTGGAATTACTCTTTAAAGAATAATCTAGGGCTTCAGTTTACAGCCCGCATCTCAACTGCTTTCTCACCATCGCTAGGCTCGATGCTGGGGGCTACTGCTTTCTTTTGCCAGCTGCACTTTGTAATCGTAACTTTGTGGAGATTAGAGAAGCCGAGAGTACGGCATTAGGGTGGGCAGCACTCACGGCCCAGTTAATGCAGATTTAAGGTATTTTTCCCATCAAGCAGTGCTGGGTATTTTATCAGAAACCGGTTTTTACAGTGTGAGACAACATTAGTAACTGAATAAACTTAGTTAAAACGAGAAAAGCCGTTGCGCCATAGTAATGATTTCTATTGTAGAATCTGAACAATTAAAAACTATTTCAATTAAAAAACAAAACAAGAAACCACGAAAAGAACAATAAAAATAACATAATAGGATGTAACAAGAGAGCAGTTTTATGGTTTGGGCGGACTTAACGCGGAAACAGATCTCAAACGGTGGCCAAAGTTGATAGTTTCTAATGCTGTTTTATTACAGCGCTTCGAGAATTCTATCTGCTTCTATTTTATGATTTAGTTTATCGTGCAAGGATTTAGATTAATGTGAATTGAAGCAGAAGAAGACGACTGCTTGTCGTTTGTATGAATCCTTATCTCCCCACCTTCCCCGCCTTTCTTATGTCGTTTGACACGAGTTTATGGGGTTTTAGGTTTTGTTTGCTTAAAATTTTTGTTTTTCTGTTGGCTCAAGAATTTCTGGATGGAAGATTATATGTTGCTTGTGAAGACGAGCGATGACAGTTTTTGACAGTTTTGTTGTCCGGATAGTGCAGTTTATTGACATCGGCTTCTACGGGCTTAGAGGGCATAAGCCCTCGTCTAACTCCTCCGTGTAGGACAGCTGTGCCAAACCAACACTCGTTGTGTACTTGTGTGTGGTAAAACAGTCTTTTGTCTAAATTGTGTTAGGAGCGAACGACCGTCCATGTTAAACTTGCCAAAAAGAGCTTCATACAAGTCACAGAGGACTGGCGGCGAGTCCTTAGGGGAGCTCACTGTCCTGGAAGGCTGCAAGCCTCTGTGGTAATAACGCGGACTCAGAGCTAATCGCCCAATAGATCCGTCAGTCACATCCTGATTGGAAATAGTCCCGCCGCCGAGTAACCCTCCGCGGACTTGGGATTTCTGCCACCGAGTTGTCAGCCCCTGGGCCTCTTCATTCTTATCGCGGTCCTCATCGCTGAGCCAGAACAGAATATCTTCTTCCCCCTTAAAAAAAAAGTGGGTGGGGGGGGGAACTTAACCGCAAATCCAAGTCTTTATCCTTCGTTTCCTCCCTCTCCTCAGATCTCGCACCCCGCGAGGTGCTTATCATCTGGGACACTGAGACCATAAGAAAACGTATGTAAAATAATGTAAAATAGCAAAACAAGTCCATACACGCGGATGTCTCAGCAGCGACAGATGATCTCGCCGTGCTAAGAAAGGCGACTCTTAAATGATGATGGACAAACGTGGCGCGTCAGGAGGAGAACCAACCGTACAAAACAGGAAATGAAGACTGTTCAAGACCTCGGAGCAGAGGAAGAAAAGAAAGGGCATGAGGGGGGGGGGGGAGAAATCGTTTGCAAAAAGTGGGAGTTTGAGAGTGGGGGTAGGGCGCCATGGTGCGATGAAACGCCCATCAGCAGCAGTGACCCGGATGTTACCCCGAGCCCTCCTGTGATGTCTGCCGCGGTTCACGGGCACTCGGTAATAGCCGTTTGGCTTTTAGCGGGCGGAAGGAATCGACCATCTTTCCTTCTTCCCCGCACCTCACAACCTCCATGATCCGGCCGTGTAATGCTTCTTGTCGTTGCATGCTGGGATAGAGGCAGCTTTGCATGATGGATACTGATGACGTAAAGATGCCCGCGTGTATGCACGCCCTTCGACCCTTTCACCGAATGTCGAACAGAGGAGCACGAACCTTTCATCTGTTTCTTTGGGTTCTTTGGGGGTTTTGAAGTCTTTTGATGAGGTGAGAGGGGTGGTAGCTGCAGCTTTTAATGATGAGACCAGGTAGTTTCATCATTGATGGCGTGTGGAGGGAATGTGAAAGTACCGCTGTCAGTAAGACTTCAGAGAAAGATTTTCTAGTACCGCTTAAACAGAGAACATTAAAAGCATAAAAAGTACAGTGACTAATAGAGCGGAGGAAGAAATATGAAAAGAATGTTAGTAACGCAGCGAATAAAAAGATTTAGCAGCGAATCGTCATCAAGCGTATGATCAAAAAGATTTCCCAATAGAATCGTTTAGTATCGCAGGATAAAATGTTTGACAGCAAGTCTGGAAGAAACACTATTACAGACGTGAGGGGAAAAAAGTCTCCTGGTATAAATATGTGTGCGCGCGCGTGTGTTCATTCCGTTGTGTATCCGTGAAAGTACGCATTAATAAAAGCCTTTTGTGGTCGACTCCCTCTGGATAATAACTTCGCCAGAAGTAAGCCTCGTGATACTCGTGACGGCTGCGTAAGTCCATTCTAATTCACCGTAGGAGAGTCCTTTTAAATAGGTCTTATTTCTGTAGGTCACATAAGCCTATTGGGCTCCACGCAATGACTCTCATCTTCGAAGCGATTTATTGTCGTCTATTTCAAGACACATTTGATCACCGCCAGCTTTATGCCATTCAGATGGAAAGGACAAAGTTTATGTCACAAACGAGACCAAGAATTGAAAAAAAATCTATTTCCCCTTGTTCCCATTTTCTCTAACATTCATTAAATTTATGATCGCGCGTATGGTAAGTGCTTTCATAACGATTTTTACGGCCAGAGAGAGTCGGAGAGGAAGGATTTAAGCGGGGGGGGGGGAGAGAAAAGGGTTGGGGTGGGTGGGTGGGTTGGGAACGAGAGGGAGAGAATTTGGAATGAAAACAGGGCTTTAGATACCGCACAGCGGCTAATATTCTCCCCTGGCTCTCATCCTCGTGACACAAACCACATTATTGATATTACGAGCGGGATTATGTGCATTAATGGCCCAGCATGCTCGCAGCAATTTGCCGCCTAATTTTGACACGTCGCAATCCTGCGCTGATAGGCAACAGCATTATGCAGGCCCGTTGGCAGACGACTGTCCCTGCCTCTCTGGCGTTTCCTGTTGACGCTTTTTACTTTTCACGTGGCGGATGCCTACAGTGCAACTCCACAGTTTAACAGCAGCGGGGCGCGCGCGTCTGTAGCGAGGCAGTGACCTCCTAACACTGTACTTCCTGGACACTGCCAGCAGACATCGGTGGACTTGGCTTGAAAAAGCAAGCTTCTTATTTTGCCATCGTGAACGGTTAGTCAGCGAGACAGAGAGAGAGAGAGAGACTGTGTTGTGTCCACTTGACCTGGGAAGGAAGAAGTCAGATTAGCGGGTTGTTCCTCCCTGTTGTCACCTGCCTGGCGGCAGCTTTTGCGGCGCTGACGTCTTTCGTAAGCCGTTGCACGTTGCAGGTGAGTGAGTGAGCGTACCTTTGCGTGTCGTGCGAACAGCTTCGTTCAGGTTGAGGGGACAGCCGACCGTTATTGTCAGGTACAGTTGGAAATTTTGAACACGCTTGGATGGGTGCGTGCGTCCCTCCCTTCACCTTCCTGATCCTTAATAACTACCCGTGGTGGCGCTCTATGGTTTTGGTTAAGAAGTTAAACATATTAATAATATGCATGGTCGCATTTGTTCTCGCTGTCTGCTCCTCTCGCTCCTCTACTGCCTCATAATTGTAGCAGTGCATTTGTATAGATTCCAATTTGAAAAGTGTGTGTGTGTGGCGTTGCACCTACAGATGACAGGGTACCGTATGGCTCACCACCTACCCTCTGATCCCTCGGAGTGAAAAGGGTGTTACTAACCTGACTAACAAACGTTAGACCAAGTCAACCAAAGTTTTCCATGGTTATAACAGTTGTATATTAACGCTTTGTCAAGCCTAGTCCAACGTTTCGTCCTTATTTAAGACTCGGATGCATTTGCTTACAGGATCACATGAGCACATTCTCGCTTAAAAAAAAAAAATCGTGATTGTGACATGAACAGTCGCCAAAGTCGCAAGTCACAATGTCTTTGGTTAAGAAGTCCTAGGGACTTAGTGGCACGTGCCTCATTGTGTAGACAGTGTGCATGACTTGCCCAAGGATCAGTCTCACTAAGATGGTGCTCGCACTGCACGTTTTCCAGCAGAGCTCACAGATTTGAAAAGGTTACAGCAAGAGATGTGTTGTGCAGACTAAAGAAGACGGTAGTTTGTTCCAGAGTCCATAAATCGCAACATTTGAGGATATTGCTACGGTCTGCAAAAATGGGCTTAGACTGTCCACTTGTCATCGTGTATTATTATTTTTTTTCCTGTAGTGGAAGACGGCTATTAAATCGCTGCTTTACAAAAAGCAAAGCGAAACAAGATTTAAAAAAAAAAAATTAAAAAACGCAAACCTAGCTCGTAGACATTTGTCAGCATTGAGGGAAACCCTCGCTTCTGGTTGCCGGTGAACAAGGAGGCAGGCTGGAGAAATCTAGACGCGTGCAGCTGCTTTTTTGTGTGGAATGTTCTTGCTTGATTCCACTCTCTCTCTCTCACTCAGAATGTTGTAAAGCCTGTCAAAACGATGACTACAGAATGGCATAACAGAAATCCTCAAACTACGCTAGTTTCTTCGGGTCTGAAGTTTTTCCCCCCTTGAAGGAAAATGATCCATTTGTGAAGCAGCGTGTTTTTTGTTTTTTTCACCCGTCTTTCCTTGGTTTGAAGAGGCCATACTCCAGTTAGGAGATGTCACCAGTCATTCCTAATTTATCATTATTAATTTTTTGTGGTGATGGTGGCGGCGCTCTTTCAGTTTTCTCCTGATTTGCGAGTTTTCCTGTCACGCATTTCCTTTTCTTTCTTTCTTATTCTTTTATGTTGTTTTTTCCCCAATTTATTTTTTCTTCTTTACGTTTTTTTTTCTTTTTACTTTCTTTCCAAAGGAATATTACAGTCATCATTTGCGTCCCTTTAAAAAAGAGCTGGAGGGGTGGGGGTAGTCCTTTGCGCTGGCCCTTAATAGGAGGAAAACTGGTTTTTTTCCCCCTGTTGCCAAGCGCCTTAGTCGCTATGTACCGAGTTGTTGCCTGACCCTGGTATTTTCATTTCTGTTTCACTCATTAGTAGATAACTGATGTGCTACCCGAGGCTCTATTTGTCTTCCAAGAGAGATGTGTTAGTTTCAAATGTCAGCCCCAGCCAGTGAAAGGAAGCTTTCAGCGCTGATTTCCGCCCTGATTTGATGGCATATTTCAGATAATTGATGTAAATTGTCTGCAGACAGCGGCCTGAAAGCAGAGTCTAGCATCCACTTAGAGGGAAAAGGTATAATATGTGGGATTGAGTGTTTCTTGGCAGAGCTAGCAAGACAAATTACTTTTTTTTTTTTTTTGGTTTTATCCCTTTTGTGCGTTCCCCAGGTTATTTCCACCCCCCTTCCCCTCTACCCATCCCTCCGACAACACCTCCTCTCTCTTTGAGACTGGAGGACGAAGCCGTTGGAATAAAACACGCCAGGTCCGACTGGCTTACAATGGCCGAAGGATGAAAAAGAAGCGAGTGTGTGATTAGAAAATAACGGCCATGCATGAACTTGGATCGTTTATTGTCGTGGAAAGTGTGTGTGTAGGGGGGGGGAGAGCGGGGAGGGGAATATATGGCGTCCTGCCTGCCGGGCTTTCTGTTTGTGACTTTATGTATTTGATGTGATGGCCGCTTACTCGGAGGTGCAGTGTGCACTGGGGTAGGTGGTGAAGGTGAGGTTCGAAGTAGGGGCGGGTGGGAATCGCTGCAGGGGAATAATGTTCGAAGGACCGACAATGGCTGTTGGCGAACAAACTCGATTGCACATGCGCGTGGTAATGGCTTTCAGGCCGAGTTTTGTTTGGCCTCCACTCGCCACTGGCCTTGTCCCCCGAAGCACCGGCCGCTTCTGGTTGGCCACGGAGTTAGCGGAGAGAAGCCCTGCCTTTGTTTTCTACCGCCTCGTGTGACAGCAGGTAGTGGAAGGCGGCTATCTACCTACCTGTCAAGCAGGATATTCAGATAGGCGGCCAGAGGGCAGGATGGGTTGGCTTCTTTGTTACAATTAATTGGAGCAGCCTCGGGCCATTTTAACTGCAACTGAAGATTTTTCTCACAAAGATAGTGTTGCTTTGTCACTAGAATACCAATAGATATGTTTCCTTTCTCTCATCTCCTCTAGCGTGGAAGATTGACCCCATATATGTGAATTGCTGTTGGGCAGTAGATGAAAATACAATCGTGATTTGAAGATATCCGGTTGTCACTAAAACGCTTTCGATGCTATAGAACATCTTAAAACATTCTCTCTGTGTGTTTGTTCTGATATTCCACCAATAATCCATCGTTTGTCCGATCCTGGCGAAATTTGGTAGAAATATTCTTTTCATTTAATGGAATGTCTTAGGCTGTTTGGTGTGTGTTGCTGTGGAACATTTTATATTTTTTATCATAATTTTCTCTGTTAGGTTGGCTGTTAAATGAACGCAGAGCAATTATCAACATTCGGCTACTGCTCAGACCAGATTTGGAAAGCGTCGTAATGAACGACCATTGAAAGAGTGTGTGACAGAGAAAGGGAGAGATGGAGCGAGTCGCATGGCAGCTTCACTCGGACCGTCTCGTGAGCTGTCAACGTGTAAAGTTAGAGAAGAAACGTTTCACTGTGTCGTTATACTCTCGCTGGGCACGAATAAGCTCGGGTTAGGTGAAGCAATAATATAAAAATCACAGCTTGTAGAAATCAACCTGAGTGAAGCAGTTTACCCTGCTTACTTCAAATATAAAACACAAGCCGCATCTTATTTTTCTACGAAAATGCAGATTCCGCAAACGTGCGTGTGTGCCAAGACAGCTGCCACTCTTAAGTTTTATTTTACTTTAACGTTTCTGTTGATAACGTGATGGCGTAATAGTCGTCTTTAACGTCTTTTTAAAAATCTCGATTGATGAGTTGAAACAGTCTGGTATTTAGGGGGTGTAAGGAGGTAGACATCACGATTGTGTCCTTTCATGCGCTGACAGTGGCCGGTGGCCCTCATGCCTTGCAAATGCAAACAACTCATTTGTTTGCAGCGCCTCGCTGTCCGGTTGGTTTTTGCAGCATCGTTGCTCCCGAACGCCCCACCATGTTTTTTTTATGATAAGGGGGTGGATAGAGCTTTCCTTTCTCTTCCTCTCCTTTTGTGCTTGCTCTTCTCTGCCCCCACCCATTCCTGCAAAGCTATTTTTTCTACCTGGAATTGCGTAGAAATGAAAACTTGACCAGTTGTAATGCATTAATACTGACTGCACGAACATTACCCAGCGTGGATGACAGTATGCTTCAAGCATTTTGGAAGAAGAGTGAGGAAGGGGACACGCACAAACCAACAATGTTCGTGCAGGCTACATAATTCTTCCTTATAATCTATATCAGTATTATTATTGTTGTTTAAAAAACTTGCACGACGACAAACGTTCTGACGCAAACGTCACCCAACCCCGTTTTGCCATTCAGTGTGAGCGTGCAGGAGTACTTGAATTTAGCCCGTGCAGCCTTCAGCTGGACTTTGTTGCCTTAACGGGCTCCGGGCGGTTGTATAATCAGTAATCCATGCTTGCCTAATGCTATCTCATTTATTCACTCATTTCCGCAGGAGCTGTTTGAGCGCACACTGGCTGGCGAACAATCCAATAACTCGCCCGTGTCTTTTCATCTGTGCTTTGCATTGCGGATGTTCCCCGTTATCCTTGACATCAAGCTCACGTCAGGGGAGGTTAACAGGGTCAGGGGAGACTACTGACGGAAGCGTGGGGAGGGGGGTGGCGAGAGATAATTGCCGAGGCCCCGTGTTTGCAAAGTCCTTCTACGTATGATTAACACGCGGAAAATGTAGAAGGCAATGAGTATTTTCCCAGCAATTAATTATTGTTTGCCAACATGATGTATTGCTAGCAACACCATCTCTCCGGGGCCTGCGGGCCGAGAGAGGATCTGGCATGAGATTGCGTTTTAGAGGTTTGGTTAGGTTAATTGAGACCTTTTAAAAAAACCTTTGGCGCGTTGGTGTAAAATGGAGTGGAATGAAGACTGACAGAAACGGTGAATAGGCGAGAGATTTTTTTTTTGTTTTGTTTTTCTTTTTTCTCTGCTGCAGGGCTTTCAACGATAAACAGCAGCGGATAGTATTTCTAGAAAGGAAAAGTAAATGGGGAGGCGATGTGGGGTAGGAGGTGAGGAAGAAAAAGTTCCCTGCGCATTAACAAAACTTTTGTTTATAGTTCGAGATTTTTCATTTAAACTGCGAGACGCTTTTTTTTCTATTTTTGTCTGACTTGTCTAAAAAGATCGTAGCTTTCACCATCAGCCTTCCTAACGGCGTTACGTCCCCTTGTCTCGCTTCCTGTTTATGTGGCGCAGACCATCTTAGCTGCTGAGAATTCATCAGCCTTACCTTTTTGAACCCTATGTTGAAAAGTGCGATGCATTAAGGCTTTTGTTATCTTCTCCGATTCTTTCGTATGTTGACGTTAATCCAGAAGACATCTGCCGAACGTCTTGCGAGGGAAGAAATGAAAATATATTTTCACAGGAGAGGCGTAATTAAAGTACTTGAACTTTTTTTTTTGTTTTGTTGAAGCAAGCAACGCTTTGGTGCATTTAGCCATCAGAATGTGTTGAGTAAGATAATAATAAATTTAATTTTATATAGCGCTTTACCCTACCATCAAAGGCTACCTCAGCACGCTTGACAAAACAAACAAACACAGGACAATAATAATGATCTCAGAACAAAAAAGCTCATTCCGTTCACGATTATCGTCGCTAATCATACTGGAAAGAATGTGAAAAATGTAATTATTTCAGCTCAGTACCACCACTACCAAAATATCACTTTCTAACCTTCTCTTTTTCTCTGACTTTTTTTTAAACAAGGCTGATGCTTTTTGATAATAAATATATCTCTAGTTGTAAACTCACTTTTTGCATGTTTATGTCTTGCCTCCTCCTCCACTTTGTCCCACCACTCCTCCAGCCCTCTTTACAGCTGTATGGTGACTAATTAATTGTAGGGAATGTGTCAAAACGTTGCGAGGTCTAAGAAATCTCGAGAATAAGAAGACCAGCATACTCCCTTAGGCTTACTCTCTACAATTACACTTTTCAATCAGAATTGTTCCTTTTGTTACTAAGACGGCTTCATATATCAGGCCTCGGCAGTTAGCTTTTGTGTTATACTCTAACTAGAAGTGTGTGTCCTTCCTACACAGCTTCTGTTTTGTTACAAAACTAAGCACCTTTTTACGTGACTAAAAGTATTATGGAAGTTGATGTTTATCTTAATGTGTTCTTTAATCCCAAGTATAGTAGACATACTTTGAATACATGTTGACTTTCGAACTGTCCTTTTTTTATTATATATCTAAACACTCTAAAACACATACAGGCATGTCAGAATGGAAGAATGGACCACAAAAAATAAGTAAACAATCTGGAGGGGTGTTTTTTTGGCGGGGGTGCCTGTGTGGGTTACAAAGTGCCTGGTCATTGAAAAACAAATTGTTCCTTTTTACACGGGCGCCATAACCTTTTTTTTGTAGTCGGTCTTGAGCAGCAGTAAGAACCGCTTGGTATGTTACAGGCTCCATCATTGAGATGACACTACCTAGTCTCTCTCCATCTTCCTTCACATCCCGTGACGATTATAGCCAACCCAGCAATGTACTCAGTTCGATTGCTTTACTTACTGACTGTGTGACGTAACACCAACGCTTCAACCACAGGATGCCGAGTTGTTTTCTCTTAGAAGACACAAAAGTCTGAAGGATTCTTCCCCCCACCCACCCTCTGTCCCTCTACACGCACACACTTCTTCTCTTCCTTCACCTTGTCTTTGCACTCACGCGACACCACGCGAGACAGTAAGCTCCGGTTGGGGGGGGGGGGTGGTGGATGGTTGTGGATGGTGGTGGTGGTGGAGGAGGAGGAAAGCCCACCCAACTTAACGTTGCAGGCTGAATACACGAAACTTGGGGTCTGGTCGGAGGGGAAGCCAGTCTGAGGATTGAGTTGTCGGTGTGATTTGAGGCGGAGATTAAGGAGGCTTCAGGCCAGGCTAGCCGTCTGATCCTCCGCCCGGGCAACACAAGAGTGTGGGATTACCTCCCCCGTCTGTTGTCTTGTCTCCGTTGGCTCTGCAAAGCCACGGGGGCACTATTGGATTGTCCATTATGAACATGAGGGGGTCGTCTGTGGAAACAGGGGAATGTAGAGGTGAGCTAGGAGGGTGAGTCGAATGGAAGAGTAGCACTTGTCGACAAACTTGGGGGTGGAGTTTTGGAGGGTGTGGGGTGTTGGGTGGGGGGGGACCTGTTCATAGCTGGCTAGCGAAAAACGGAGGCTAGAGAGCCTTGAGGTGTACTCGTCCGAAACCTTTCCCGATCCCATTGAGGAAGGGAGGGGAGGTGTCTTGGCTTTTGTTTGTTTATTAGGTTTAAAAAAAAATAGGGCTCCGAAATAGTTTCTGCATTCGGCTTGTCAGTCGTTGACCTTTCAGTCTTCACATCAGTTCCATTCTGTCGCTCTCATTCTCTCCCTCTCTCCGCCTGACCGTTGTCTACCCAGCACTTACACACACAGGCCCTTAAACTCTGTAACCATCTGGCACCAAGTTTCTTGGTTCCCCTACGATTCTTTGGAATGCGCTGGATTAACAGGCCAGTCCACTCGGATGTTTTCTACCCAATTCTTTCACTTTTGACGGCCTCCTTATTTAAAATGTTTTTACTTCCTTGTACTGTTCCCTGTAGTGACAACCCTTCGCAAGTCAATTGATAAGTGACATCAAGTCGGGTAGAAGTCGTGCTGTGCTGGCTTGCAAAGAACAGCTTGTAATAATTGGCTACAACTCTTGATCTTGGTGCAGCAAGTCGATCGTCATTTTCCTTTGATTTTTTGCTTCATTCAAACTGGCAACATTGACTTTCCTCCTTTCATCTCCTCCCCCCCCCGCTCCACTTTCACACAACCGCCACCAGAATGGAGACTGCAAGCGCGCAGGGTCCAGACCACAGTCACATTAAGCTAGCTGCTAAAATGTAGCAGTCAGCTAAACTGCTAATATTTATATACGAATTCTACCTGACGCTCGTCAGGTGTTAGCAACCATCTAGTTGGTGCACCCGGCCCCAGATCGTTTTAAGCTTTTAACCTTTATTTACAATATCTGTAGCATCACCATCCTTTTCCCCATCGAGACCGGCTGCAGGGATGATAGCCGCACCCGTATGTTTTCTGTTGAT
Source organism: Marisa cornuarietis (assembly GCA_004794655.1). Taxonomy (NCBI): domain Eukaryota; kingdom Metazoa; phylum Mollusca; class Gastropoda; order Architaenioglossa; family Ampullariidae; genus Marisa; species Marisa cornuarietis. The sequence continues at coordinate 2,938,881 of SMMW01000565.1, read as the reverse complement.
TTCGACCTCATCGTTGAAGACGGCTGTTCAAATTACGCCGTTGGCAGGAGTTATGAAGCCAGGGTAAGTCGTTGCCCTGGGTAGCATGGGAAACTTGAGCACAAGCGTATTATTTATAAAGCACTGTCCAGATGTTGTTTTACCACAGGAGCCCTAGTTATAAAGCGCCAGCAATGATATCCTGGTGTTAGGGAACATATTCTTGTGGTCAGAGCTTCGCATTCTAACTACGAATACAAGAGTTTTTCTTGAGTTTCGAATTTAACCTACGGGAGACGACTTCAGCTTCATAACTACACTTCCAGGGAGACAGCCGGAAGCCGTTAGCTGCAGGTGCAGAAATTTCCTGATTGATTCCATATAAAAGCACAGGCGTCAAACTTCTTTTGTCCTACGACAGGTACCGAAATCGCCTGCTTTGCTCACAATTCTTCACCAAGATCGATCGACTGGTCCCTGACATTTTGGCCATTTTCGTACCATTCGTGTTTCATAACTAACAGGGATCCATCATGATTTGGCTGTTCCGGCATTGTCGACCGGCACCTCGCTATCAGTTACAGTATATAAACCGAGTGGTAGTTGGGAAATCGCAAAACAAAAGGTGTGCTGAGAGGTGAGAGTCTGCACTTTCGGTGTTCTGAGATTTTACACTGATATTTTAAGTTGGGAGGACTGTGCAGTTGTGGTTTGAGAGACAGGCAATAGAGTAGGGTGGTTGTTGGAGGGAGTCATTCCTGGGAAAGGATGCCTTCGTTCACCCGTGTGTGAGTAGTAAGCATTTGACTCAAATTTAAAGGACGTTAAAGAAGATTGGCCATCGTGGTTTGAAATCGAAAGGACAATTCTTTGAGGAGTGGTGGCGGGGGATCTTTTGAATCAAAAGGATACGTTTATTCCAGTAGCAATTTTTTGTTTTGTTTTTTATTGGCCCCTCCCATATATCAGGCAGACTACCACCACCACTCGCTCCTTGGCAGTTAATATGTGAAGTAACAATGAAAACGCTAGTGGAAGGCAATGAAGTACAAGACTTTTTACTGGCAACGAGCAAAGAAGTGTGTGTGGGGAGGGGGGGGGCGGGAATGGAACTGCTTCCATTGTCGCTGCATAAAGACATCGACATTTAATTCTCGAATATTATCGTCTAGACTAACAGCGTTTGACACTTCATTCTCGCGGTGTGGGCCTGATGGCGGGAGAGGGGGAGGGGGAGATGGGGAGGTCAAAGGATCAATAGTAATTACTGGACTGTGGCGCACACTCTTTAACCGCCCGTGACGTGGAGCGCCGCTGATTCGTGATAAGCGACTCGGCAGCAGCTTTAAACCCCAGTAAAATGCGACAAACATCGACTGATATTAATGTTGTCGGCTAGAAGGGGTTCGTGCCTTGCGGCAGGTGCGTCGGCTAGAAGCCACTTTTCCTTGCTTAATTAATTAACATGGCTACTCCGGGGACTCCAGGCACGTGGGAGGACTGGCAAGCCGCCGGAAGTTGACAGAGCACGCAGGCTCAGTCCCTATAACCATAAGCTCGTCCGTCCATCCATCATCCATAGTTCGGCCCGCCTGTGGCATGACGGGAAAGATGTTAGTCCGTCGTTTCTTCCGTTGTTGTCCTGCTGGCTTCTGTCTCCGTGGTCCGCGCATCGCTCTGGTCGTCCTCGGTTTGCGTGGCTTTGTGGGAAATATGAGAAGGGGAAGGAAGGTAGAAGGGAAAGAAGGAAAAGGTTAGACAAATAATGGACGCCGCGCCCGTTGGTATCGAGGGATTTTTCTTAATCATAATCGCCCTTGAGATTTCCCCCCCCCCCTTTTTTTTTTAACTCTTTAGAGTCTATTGCGGTTCTATTGTCGCTCCCTTTTAGTGCCGATAAAATCTTCGTACGGTATTGTGATGACGATGATTTGTTGTACTTATTAAATATGTCAAGAGGTACTTACTAAATATATCGAGTTATAATTACTAAATATATCAAGTTATAATTACTAAATATATCAAGAAGTACTTACTAAATGTATCAAGAGGTACTTATTACATATATCGAGTTGTACTTACTAAATATGTCAAGAGGTACTTATTAAATGTAGCTGTACTTACTAAATATATCGAAAAGAATAGACACAAGCCGTTGCGCAGAATGAGGGCGGGAATGGGATCGGACTTTTTAAACGATTTACAGAACAAGGCACTTTCTGGGTGCTAAAGGTCTTTGAGCACTCGAAGGTTAATCGCGGGCCTTGCTGCAACTTGACACGTCACAATGTACGAGACTCGACGGGTGCTTGGAGTGGGAGAGTGGGGTGGATATCCAAGTACTCGAAGTCGTTGATACTTTATGTTGCTGTTACCGCGGCAAAAAGAACTGAGCGGCAGTGGAATGGGGGAGACGGGTGGCTTGGTTGGGTAGTGAGTGAGGTTTGGGGGAGGAATGAGAAGAAACGCTCCATTATTTTCCTATTTGTCTGCTTGCCAATGCCGGCAATTCGAACAGCAGCGGCGTGAGTACAGCCCAGCAACGGCAGAGGAGAGGAAGTGGAGGGGGGGGGTCGGGCATGGCAAACACTTCTCTCGTCACCACAGACTGCGCTGGCCAGTGGATTATTTAACGACCAGCTAGCGGGCCCTGCACGAGGGGCCCTCTGGGAGACCCAGAAACCCCTAGGGAGACCGATTTTTTTCTTTTTTCATCCACCCCCTATCGGAGGTGGTGAGAAATTGACCCAGCTTCCGCCATCCGATTGGCGAATGCTGTGCTGCAAACCCACGTTTCCAAGCAACTGAACGCGTAGCCCCACAGGTCTGAAGAGCTCTCCTCCCTTCCTCCTCCCTTCGAACGAGCGCGCGCACACACGCCAGTTTTGTTTCTGCTTGGAAATGACGAAAGTGTCGCCCGCATGTTGGCAGCGGGAGAGAGAGAGACAGGGGTCTTTATGGGGGTCGCCTGGGTTTGTCAAGCTATCAGCCTCGCATCTGGGCAGCCGCGGCGATGGGGCTTTACACAACCTGGAGTGGCCGCTCTTCGCTCCTTGTCGCTGCTATCTCCTTTCTCGCGTGATCAGGAACGACAGCCGGCAGCGAGGCGCTGAAGTGCATCCTCCTTACCTTCTCCCCCTGGCAGCCGGGAGCCGGGCGAGTGGTTCATGCAGCAGCAACCCGTCCAGCTCTTCATTTGCCGTTTTTTTTTCTTCTTCTTCTTTGGATGGAACGGGGATATTTTGTTTTTGGGGGTAGGGGGCTGACGTTTGCTTCGGTCGCTCGTTTACCGCCCTTTTTTTCTTCCTCGCTACCTTTCCCATCCTCACGTAACTCAGCTCTTTTGTCTCTTTCCCCATTCCCTTCACCCTCACTGTACTGTTTGTCTCTCACGTCAGCACGTGCATGTACACATGCGTGTCGAAGGGTCGTCACCAGACACCACCCAAGGCTCTTCCACCACCTCAACCTCTTCTGCTGGTGAAGACCCTCTGTATGGCTCGAGTTGCGCGTCAGACCGGGTTGCCATGGAGCCGACGTGTGAGAGCGCTGCATCGGTGTTGCCCTCGTGGGTAGGTCATCTAAGAGGAAGGAAGGGGGAGTAAGAGGGGCTAGAGGCTGGATAAACAACTTATCATCATTGCTAAGTTATCCGTTCCTGGCGAGCAAGGAAGCCCGGTCCCCTCACGTGCGTGCCAGCGTTGGAGGACTTTGGTGGTAGATACTCAGCTATTTCATAACCGGCGCTCAGCACCTCCTTGATAATCTGCTTGAGAATCATGACGACGACTCCTTGCCGCCTGTTATGAGGGAGTTGGGGGTGGGGAGAAATTAGCTAGTGTTGGATGCCTGACCTAGCGCTGTGTTACTTACCATCCTGGGCCCTGGCGGCTCCTATGAGTCTAAGGGAAGGAGTGGGAACGAGCTTCTCCTGGGTGGAGGAGGGTTGCTAAGACTATACAGTAAATGTAGCTAAAGTACATGTGGACAGGTACCCACGTCTTCCTCACCACTTTTTGCCTGGCGTCGAGGCATTTTATTTTCTGAAGGGCTGCTACTTGCCATTAGAAACCTCGTTGGTTTGCCAGGTGAATGGGTTAGTGAGAGTTAGAACGGTCCAGTGGCTTCCGTTATTAAGCTTTTGGTAACCTGTAGTGTCCGCAGGTTTTGTCGTTCATCGCGTGACATAGGGCCATCTCGGTGACCGATAGTGTACAATAGATTTGAGTGGCGGGAAGGTATGTACTATTGATACCCACCCCGTCAAGGGACTGGATGCAGTACCTCGGGGATGGAAGTGGAGGATTATATAGCTGCTTCGTGGATCTCTGTACAAGAAAATGGCCGAGAAGTTGTCGGAAGTCCGGGGACTGCAGTTTCGGACACATCTGTTTTAACTTACCCACCACAGATAATAATAATAATAATCAAACAACCTCAGACGTGTGGGTTGACTCTCGTCACCAACACGAAGGTATACATCACGTATATCAAACACTATAAGACACTTCAAACATGTGTGGATGTGTAAGAGGGACACTGCCTGTGACGTCACTATCGCACGAACGCTGGATAAAAATCTTTAGCTTTACAGTGCCGAGAGGATGGTGTTTATTTATTATTATTTTGGTATTCAAACAACTCAGATCATCGAGCGATTGGTGGAAATCCCGAGAGGCAGAAAAATGTGCTAAAGCTGTCCTGTAGCTCGTTCGCCAGCAAGAGTGGGCAAGGACCGCCAGTAGTCGGTGACGTCTGTCGCACGTTGGCTGACGAAGGACCCGTTGGTATTACGTCATTACTAACACGTCGTCGGGGACAGAGCTGCCCGGCCCACATTTGCTGTCAAGTGCACCGCACACTTCAAAACAGGGTCGGGGTGGGGACTCGGGAGGCCAGCGCAATTCCCGTCAACATGCACGCAGCGTTTGTTTGTTTGGATTGCCTGTCGGGTCGTTACGTTCATGGGCACAGTCTGCCTCCCACTACCCACCCGCCAATCCCGCCTCACACTTTCCTTTCTTCCCCTTTCATTCCACTTTGTCACTCGCCAGCTCACATCCCAGTGGAACAATTTTTTCTCTCCCCCCACCATCCACCTCACCTTAAATCAGGAGGGGGATGCTGTGAAGAAGTTGATGCCTCTAGGAGCTACAGCGCCATAGTCTCCCGACTCCATTCTTCTCCACCGCTACCCCAGTTCTGCTCCCCATTCTCACCCTCCCCTCCCCCACCTTATAAAGTTCCGGCAACATCAAACGCTCCGAAGCAGCAGCAACAGCAATAACAGTAAAACGCTCCATGAATGTAGAGGAGTTCTTTATTTCCACAGCGCTGAGCAGTAGCAGCAGCAGATAATATTCGTTGTAAAGCTCGCCTGTAATGGAGTCCCCATGCAGACAACAGCGATCACCAGGATAATAGCGCGTGCCTGCCTGCGTGAGTGCGTGCCATCCCACCCTTCCAGCCGGTATTTGTGTAACGCATTACAGGCGACAGTTAGCGAGTTAACAGACTGTAGGCCGAGGAGCTTGGAGTTCCCAGTAAGCATCATGAAGGCAGAGGATGACCAGAAAGTGTCTGGCCTGGACGGAACTCTCTCTCTCTCTCTGTATACAATATAAAATCTCACTGGCATGATAACCCCTCCAAAGCTGTGTCGACAACAGAGCGCTGTGTAGATGGACAGAGCACCAGCTTCTTGCCCTCCCCACACAGTGCAGCGCCCCCTCCAGCAGCCATGATAGGACCGGTGACATCATGCGGGTCACAGCACGAGGGAAATAGAGTTCAGACTGAGATTGCTCCGCTTGGCCGACTCGTGATCCCTTTGATTTGATTGTCGACCTCCAGGGTTCTTTCTACTCACTGCTCGGCCATTCATCGGGGAAATATCCCTAATCCCATTGGAGAAGAAAACTTGTTAAAGGATCTGTGCGTGGGGTCTGTTTGCTATTTGTTCCCTTGAGCATCGTGTAGCTACGTTATGATGAGCTAGTAAAGCCAACAGGGCTCTGCTCTTTAACTCACACAATCGACCTCGTAGACTTTTTTTTCAAAGAATGACAGGGGGTAAATATCTTTTTTACTGGCATTTGGGGGACTGAGACTTTTAAAGGCGTTGTTTGCTGTCATATTTTAATTTAACCAGATCGGAGCAAGCAGGATGGGGGAGGAGGAAGGATTGCAATAAACAACTTGCACTACCTTAAATGGTGTATAAGGTCAGTGCGCGCACACATAGCACTCACGCATATACACAACCAGTAACAAGTACAGGGGCGCCAAGAGAAGGTAACTAACGATGGCAGCTACGCGGCTGGCATTCGCATCAAATTCTCGGCAGCAACAACAGCAATGGGCAGGCTAAACAGAATTGGCAAAGCAGCCGCACAAAACTCACCACCAAGTACAGGTTCTACAATTCCATCATAGTCTCAATCCTATTGTACGATTGTGAGATGAGGACTGCATACTAATACTAAAAGATGAATTCAAGCATTCGAAGCCACTTGCTTGAGAGAACTGCTCCGAATCTTCTACAAGGAACAAAAGACCAACGATTTTGTACGGAGCGTGGTCGCCATCGTCGTGGGATGCCAGGAAACCCTTCTCGCGACAGGTAAACGGTGCAAGCTCGTCTGGTTCGGCCATGTCTCCCGGCACGACACAGTCTAAAACCATTCTCCACGACTCCGTGGAAGGAGGTCGCCGCCGAGGTGGACAGAGGAAGAAGTAGACCGGTGGCTCCATGCCAGGACCTGCTTTACACCGGTCAAGACTGTCCCAGGAGGCGAACCTTGTCGGGTGCTGCGTCTAGTCGTGTCTTCCCCTACATCCAGCTCGACTGGCAGGCCAGCTTATTTGGTGATGAGATAGTACCAGTCAAGGGGTACATGATGGTGATATTCCCCTGGCACAATGTTGCAATGTTGAACACTCACTTCTCCTTTAAGTGCCTGATGTGAATTATGAGACTGCTCGGTGCATTTGTGAAGGACGGTTTCATGTAACAAATTGCTGAACAGAGTAACATATTCAACATTGTGTGTCTCATGAAGACAATCAGCACCATCACAACTGGTATCACCACATCCGTCACCATATTTCGCATAATGAAAGAAGGGTAATTGGGGATTGGAAACTGATTGGCATCGGAACGGCATCCATTTTTTATGCGCCCTTTGTGCTGCCCATTATCGTCAGGTCTGGCTAACGGCAGCAGCTTTTTACTGCAACAGCCATCTATCTAATTTGTCGTCTCCATTACTTTTTTTTGGAAGAGCTCCCGACCCACAAATTCCTTCCCGTGAAGCCTCACATGACTCAGTCTGCGTGGACTAGCCACAGTGAGCCGCTCGGTCATCGGCACAGAGTCGTCGCTGTCGACTAACTGGACTGCAGATATTGTATGATCAGTTGTAGTTGTTTGTTTTCCTGTCCCTCGTATGTTGCCCATGTCTTGTTTTTTGTTGTTGTTGTTGTTTTTTTTTTAAGCGCCAAGAGCATGTTCCTTAGGAGAGTGAGTATGCGCTTTAAAATTTTTGCATTTATTATTATTATTAGTTGACAGCCAAGAGTTTATGGTCAGTTTTAGCAAGACCACTTACAGTTTCACGTCGGCCAAGGCACCTTGCGCTCAAGTTCAATCCGTGCAGCTGGCCCCAGACAAGTACGGCCGTTAGCGCTCACGTGGCGGGCGGAAACTGTCCGGCGGCGCCGAACCTGTCTGGTGCTTTCACGTCCCCTGAGATTTGGACGCGGGCCAGTGATCAAAGCTCGTGAGGACGCACGATCAGACGACACGTTTGAGTGCATCTGAAGTCAATCTCGGCTTGTAGTGCTGGCGGGGGTGGCGGTGTTAGACGAGAGATATTTGATTTTAAAAGTCTTACCTGTCACGTTTAGGTCGTAACTGGACTCAACTGCCCTCAGCTACGGCTGGTTCTTTGATTTTACACTTTCTTCCCTCCGCTCAATCTTATGGTGACGGGATGACTTGCCCTTTTCACGTGGGAACTGTTTCACTGTACCTGTATACAGCGAGCTACATGTACACACCCGATCATTTCTGTACAATACACTGAGCTATAGTCCGCTCACACCAGTGCGGATCGTGTACATACCCCGCCTTACTGTTTTCCGTCTTTCTCTTCCCCTGACCCTCACTGCTTCATGGACTTGTAGATCATGGAGTCCACGCCTCTCACATAAGTGAGCGCTACTTACTGCGTTGTCGTGCGAAATAGTGGTTACAAGCAATATATATATATGTATAATTTGTAAAATAATAACATACATACCCACACATAACGCGCACACACATGCATGTACACGTACGCTCGCGCGTGCTTGCTTGTGCAATATGGTACCAAGGGGTTGTTGTGAGTCACCAATCGAGTGTACCTGGTGTGTGTGTTTGAGAACTGTTTGTTCAAACATGCGTCCCTTGCATGATATCGTGGATTTCAACTGCTTTGGAGATCTCTCCGTGTGACGGTGTGTGCGTGTGTGTATGTGTGTGCTCTCTCACTTTCTCAAAAACCCACACTGCCCAGCCGCGGAACAGCAAAAGAAGTTGGCCTCTCGCCGCGCCGCGGTTCAATAATTGACTTCAAAGGCGAATTAGTTGAAAGTGCGGGTGGTGTGACTTGCTCTTTGTCGCGGCGATTAGGCAGGTGCAGCGAGCATATTGACCGCCGCCTTAATCAAAGCGCCGCACCACGGCAGGCAGAGGACTTGGCTTGCACCGGATATCGTCACCCTTCCCTCCTTCCTACCCCCTCCCCGCTCATAATGCGCCCCTTTGCGGGCCCCTCTCTTCCCCTCCTGCTGTGTTTTTAACTGTGGGTAGTGACAGACACTGTAGTAGAGAGACAACTACAATCACGAACGTGTATAGGTGGATTACTGTTTGTCTGCCGAGACCAACGCTGAGCTTCTTGCGAAGTCCTTCGCTGTTAGTCTCGGCGAGCCTTAACAATGAATGTGAATAAACCGGAAGCTACACCATCCAAAGCCTCGTTCTAGTAGTTAAACTGAAACGTGAGTAAACGGGAAGCTATTTTGTAACCAGCCTCGTTCTATGACTTCACTGGAAAAAAAAATCGTCTGCAAGCAGTCCAGTAATACAAGTCCGTGCTACAATTAACGTCTTTCGTCATGCAAGTTCTTCTGTCCTGTCTTTCTCGTGTTTTGTCTGCGGCTGGTCGTGTGTAAAGACAAACCCCACCGACATTTTCTTTTTCTACCAGGATATTTGCAAGGAGGTTTTGGGGAGAGCGTAGGTGCTCAAATTCTTCTAACGACATAAAATCCATTCATTTTATTTTTAAAACTGCAGATTGTTTTGCTAGTTCACTGCGTCCATTTCTCTGAAACATTCAGCGCGCATGAAATGCATATCCTTGGCTCGCCCTTCACTTAGATTCGCTGAAAAATAAACGACTTTTTTTTTTAAAGGGCGAGAACCGCATCTTCAACTCGTGCTCGTTTTTCTCCTTTCGTTGCCTCGTAAATTTTGCCCTAAAGATGAAGAGCGAGGAAGAAAGGGGAGATAAATTAGTTGGGCCGTGCAAAACGCTATGTTGCATGACATGAGTCAGCGCGCGGTCCGGAGAGGACTGTTAACAGCTGTGATTTGATTTTCTCCCCTTAGCTTTGCTCGGCCACCTTTAGCGTTCACAGTGCCCAGCAATAAAAACGGTGACCGCTTGCAGGCCAGCTCCATCACTCTCCCCCGCCTCTTGCTCCTTCTGTTTCACCTTCTCTCCCATAAAGGGGAGGGGGGTGCGGTCGGGGTGGTGGTCGTGGTCGTTTACGTTGTTCAGAGAGATGTATGCGCGGTGCGTTTACATACGACTATATTGCTCTCTTTGATGGGCTATTTATAGCGATTTCCTTCCTCAACCAAGCTCAGGAGGGGCTTCTTGGGAGGCTTTGATCTCCGTATGTTGATTTGTTTTTGAGATTCGCATGCCTGCGTGAAAGGTTTTCAGCACAAAACACCTGTGCCTGTCGCGTAACTCATAACGCTGAGTAAATGTAGGGCTACCTTTTTATTTTTATTTTATTTTTTTTAAGAAGTGGTATGGTTTCTGTTGATATGTGTACGAATCATAAAACTAAATACAAATTTAATCTAAAACAGAACAAATTATCTTTCCCTACCCCTCTGGCTAAACGTCCAATAAATAGAGGCGGTCTCCGGGTTACGAGTGAGTTTAGTTCCAGAGACCATCATTAAGTCGGTTTTGTACATAAGTCGAGACTCATACATACGGTTCCTACTGAACAAATATTTTTTTCCTTTCTGTGCACATAAAACAGTTCAGAAACACTTCCAAATAGTATTAATTATCTTAAACATAATAGTAATAGCGTAAATAAACTAGGTCCTGCGTTGGTTACTTTGAATGTAACTAGGATCAGTAACTAAGTGGCAGCTCCTTTGTTAGTACGGATGTCCATAACTCGGTTGTTGGTTAACCGGGGTACTGTCTGATTAGGAGAGTGGGATGCGACTATAATTTTTCCCACGAATTTTTGGCACACATGCACAGACCGTATAGTTTTGTCTTTTCATCAAAATGTAGTACTTCAAAAGATGAACTGCTGGCTGTTGCTTTGTTGTTATTTTTTATTTTTACCTGTATCTTTTTATGGAGAGCTTGTGCGTGCGTGCGTGTGTGTGTGTGTTTTAAATTGTAAATCTCATAAGTGCGAATAACACATTGATGTTTAGCTTGGAGTCAGGGTTTGGGGTAGGGTTTAGGTGTAGGTTGTTTTGGCAGATGACCGAGCAGACAGAAAGCTTGGGTGGGTTTGCGGTTTGACAGTCGGCAGTCGCGTTGGGATGTTCGCACATGCGTAGAAAAGTTCACTTCCAAAATCCCTGGGGAAAAACATAGTCGCGAGCGCGATAGACAAAAGTAAAGAAAGTTGTGGGGATCAAAAGAAAACCGGAAGTTTGACCAGAATAAGGTTACCCTAGGGGGTTGTGGGAAAGATGATGAAAAAAACCCACCCAACGCAAGCCTTGCGCTAATCGCATGCTTGAGAACAGTGAAAGGGTTTTTTTTTATTTTTACTTTTTTTGCGAGCTGCAGTCGGAGATTGCGAAAAGCCGTCGGCTTAATGGGAACAGCACAGTTTTTTTTTTTTTAATTTTCAACTGCCAGTTATCGAACATAACCAGCGATTATCGAACCTAACCGGTCATTATCCCTCTCCTACGCGATTGATCCTGTTCCCCCTCCCCCTTCCCCAACCTTTGTCACATTGCAGGCTCAGAGGGAACTAAAGAGACATTACATCTGCAGAGATATATTTTTTTATTGGTGTTTTACGCCGAGCCAGCAACTAAGGCTGTATCACGGCAAGGCAGCCAGCCCTGAAAACAGATGTCACATGCAGAGAAAGAACAGCGTGCCCGAGACGAGAACTGAACCGTTGCGCCACCGGAGCGCCCATCTGCAGAGATATCATCATGATATCATCAGGTCTTTGCTCTAAAGAACGCAGTGTGCCGTGGGTGTTATGTGCGACTAACTCCCGCCCACCTCCGAACCAAATCGAGAGCCGACAAGCTGGTACATTGACACAGGGGTTGGGGGTTGGGGGGTTGTTGTCATCTTTACAGTGGCACGAGATGTAATCACTGCTCAGTGCTGACCTCTCCGCACGGCCTGTGCGATGCTCCCCCTCCCCCTGCGACTCCTTCGCCCTCTCCTCCTCCCTCGCCCACGTGACGTCACTGCAGCAGCCTCGCCTGCCCCCCTCCCCTCACCACCCAGCCTAGCGCATCTTGCTGCGCACGAAGGCACCCGTCATAACTGACGCCTTCCCTCTCACCCCTTGCCAAAGCGGGTCGTCGGCAATCACCATCAACACCTTCAGCGGGGAAAGCGCCACAGTCCGTGATTGACATGCCAAGATCAGCAACACAGAAGCGAGACCTGCGCACTCTCCAGCTTCTTGCAGTTAACAAATAAAAATTAATACGAATTTCGTGATGAATGCATGTCCCTCATGTTTCACGTCCTAACTACAGTTACCGGCCTTAGCCCACGCAAGAAGTCAGAACAGAGAAGCAAGTGTTCGTCGACTCTGATGAAATGTCGACATTTTAGTGTAGACTATTTAAAGTCCACTTTGTAGTGCCTAACAACAAATAAAAAAAGAAGAAAGAGAAAAAGCGTATTGATCGATGTTTGACAATTTGTTTTCTTTTCAGGTTCTTCTTCATTCGCTATTACAGATGTATTAAAAACGAAATCATATTCTTACGTGAAAATCCAATATTCTAATTTTCAGAACACTGATAATGTATTCGCTGGATGCTAAATTCCTTTGACAATGGGTAAACAGGTCAGGTTCATCCTCCATTTCACCAAAGCTTTCACGTTTATATGCCTTCTGGTGAAGGACAACAAAGACTACAAATTGGCTGTATCATATTCAAGAGCATCGATCCCGTGTCTCTTTTTTCCCCGTGGCCACTTATCTCCCCCTTCATTCTTTTTCTTCCTTTTTAGAAAGAGCTGTAATTGATCTCTGTAATAGCCCCCACACGCATAATCTGCTGCAAGCTGCACGCTCGGCCCGCCACCGGGGCAATGAAAGATTTTGTTTAGCGAAGATCGTTTGCGCTCTCCAGTTCGCTCGGGGAGACAGCAGGCCATCTACACCTTGCAGCCACTCCAGCAGTGCCATAAAACAAAACTGCCTGTGTACACAGCCCCGAGGAAACGACACACTTCTGTTTGACCCATCGACTGGGTCAGAGAACCACTCAGCGGTGGGCCGGGTGTTTCCACAGCTGGTATCCAAGCAACATCCGTCGGTGAAGTACCCCAATCCTCCCCTCTTGTTACCATTACATCCCTCGTGTTCTCCGAGTTAAAACAAAACTAAAAAATTGTGAGGGGGGGGGGGAGAAAATTACACGAGACATGTTGGTGGGTTATTCTAGTCGCGAAAACTGTTTGCAGCTAAGCGCGCCGTTAAAGGATGTTACAAGAGCTATCAAATGTGCAAGTTGATAACATGTCGCGGGCTGTTATCGGGTGGAGTTTACAAAAGAGCGAGAAGTAGTTTTGCGTGAAACCACTTGGCTGCTGTCGAGGTTTTACTCGACCACGCTCAAGACTTCAGACGGTGGTTCTGCCCCCTTTACCTTCTCTCTCTTTTAACATTCAGGGGCCAGTTGCACAACACATTTCTAATTTTAAGCACTTTTAGGCCTTAAATCTATTTAGATAATTAGTTTAAAGTGCACACCACAATTTTAGAATTTTGAAAACTAAAACTGCTTTAAGTAAGATAAAGTTGTTTAAGTCTGACTTTCCGTCCTGTCAGTACAATTTTTGGTATGTTTTTCTGCAATGCATCAAAATGGTTACGAAGAGATTTTGCTTCTTTAGAACAGTTTTAAGGTTTAAAAACGTGTTGTGCAACTGGCCCCAGGGCAAGGGATTCATTTTCCCGACACGCTTTATGCGTGAGAAGTTTTGCAGTTGCTAATTGCTTTTCGCCTTTAGTGATCTTTTCGCCAAACTCTGTGTTCTTATTTTAGGACCTTGATAGGGATGATGAAAGGCTTTGCAGACGTGATCCTTACCGTTGACCCGGAAATCCGTTTCACCTGGTTACAGAGTCGGGGGGAGAAGAGGGTGTGTGTGGTGCAGGGGGGGGGACGCCTCTGCCAGTGCAGCATGGGACTCAAAATTCTATTAATCTTGGAGATTTACATAGCAGCACAATCATAATAATAATAATAATAATAATGTAAATGCTGAGGGACAAGCAAGGAACGTCCATTACCGGATAGACAGGACACATACGAGTACATGACGGACAAACCAGTGTGCGTGTCGTCGGCTACCCCGTCTGCCTGTATTGTGGTAACTCCGAGAACAGTTGGTGCCAGGCAGGCTGGGATTGTCTACTCTGCAAAAGTGGGAACACATTGCGGAGAAACTACGGCTTGACCAAATATAAGGCTAATTTTTAAGTTCATCATTTGGTACAGCTCGCAAATGATGTTATAAATATCCAAATGGCCCTTGGCAGAAAAAAGGTTCCCTGCCTTTGCTGTAGAAGAAAGAAACTGGTACGTGATTTATTAGGGAAAAGTAGGCTGCCATGTTGATACCGTGCTCTAGACACGGTAAACCACTTACTTTCACTGTCCCGACGATTCTAAACTGGATGCGTTTTGACTGTTTTCGTTTTAAAGCTCGAAAACTAGGATTGGCTACAGGCTGCGAAAACCTTTGTCTGGTTGTTAAAGTGAGAATTCCAGTACGATATTTCAGACACGGCTGGGTTTGTTGCGTGCTTTCATCACCTACATTTGTTGTTTGTGCGACCACCCATCCTTAAAGGTGGGGGGGGGGGCGCGGTCTGGTGGCGCAAGAGTTAGCGCCTGTCACCAGTACAGTGAGGATTAACTGCCCTGGGTTCAGTTCTCGTCTCGAGCACGCTGTTGTTTCTCTGCATGTGGCATCTGTTTACAGGTCTGGCCGCCTTGCCGTGATATCGCATTAGTTGCTGGCGCGGCGTAAAATACCAACCCCCACCCACCCTCCTTAAAGGTGGGAGAAAGAAATTATAAAGGAAGCAGCGGGGGCTGGAGACAGGAGTTACGAGAGCAGAATAAGGAAATGACTGCGTCATTGGTAAATCGGCGTCGGGCCTTAACCGAGCGTTTCCGCTGACGTTTCCGGCAGTCTGCCTGCTAGACAGTGACGTCACCGGCTCGCCGTGGGTTTAATTAACGTCATTTTTTTTTAAACGTAAAGCAAAAGACAAAAGTTGGAGGAATGGCAGGCCAGGCAGGTCCGGGGAGAGGGGTTGATGTCATGTCATGAGCGAAGGTGAAAGCTATCGTTGAGGTAGGTAGCTTGCAGTAGGGGGGGGTTTGCTGGGTAAGAAGCGGCCCGTCGATGTAGTGCACGCAGGCGCAGACCAGCCCCCCCCACCCTTTCCCCCTAAAAAAGGTTTCATCCAAAAACAAGAAAGTGACAAGTCTCGCCCTAAGAGGTTTTTGAAAGGTTTCCTGACAGGCGTCTGTTGACAGGGGCGTCGCTAGCTGACGACAGCCTACCCCCAGGGTTCTTGAGAAGAAGTAATTGTTGATGTTGATACATTCAATCTCATTCCCCTCCCCACCCGAGAGGTCAGAGTGTTATGTCTATTGACGCTGCGGTCGATGATTTTTGTGTTAACGTGTACGTAGACTGCGATTCAGCGACACGGACAGGGGAATCTTTCAGCTTATTGTTAAACTGCAAGCTTGCTGGTCGTCCTGCTTGTGGGGGGAAAAGAAAATGACATCTGTGGGCTCTCGACAGACAGCACAGAGGACTTAGCGAGCAGACGTGCTGTTGGAGCTGTGAGGCAGAGAGGGTTTTTTAGCCAAGTCTCGTGAAACACTTAGGACTAGTTTCCGGTATTGCTGTAGAAAGCTGCCGTACATTATTATCTGACTCATTTGGAAAGTGGCGGTTTGTCTACATCGCACTTTTTTTTCCCCTCAAGGAAGGCTGACAGTTTTTTTAGTTTAAGCAGGTTTCAGCTTCAGGAAGTGAAAGGGATCTGCAGAGCATTGCTGGGGATCATCTGCACCGGTTCTAGATTCTCACGAGGACACAAGCACCGAACTTTGTGTGCTGTTTGTCTACGGTGACCCTCGTCAGAGGTGATGATGATGATGATGATGGTGGTGGTGGGGAAATGTGCGAGTCTAGAGGTGATTTCATATTCTTAGAGCTGGATGGGTGGGTAAGTGAGGCTTTTATTGAGTAAGGAGGTCAGGATTGTAAGGGTAAGAGAAGGTGAAGTACAGCATGTGTTGTCTGCCTTTACAGAGGCTCGCTCTTATTCCAGACGGTGTGGGGTGTAGAGGGGGTGTGCTGTCAGCACAGGGGAGTATGTTTTTTCTGGCTATCGAATCCCACTTTGGCATTTACTCTAAACTCATTTGTTTATTTGACCTGTGTTGTTGGGAGAGCGCTCAAGTTCTTAAACCGTCTGTTGTGTCTTGATTCTGTTTGTGTTTGTTTGTTTGTTTGAACCCTACCACACACAGTAGAGCCTGGCGCTCACACACGTGACCGTAAGCTGGTGAAACTGTGAGAGAGAAAGAGAGAAGGAAGGAGAGAAGTATGAGGTGGGTAGCCCATTGAACCACTCCAGCGTGACTTCATTGTCGTTCCCAAGAGAGGAAGACCTTCGCAAGTTTGTTTGGATTCCGCTGCCTTCCTCCGCGTCACCCGAGGCCCTCGCTAACGCCCATCAGTGGAATGGCGCTGTCGAGGCTGCATCTTGTCTCTTCGTCGTCCCTCCTGCTTCCACTGGCCATCAGTGCGACCCTCCCTTCACTTACCGTTTCCCTCTGGGATCGCCAATCACCTCCCGGGCTTTCACGCAGGGGACGGGGAAGGCCGCATTTGAAACGTGCGTGTGTTTGGGTGGGTGGGGTAGGTATTTCCTATAAGGCTAGGACTTGATAAAACTACCTCTAAGATTGGTTAGCTGCCGCATCGCCGAGATCTGGAGCTCTACGTGTATAAGGCAGCGGCTTGTCTTCCTCCACAGCTGCTGCTTTCAAGGCATAGTCCGAGAGGGAAACCCACCCCTGACGTTAGCGAAGGGATAGGGAGGTTGGTGGGTGGGTGAATGTTGGCGGCTAGGTTGCGTAGCCGCAGAAAGAGGTGTGTAACAATGTGCAGGTGCGCGGGGTGCGGCAGGAATGCGATCGGGTCACGCATGCAGCAGTTAGCCAGGCGTCAGGTAAGAGCGCCTACAAACACTGCGAGGGTAACACGTGGCGAACGAGACGAGGGGTGCTGAGCTTGAGGCGAAGAGGGTAAGAGGAGTGGTGTTGCTGACGTAACTTGGCGTGCTACCTACCACCTAACGGGACGGAACGTAGGTCAAGGGTCGGGGAGGGATGTGGAAAGAGATGCATCCGACCTTAATCTAATTTTCTCAGGTAGATCCCTTGTCAATGGGAAACCCTAAGTAAATAGATTAGTAGAAATGCTCAGCACTTGCCTCAAGGGCAGGCATTCAAACACTTCAAGTGTGTGTGTGCGCGCGCGCCTCTCTGTCCTCCACATTCCCCCCCCCCCGTTTATACCCCACCCTATTCCCCCCACCTCGAGCATTGGGAATACAATGCTGCAAATTATTATTTTTTTCAAGAGCACCCCTCTCGCGAATGTAATTCTCGTTTTATTTGTGATATAAACCCAGCGATGATAGCACTATGCGAAGATCGTCTGAACACGTTAATGTTTCTTTGGACGGTGGTGGTAGGTATAGGAACAGTTTCAGTAGGGAAAAGGTTTAAGGGTTCTTGTTTTGAGAGTTTAGGTTTTTGATGTGTTTCGTTTTGTTTGTTTGTTTTTGCTTTTTGTTTTTCGTTTGTTTGTTTTTTTGGGGGGAGGGATACAGCGGCGATAGCAGTAGTAGTTGGTGACAAGAAAAGGTAAGGTGGAAAGAGTGATAAAAGATGCACTTTTTATTTTGCTCAGAACCCTTCTGACCACCAAGGCCTGTCTGTAGGGGGGAGCGCCGCGCTGCACCGGGGAGAACGACAGCAAAATGTATCTCTCGCCAGTAATGTCTTTACAAATTCCGACACGTAAAAGCATCATTAGGCCACCCAAGTCTTTCGCGTTGCTGCTGCCGCCCGCCTGGCATAGCTGCCTGCCAGCCCCCCCCCCCCCTGTAGGAAAAAAGCCCCCCCCAACCCCACGCTCACAAAAAATACAAAGAAAAATAACAGCACAAATAGCTAACACGTGTCTCTTTCTGACGAAGGATCTGCCCCTTCCCCCAAATCTCTCCGTTCCCCTCCTCCCATGGCTTCGGCGTTAAAAGACGCGGAGAAGCTGTTCCCCGGGTTATGAAAACACAAGATGTTCTTGACTACACTTGCGCGCTCGTCGGCCGGGGGCGCTAGCAGTCAGCAGCACTTTGCATCCCTGGCAGAGGGCGCTGTGGGCAGCAGTGCGGCGCTAACGGCGCAAGGCGTTACCTTTCCTTTACACAGTGTAGTGAGGCGTTAATAATTTGCGAAAGTCTGCCTGGGCTTGATAACACTCAGAAAAGCAGAAGAGCTCGTTTCCGGCGAAAAAGAAGCAGAAAAAGAGTTTTGTTGTTGTGATTTTTACGTAAGCTTACCCTGAGTGTGTGTGTGTGTGGGGGGGGGGGCTTCCTTGTATATGTGTGTGTGTGTGTGTGTGTGTTTGTGTGTTGGGACAGGGGGGCGATGTAGTCCACCGGCTATTCGACTACGACGCCGAAACGTGAGAGATTAAAAAAAAAAAGTTTAAACTCGTGTCACAAGGGTTTATGGCACTGTCATAATATAGATCAGTGGCATTTTCACCTGAATGAAACACTGCTCACAACAGACGCCTACAGTTCGGCGTTAAGTTTGTGCAGGTGACTGAAAAGTCAGGTGAGAAAGGGAAAATCATTAAGGGTAACTTCGCTAACGGCGCGAATGTGCAAAGGCCTTTTCCTCCTCTTCTCAAAGTTTGCAGCAATGAAGGCCACGTGAGCAGATCGCACGTGCGCAGGGCAGTCGAAGTTGCTTTTTTGCTTTGGCAGCGTTAGTGGAGAGGCGGCAGGCATGGAGAGGGGGGCGAGAGGGGAGAAGAAGAAAGACTAAGGGAGACCACGCTTATGGCGTATCATGCATTCTGATGGACCGCGAAATGAACTCGGCGGGACGTCAGCTGGGCGTCTGATGTTTGTGTGGGGCGGGCAGCTTTTCATTTTCCTCACCCACTACGCTCTTTTTTTCCTGCCTAACACAGCTTCCGGTGACACAACCTTACTGCCAGTGATCAAAAGCCGCGCAGGTTACCTCATGTGGTCTGGAAACTGGTAGGAGGGCTAAACTGGGCCAAGAGCGGGAGTAGACCCTCACACACATTGAGCAACTTCTTTGTTGAGGAAACTCCTTGGTTTGTTTCAAGGTGGAATTCACAAAAATAGCCAACAGGCAGGGTATTCGTTTTTCCAGTCAGTACTACATCATAATTCATTTTTTTTCTTAAATGCTTTAAATGGGTTTCTTGAAATTCGTTTTATGAAGAGAGAGAGAGAGAAAATAAAAGACGTGTATAGAGATAGAGGGACAGGGTTGTTCCGTGCTCCTGTTGTGTTCCATATACATTCTGTAGGGTTATTCATCTGATTTGAATTACAATGCTTGAGATCCATGGCAGCTTTTGTACAGTGTACTCCATGGAGTACAATGACATGTTGTTACCAACGCTTATTAAAGATCGTTGAATTCGCACGACTTCGTGCACTAGTAGATATGTGGACTGCAGTATACTGTAGACTACAGTAGACTTCTTGTAGACTATAGCAGACCAGATGCAGAGGAGGAGACGGGACAGATGAAGACAGTTTATCACGCTCAACCTAGGCCGTTTTGAAAGACATCGTGATTGTCTGTCAGTTCCTACCTCTTCCTCTTAATCCTCTCCTCTTGCAGTGATTCCCCCTCCATCACAACCACCAGCAACCCATCTACCCGCCCACGTCTCTTTCTCTCTCTCTCTCTCCCTCTCTCTCTCCCCCCCCCTGCTTTTCTCTGCACGTGAAGCAGGCGCGATTAGCATGAAAGTATCTTCAAACTTCGTTTCGACGCCCAGTGAGAAGGTTGGCGGGCCAGACAGCGCAATTCCATTCCAGTAACGGCTGTTGTCTGAGCTCCCTGCTTACTCTGCCGTAGGTCGACGATCCGCCGTAAAAAGGAAAGTGGGCAAGGGATGGAGAGGGTGGGTGAGTGGGGCAGGGAAAGGATACGATAGTTGAGGAACTTTTTCTCTCCCCCCCCTCTCTCCCTCTCCTTCGTTTGAAGAGATTCTTTAACCATTTTATCTCGCTAAGTGGGGCTCCATTTTGCCCTCCTTCAAGCTAGAGCACTAAAGCTGTGCTCCGAAGGCTGTGAACGGTATTGGAGACGACAACAAAACCAGGCTGAGAGTTGCCAGACAACGGAGGGAGAAGGGTAGGGATGAAGGTGAGCAGCAGTCGGAGGAATCGTTGCTCCTGATTATCCGTGTTATTTGTGTAAAAGAGCTTTGAGCTTACCTTTGATGGACGGGGTAGATTTCAATAATTATAAACTCGAAATTAATGGGGTGGTGGGAAGAGGAAGAGGATCCAAAGGAAGATGTCGAGTATCGTGCGAATCGTTCGTCTCGTTCTGTTCGCCCAGTTTTGCTAAGCCGTCCGTAGAGTTCTGAGGTGAAAGGCCACATGCTGTTTCTCTTTTCACAAGTCGTGAATGAGTTCAGCAGATTTTCTTAATCCATAGATTGGCTTTGCTGGCTGTCAGGTGTTCTTCTTGTGCTGACATCAGTCATCCGAGAGTACGACCCGCCTAACGCAGTGAATCAGCATTAAGCATGAGCAAACGGTTTTTCTTCAATGCGACCTCTGTTACATAGCAGCATGCCCTGGTCAGCGATACTCCCGGACCACTCGGTTCCGTCATGTTCTATAACCCCATGCTCTGAATCCTCCACCAATTTCACCACCAGTAGCATCAACTACCACCACCGATCCGTTCTCTCTTACACACTCCCGCGCGCGCACACACACACACACACACACTCTCTCACTCTCTCTGTCTCTCTCTCACACACACACTGGGAGTAGTGGGTCCCGACGGTCAGATCAAACAATAGAAAGAAAGCAGGCCGAGGCCAAGTGGCCCACCATTGGTCCTGTGATTAATATTCCCACGACATGGTCGGCCCGCAGTGAGGCGTGTTTGCTGAGCAGTTATGGCCGCCATCCGATTTGCGTCATTTGTTTTATCTGTGCCGTTGTTTGTAGCGAAAGGAAAACAAAAACTGAGGCAGGCTGCTGCGGGAGCTTGTTGGAAGAGAGAGGTACGTGTAGGTTGGGGTGGGGGGTGGGTGGGCAGAAGGGTTTGGATAGGGGTCTTTGTCTGATTTTTACAATCGCCGTGTTTCCAAGACTTGTGGCCATTTATAAAAATAAAAACAAACAGTGCATGAAAATATCGAGTTTGTTTACGACGAAAAATCTCTTATCTAGCGTTTTTTTTAAAACGTGCCTTGAATATTTAATATTTATTTAAAAATGACAATATTTGTAACAATTTCTGTGCTCGATCTTTGGTTGTTGTTTTTTATTTTTGACACTAAGAAAACGTGTTGGGCTTTTCGATCATATCAGCATCCGTGCAGGGACAATCAGCTGCTTCTTCTTTTTTTTTAAACGGTTTAGCGATTAAGTTAAAAGTTGTCAAATTGAGAAATCGTCTGTTTGTGACAAAACGTTTTAGGGGCTTCTTGCTAAGAGGAGGAGACATATATCAACAGCTAGACTTCTAAGTCCTCACTAACCCGAAAATAGACATCACACAGCATCTACAGGTTGTTGTATCATAAACTACTTCTAATAATAAAACTTTAATATATCGCTAAACTCGTTTAGATTCTAGTCACTTTACAAATGTCATAAAGCAGTACATCAGCACAGTGCAACCGCAAGAAACACGCTAACAAACTTATTACAATACTAAACTGAAACACAAAAGCACACCGACAAACACATTACATTACTAAACTAAAACACAGAAGCACACCGACAAACACATTACAATACTAAACTGAAACACAAAAGCACACCGACAAACACATTACAATACTAAACTGAAACACAGAAGCACACCGACAAACACATTACAATACTAAACTGAAACACAGAAGCACACCGACAAACACATTACAATACTAAACTGAAACAGAGAAAAATGTCACGCACAGGCGTGACTCACTTCATACAGCACTCAGAAACAATATTGGACAGATTCCACTCATATACACACACGCAGGATGAGGTGATGGGGCAGAGGTGGGATACCAGTCAGATGCCAGACTTTTTGGCGGGCTTGAGCCCACGGCTGGAGAGAAGAGAGGTGGTGGTGGGGGGGGACATGTATTGTGACATTGTTTTTCTTTCTGTGTTATCCTAACTTGCTTTTTCCATCTGCGTTTTCACAATTGTTTCCCCTCCTCTGTTTTTCCAATTATGTTTTTCTCGATGGTTTTACAATAGTATTTTTCTCTCTCGATGTTTTCACAACTGGGTTCCCTTACATGCTTTCAGGGATGGTTTTGTTTCCTGTGTGTTGCAGCAGTCGACACCGTCACCAGTGCCGTCGCCGCGGTCGCTGGCGCTGCTCTCTGCTGGTGAGGACGACAGGACGTCGACAGACGAGCAGACGACCAACGGTCCACTGGAGCCACCGCGCAGCATTTCCCGCGACCGCCTGAGTGACGTGAGTGGCTGGGGCTGGCGTTCGTGAGCTCGTGCAGACTCCAGTCGTGGGCTCATCGATTGTGTCTAGCTCTGTCTGTTGATTGTCCTGCTCTGCTGGCTGTTTTTTTGTGTGTGTGTGTGTGTGTGTGTGCTCCGTTGATTGTCTAGCTCCGAGGAGATTGATTGTCATTGTCTGTCGACTGTCTAGCGCTTGCCGGTTAAACCTCTTACTTCGTTAACTGTTTATGCTCTGTTCGTCTGTTTGTTGGTGGTCATGATGTGATGGTTGTCTTTCTGTATAGACTGTTATGTTCTGTGGATTGTCGAGCTTTGTTGACGGCTTGTCATGATTTGTCGGATGATTGTCTTGCCCTGCTGATTGCCCTATTTAGGCTGTCTAGGATGGTGAACGTGTTGGCATTCAGTCGGTAGTGACCGTTCATAGGTCCACTACCTGTTGGCCATCGTTGAAGAAAATGCTAGGTGCCACTTGTGGGAGTGGGTTGGGGTTGCATTGCGTCTTCCCTAGGGTCTTTTTCTCATGGAAACCCTTATTGACATCGTCTCTCTCGTACTTCGGAATTCCACAGCGGGCTGGTCTTTAACTGCAGGACTACTCGCTGCTTTATGTCTCTTAAGAGTAAGCCTTGGTTTAGCCTTATTTGCCGAGTCTGTCACAAACACATTTTCTTTAAAAGCAAAACCAAAATTATTTTTTTTAAAAGACGTCTTGGTATTGGACCTTCCACCCCACATTCGTCTGCCACAGTTTGAGAAAAAGAAAAGCGAGTGAGAAAAGGGAGAAGAAAGACGTAGAAAGGAGAGAAAGAAAAATAAGATGGAAAAACAGTGTTCAAGTGCTTTTTTGTCTCTGTTGCCGCGTGTTTGCTAATCAAGCTCTCTCGATTGTCAGCAAGCCCACATGCAGCGCAAGGTGCGCTTGGAATGCTGGGAACCTTTGTCTGCCTCAGAACGGCTATGATTACCGGCACGTTCTTCTGCTGTAATAACGTCTTGGTCACCGGACAAGAGGTGACCACTCGGACTTCTAACA
The DNA here is from genome assembly GCA_004794655.1 of Marisa cornuarietis. Classification (NCBI taxonomy): domain Eukaryota; kingdom Metazoa; phylum Mollusca; class Gastropoda; order Architaenioglossa; family Ampullariidae; genus Marisa; species Marisa cornuarietis. The sequence continues at coordinate 2,915,516 of SMMW01000565.1, read as the reverse complement.
GGCTGCGCGCGCATACGTGTGTGTGTATGTGTCAAAGAGAGAGAGAGGTCGAGCTGTGTCTCACATTTTCGCGAGGCCAATTTTTTACTATCACGCCTTGCAATGTTCAGTAATGTCGCGAAACCTGCTACTTTTTTTCTTCTCTTTTCTTTAAAGATCTTAAACTATTGCGCAAAACAAAAGCGGCTTTTATAAGAGGACTTCATGTCGGGAAGAGGTTTTTTTTTTTTGGAAAGAAAATGAATAAGCTTGTTCTTCGCTCACTGTCTACAACCCTTCCGCTCCTGCCGCTCACCTTGTAGGGGGCACCTTCGCCCTTCTCTCCAGCCCTCGGTTCCTCACAAAGCGTTGAGAGATTGATATGAAACGTTTCTCCTTCTCCTCCTCCTCTTCTACCTCCACATTCCCCTTGCAAGCTTCCCCTCACAACTCACTTCTCCAGAAGCTGATGAGATTTGCAGCTACCTCGCCGATAACAAATGAGCCCATGCCCTTGCCCACTTGAGCGTATTTACGGATTAAAAGGTTGACAGGTTTGATAGACGCGTTAAAGAGAAGCCTGCAATCGAGACTTTCACAGCCACCCAGCCAGCCGAACCATTTTGGTCGAGGGTTACAGCGGGACAGCGGTGGGAGGAGATTTAAGGAAAATGAAAAGGGAAGGACGGAGTGTGTGCGAGCAAGGTCAGAAGGAATGGTAGGGACCGGAGCCAGACTGTGTAAGTAGTGGTTCAGTCGCTAGGGGACCCCGGAAATAGGGCTAAAATAGGTACCAGTGTCTCCGAGGCACCTCTCAGACGACAGAGAAGGCGTGAAGGTGGGTGAGGAGGGATGGGGTAGGGTGTCGCTTAAATGGCGAGACTTGGCGGCTTGATTTCTGTTGTCATCTGGTCAGGTTTTAAAACATAGGTCTTCGGTGAGATACAGGTCGAAACAAGTTTGAGGACAGCTAGCAGATATTGTTTGATTGCGGTCTCAAATAAGCCGTTGGGGGGGGGGGACTAAGAGAAGGTCCGCAGAGACATGACCGAAACGACGACGTGTTTTACAATACAATACAGTAAAATACCACTTTATTTATCCCCAAGGGCAATTCTAAATAGTGCTCGTACTAGCAGTAATACATACATGATATAAAGAGATAATACATACCTATACAAGTATACATGATATACAAAATACATATACATGTACATGATATAAAAGGAGAGGATGTATTCATGTTGCAATAATTTTTCTCTCGCGCGCGCATGCACTCACACACACGTTCCCAGTAACAGTAAATATAGTTGATAGTGGTGATCTTAGGTCGCCTCAGGTTAGTACAAGCTCACGGCCAGTAGAATTAATCAGGTGGATGGCACGTGGAATGAATGAATTGCGGTGGCGATTGGTTTTGCATACAGGCATCGCGTACCTACAGCCAGACCGCAAGAGTAAAAACTCACATGTCAACACATGATCAGAAATAGAGAGGATATGAGAGGCCTTCCTAAGGATTTGCTGATGACAGAAAGCTGCCAAGTCTCTCTGCCTGATTCAGGTGATCTTGGAACAGATATTAACAAGTGAGACCAGACTATTCCTGTTCCCTAGGGAAAGGTTGTGGAACCAGGAGGTGAAAGAAAAAGTAATGAGACTTTCAATGAAGGACTGATAGAGCCGAGTGAGGATGACAGAGCTGACAGAGAAAGATTTGAGTTTCCGTAGGAGGTTTAGGCGTTGTTGACTCTTACGGAGGATCATGTCAGTGTTGATGTCCCATTTAAGCTTTGTTTTGCTTTCTTGCAAGTTTGCATTCGGCTCCAAAACATCGCGATGAACTAACGAATGCTCTATAAAAAAAATGTCTGGAATAGCGCAACCTTGGTGTTATCCCAACAATTCTTGATTTTTAGCACTCTCTTGGGTTTGATTTACAGGAAGAAAGGGGGAGAACCTGAGAGGCTAAATACAGACAGGCTGTAAGGACCAGGGGTAGTGTGCACGTGATATGTTGAAAATTAGTCTTAAATTGTTTAAGTTCGGTTGGATAATCAGTCAATTTGCCACTTGAGGCAGGCGACTAAAGACTTATTTTCCACACTGCATATGCACACTAGCCGGAGGCGATTTTTGGAAAAGCCGGGAAACTTGGGCTTAAAGTCCAGCTACCTCACATTCACACTACCCCAGATTAGTTGGAACCTTCATGCCCTCTACACACACTCGTTCATACATGGCCTCAGTAGAGGTACTGTATAGTCGCTCTTGAAGGAAGAATATCGTCTCCCTGGGAGACGTGACGTGACATCCGAACGCACGCCGCCATTTTGAGGAGCGGAGCGAGTGGCCAGCGTCACCTTCTCCTCACCTCCGTTTGGGGCCGGGGTCAGGAGGACAGTTTTAGCGGCCTTCCGCACGCGCGGCCCGCCCTCCTCCATCGATCGACCCCCGACCTCCATGGCCGACCCGCTGCCGCCGGGAAACCGCAAACAAGTTTCTCTTTTTCTCCCAGGCTAAGTGTTTTGTGGGTGAGGTGAGAGGGGGTGTTGTCAGGGGTTAAGGAGAAATGGGGTCGACACCCTAAATCTAACCCCCCACTCTCACCTCATCCATACCCAACAAGCTAGTACAGTGGACACCACGATGACGATTAGTTACTATAGTAATACAGTGTGCTTCGTGGGCGACTTTCTGGTGAATACCCCACGTTTCCCTCTCCACATCCTCACCTTTCTCATTGTCTGTTTTTTGTCCGGACAAGGAGTTTCGAGAAGATAAAGACCCAAATTTTCTTTCTCCCTTGTTAAGCGTTCTGGTTGGCTAGAAATATGGTCCAGAATATTCGAGATTCTTGCATTTTCTTTTTTTGAAGTTAGTGGAAAAGCCCAAGCTAGAACTTATATGGGTTTTGTACAGATCACTGTGTGCTGAACGATCACTACCAGTTTGCAGTTCCCGTTACCCAGCCACATCGGAGGCGGGGAGAACTAAGGGAGCACCCGTTCGTTCCCTCGAGTCCTCAAGTTTACTGTTAGTTTCAAGATATCCTTTCGCGATTGCGAGGGTGAGTTAGGAGAAATGCGAGCTACTTCTGAGCTTAAGTGGGCGTCTCCGTAGATTAGAATTTTAAAGATATGAAGTGTTCACGAAGTGGCGAGATTCACGCGGAAGACTATTGTAACCTAGCCTCCCTGACCGAGAAGTGCACGTGAGAGCATTGTAACCTAGCCTTCTTGATTTAGAAAGTGCACGCTCGCGACAGTTTAGAAAAGTATGGAAACGTTTTGAAGAAATCAGGTTTCAGACCCTGAAACGTTTGGAAGTTTTGACATCTTGCTTTCGAAGAATATGAAAGTTTGAAATTTTGATAGGTTAGCACAATTTCTTAAAATGCCTATGAGGTGTTTTCACAGAATATATATATATATAATCATTTTCTTTACTTTGTCGGTTAATACATAGAGTGGATCTATTTGATTGACATTGAAAAATCAGCAAAAGTACAAAAGTAGTAGTCTGTAAACCATTTTAATTAGTAGGTTGTGTTTTTCATCACATGCGTACGTAAGAAAAGTATCATCTTTTATGTTGTTAGTGGATGTCGATGCCGAAATGTAAAAGAGGGTTTGGAAAAAGTCTGGAATTGTGTTTGACCATCCGTTTATGTCTTTATGAGCTGTGGTGTTGTGTAAACAAGCTCTCCTGACCCAGAGGTGCAAACGACACTATTGTGACCCAACCTTCCTGCCCAGGAAGTTAAAGGAGAGCATGGTAGCCAAGCCTCCTTGACCCAGAAGTGTAAACGACTAGGCCACTAGGGAGTTTGAGATTCAGCGCTGACGTGACGCGTGCAGGAGCGGCAAGGTGTAGCGTCACGGGAATTTGCGTCCTACGTCATCACTTCTACAAAAGCCAGCCAATCGATTTCTCACGACGGGTAGGCTTTAAAGGCGTGCCCTTCCCGTCGCCGCACACGTCTTCCCTACGCGTCGCTGATCTCGAACTCAGTAGCCGGCGACATCCCAGTGCACGGGGCTGAACTCGGGACACACGGCTACACTGAGTGACGGCCCTTGCGTTATGCTGGTCCCACACAGTTGGCTCTCACTACTCAGCCATGCTTTTCCAAGGCGTGCTGCTTGTATTATCTGCAACTTAGGATTTGGGGGAATTAAAAAAATGGTTTAGGGCGGAATGTTTCCAGTCTCAATGTGGTCTGCGTTTCCCTATTTTAATATTTATTTTAGTAATTGCCCCCTATCAACATCAGAAATGGGAATGATTACTGCTACTAATAATAATTTCTGTAGCTACTTTTCCCACCTTACAACCTCCCTCTCCACACAATACAAAACAGTAAACACTTCTAAGGGCACAAGGTCGTCAATTCTGGAACCGAAGAAGTATGACTTATGACGAAGCAGTCAGGGGGGGAAAAATCCTTGGAGCAAGAGTCGGAATAATGCAAACATCCTTTGGCTTAGCAAGTCCTCGCCATACTGATACTAGACCACATGGGGGCCTAGCCGGCTATATACATTGTGTCAAAAATGTCGCAAAGAGCAGGCGGTCAAAGATTGCAACGAAACTTTCATCCAATTTCAACAAAAAGTATTTGTTCAGCCTCAGGGTGGGGCAAGAGGAAAGAAAATGGTTGAAGTTTCTGTCTTTCTCTGCCTCGGTGTTCTTTCCCGCGCGCTGGCTGCAACGATGTTGATGTTAGGAGAACTAGACGACGTGGGTTTAGTAGAAGCCTCTCCTCCCACTCTCCCTCCCCTACTGATTTGGAAGAATAAGGTGCATCTGGCACAAAAAACACCACATCAGGAGACCAGACGAACTGCTGGCAGAATGAAACGTCGGTATTAACCTTAACCCCACCCCCTTTTCACTTCTCAAGCATTTGGAGCTGTGGCTGTCGACCACGCGTGTTTCTGTAGTCTGGTTGCCATGGGCAAGAGACAGGAGTGTGGCTGGGAGGGGTGGAGGATGCAGGATGCAGTTCTGAGACGGGGTGGGATTTGGTGGAACCGAAAGACATTGATCGTGAGAGGCGTAAAAAGGCCGACAAACAGCGAAACCTCTCACAACTGACCGACCATACACCCATCCAGCGCCTTTGGCTCACAGTAGTTCCTCTTTGTCTTCTCACCACCCCACTTCAGCCACATACCCTTTAGGGTTGGACTGGGGTGGTGGTGTGCATGAGTGAACTTACCTATCGGCTTAAGGTTAAGCTTGTTGACAGCTTTAATCTCCGTCTTTGTACTTTACTTTCGCTCGGTATCTGACAGACCTCGCGTGTCCTCTCTGTAGCTCGAGCTGTGGGCTGTACGCAGGGCCGCGACCTCGGTGGAGGTTTGCGTCTTCTTTCTATTTACACTTTTACAGGATCCCGCGAGGCTTCTGGTCCGTAGCAAACTTTGCAGATAGTTATGAAGCGAGAGTAATTCTGTGCCCTGAGGAGCAGCATGGGGAATTCAAGGACAAGCTTCTTGTTTCCGAAGTTTTAAAGGGGTGTCTAGACTTCGCAGATGTTTAACTTTTATCCCTGGAGCCGTAGTTATATAAAGCGATGGAAAAGGTGTCCTAGACTGGACCTAGAGTAGAGAAACATAAAGTAGTGACCACGGGGTCTAGACACCGCTTTATAACTTCGGAAACAAGACGCTTGTCCCTGAGTTTCTCATTTCTCTCGCTTCGTAACTACGGCGCCAGGTGAAGACGCGCGAGGGTTAAAAGTCGCCTTTTGCCAAAAAAAACTGACGACAAAGACGGATGATAAGAGTTATCGGTCGTAGATCGTAGGTCGAACGGTTTGTGTCTGTAACTTACAGCAGCTGATGTGCTCCGAGGAAGGTGGGCTGGGGTTCTAGACTCGAACCCGTAGGCCTGCATGGCATTTGCCTCCTAGGCGTATGAAATATGTAATAATACTTTGCACCGTGAACGTGATCTGCTTTTCAGGGGTCGGGTGAGTCCTTGGTTGCTGATGCTAAAATCACTCCAGGTCAGGCTCGAAACGATTTAGTCAACTACAAGCAGTCCATCGCGCCACCCTTTAACCTACCCACATTACCTCTTCTTTCATTCCTGTCCTATCGTAAAGAATGACTTCGAGGTCACGGGTAGCTTGACTTGCTATCAAAGCATGCTCTCGTCTTGCGGCCCAAAAGAATGGGGGGAGGCCTTCAGTCATATTTGATGGTCTGAGTTCAACAACACAAGCGACAGAGCTGACGAAACCATAAACGCCCCTTCTCATTCTCCCCTCTCCTCTACAGGGGCGTCGTTTCTGCCGATTTGACGGCTCAGGATCTCACCCTGCACAAATGTCCTGGCAGGAACACGGGCAGTCTTGTTTTGTCCTTGTTTATTCACCCACTCTATCTGCCTCCTCTCCCTCCCTCCCCGAAATTCTTTAAGCAGTTGGTGGTGTTATCAGCGATTACGACCCCCCCCCCCTGCCTTCCTTAACACACCCGTCTGGCTAACGAGGATTATTGTGTGAAATGAAATCAGAGATTTCTCCATCTGCTACAGCGGGCTGTCCTTACTTGGGGGACCTCGGTGTGCTCGCTGTGTGACAGAGATCCCCAGAAACTGAAATGTTTTGGTCCCTCCCACACCCCAAAGCTTGTCATCAGCTAGGAATGCGGTAGAGCAGAGGAAGAATATTTACTTTCGGCGTCAACAGAACCTTACTGTCCCCTCCTCCCAGTCCCCGACCCTTCCTTAATATATTCCGCACTTTTATTTACGCCTGAGTCCACACCCCTTTCCTCCGCTTTTGGTGCATAATTGGGGCCATGCATGCAGGTGCGTGTGCATGTGTGCGTGCATGTAATCTTTGTAAAATTGATAACACAAAAGTGTGTCTCGGGGTTGAGCTATGCCAGGGTTTGGGAATATCCTTGACATTTCTGGAGACATTTGCTGAGAGGCGAATGAACAGCGGGCTTGGAGGCTGTAGTGTCTGGCGGATTAATGCGGCGTGACTGTGAGGGCGACTGTGTCAATGCATGCTAATAGACGACAAACAAGGCTGTACTCAAGAACAAGGACTACTTTGTCGATCACTTTAACGACAGTCGCCCTACATTTCTGAGACGTGCGGTGACGTAGATAATTAAGGTGGTAGCCCTGCAGACTGGGGCCAGTTGCACAACACATTTTAAATTTTAAACACTTTTAGGCCTTAACTCTATTTAGATAATTAGTTTAAAGTACACACCACAATTTTAGAATTTTTAAAACTAAAACTGCTTTAAGTAAGATAAAGTTGTTTAAATCTGACTTTCCGTCCTGTCAGTACAATGTTTTGTATGTTTTTCTGCAATGCATCAAAATGGTTAAGAAGATATTTTGCTTCTTTAGAACAGTTTTAAGGTTTAGAAACGTGTTGTGCAACTGGCCCCTGAGTTGTGTGACTGAACTGTTTTCTTACCTGAACTTTCAAGTGACTACCACTTTTACATAATTTAAATACACCATACGCATGCGTCATAGTAGTGTGGCGGTGCATTTATTCAGTAGTATTTACGAATTGAATATTACCTTTGGACTTAAGTACATGTGCGCGAGTGTGTTAAAGAGCATTTTTTGTAATTTAATTCAGACAGGTAATTTAAATTGGTCTTGATTTCTGTTTTCAGGCCAGTACACATTCAAGCTCTGGACAAGGATATGTTGTAAGTACTTTTTTTTTGTTTAACCTTATGGTTCGTTTTTCCCACATTTGCTAAAATCAAAAATGCACACAGATTGTCGTTTTTGTCGTAATGAATGTTGGATAGCTAATAGAATCCACTTTGAGAAAACAACAACAACAATAATAATAAACATTTGACTCCAAGCAATAGTTCAATAGAACTGAGAACGTAGAACCCTCTACCGTCACAAAAAAAACTTAAAAGTGATCAAATAAAAATACAAGGAAGTAGGCAATTATGGGTAAAATAGGAGATAATGATAAGGGTGTCGATGTGCTGACCGTAGCACCCCTCCCGACAACTGATATCGTTGGCTGTCTGCAGACTCTTCGGCAAGTCATGCCCTAGCGATGCAGTAGGGGGCATAACTCTGACCTCACCTCACTACGAGTTATCTTGAGGGCTTAGTGCCTGGGCCCAAGATGGCGAGCGGGCCCGGGTGTGTGTGTGGGGGGTGGGGGTAGTTTACCTTGGCTCGTAGCGAGAGGTGGCGGCTGGTTTGGGTAACGCTCGTGCTGACGGGTTGAGACTTACCTCAAGACGAAAAGTTGCGCGCGGGGTTGCAAACCTAAAAGCTCGTACTTTAGATGATTGAGCCACGGGGAGGTGGGAGTGGGGTTGGGTGGAGGTTGGATAGTGGAGTGCTTCAGCCGATGAATGACCAGATTTTGTAATAATTAAACAAACAAACAAAAAGAGTGAAAGGGTGAAAGGTCTGTCTTTCTTCCCTCACAAATCCAATCTTAAGAAAAATAAGGTGCACCCGCTGTTCTTGTTTGTCACGTTCAGGTAACTGAGCCACGCATCTCTTCGTCTGTTTAGAGATTTTTGCTCGTGTTTTTATTTGGGAATGGAGATCCCCGCATTAGGACGTGCTGTGAAAAGAGAGAATTTCGTTTTGTTTTGTGTTTAGTCCTCTTTCTCTCTTTACCTCTCGCTTTCCACCTGGTGACCCGTGAATGATGTGTTCTGGGTGATTCTGTCATTTACTAGTTTAGACACTCTCCCGCACCTATATTCAGTTTCCACTCTCTTGTTGACCATGCAGTCGACCACATCTCGAACTTACACGTGCACGGCTTCTTTATAACTGTGGTGAATGTAGCGGCTACTTGAACTAACAGCGGGCGTCAGACAGAGCGGTAATCAACCGCACCGCACCCGGGGTATTCACTGCTTAACACACTCCTCGCTGCTGCGTCAAGGAAGACTGTAAGCAAAGAAGAAATCTTTTTAATGATAAACAATGGGCCGTCTGACTAAGGCGAGGGGAAGGTTATTCGGGTCTAGGTGTCTAACAAGCTCTGGCATGCGTCCCTTGGCGGTGCACGGATTCCAGGAGCGTAGGGTGACTGCCGCTCACTGCTGTACACCAGGCTGCTGCTCCCCTTCCCCCCACCCACCCACCAACACATTTTTTCCGTTCTGTTGCCTGGTTAGAAATTCCGTTTCATTTACGGCAGATGAAAAAAAGTGCAACTGTCATGCACTTTCCGGCCTGAAAGCCGCGAGGATACTTTTCAACATGCGCTTTCATCTCGTAGATTTGAGCACAAGCTACTTTATGAAAGGGCGGCTGCAAACTTTTCACCCTGGGCCTATTTTTAGCAGCTTTTTGAAATAGATAAGGCTTTTCATGGCGAATCCGTGGAAGTAAAACGCACTCGCTGAATGACAGAGAGAAGGTTGGGGGAAGGGGGAGAGAGAGAAGTGTATGTCCCACAGACCACATGTGTCTTAAGATTTTTTTTTTTTTAGCAGTTGAAAACGACAACAATCCGTCACATTTCACACATTATTCACGCTAATGCAAGGATGTAAGAGCGCTGTGTCCGACTGTAATGTTGTCCTATCGGTCTCTCTCTCTCTCGTTGTTTTCATTGGTCTGTGTGCATTTAAAAAGTGAATAATTATAAAAGAAGCGCGGATTAGGATCGAACTCGGTCACGCATTAAACGACTAGCTCACGCTTCGTTTTGCTTTGTTTTTGCTGCCCAGTACTTAAAATTATTACTTCCTGTCATGAGCAGGTAACATTGGAAGAGATTTTGCCAGACTTAGAACTTCTTTTTGATTCAAATCGCTCATTATCCATGTCAGTGAAGCTGAAAATGTGTAGCTGTGAAAGAAAGCAGTAAGCTAAGCCACGCAGGTACTACGCTCGACCCCCACTTCCGGTTTGCAAACGGGACTAAGAAAACTGATAAATGCGAATTGGATGTTGCCATAGGTCAACGATCAAGATGAAAGACCATCTTTGTCTGTCCCTGATGGTAAAGACTCTGTTTGACCCGACCCTGTCAGACTTAGTACTGTGCACTGGCCCTAAAACTGGCTTCACATTGTCTCACGTGCCAGAGCCTGCAATACCCGCGCGCACACACACACACACACACACACACACATGAGCGCGCAATCTTGGTTTTTTCTGAGAAGGGGAAGAGGTGGAGAGCACTACAGCTTTTCCGAGTATTGTGTTCATAAATCGTTGTGATCAAAGGATTTGCTTTGCAAATGTAAAATCTCAATGAGATTTGTGTTGGCATGATGCGGCTGGAAAGCTAATTTAAAAGCAAGTGCCAGCGAAAAGAACAGCAATGCACAGAGAGATAATAATAAAATCAACAAAAGAAACCAAAAACTTGAGACGCCGCCAAAATGAAAAGCAGGCAGAACCCAGAGATAGTGAACACCTTTCACAACTTTGTCTCTTTCACCTCTCCTTTCATTCTCTTTAATCTCTCTCACTCGCGCGCGCGCTCTGTGTGTGTGCACAGGCAAATTGCAGGCTCTGGCAGGGGAGACAATGTGAAGCCAGCCTTAGGGCTTTAATTTAGATGATGGAGCTGAACTATCTGAGAATGAGGTTGACAACTGATTTTTAAAAAACTTAAAGGAAACAAAACTTGTGGAAATAACGAGATAATAAATGAATTTTGTAAATTCTCACAACCAAAGACTGACTCTATTCACAGATCTTTTTAACCTCATTCAGGCAACAGGTCATGCTCCCACACCAGTTTTTAAAAACAAAGGAAAACAGTGTGATCCAAATAACTACTGTGGTATCACAATCCTTAATTGCTTTGTAAAGTTATTTACAAGTGTCCTCAATTAATGTTTAAAATGTTTTTTGGAGGAAAATGACATCCTTGGGAAAGAATAAGCAGTTTTGCAACGGGGTTTGTCCTTCCTTGACCATCTATTCACTCCACACAGCATTATTGAGATCTTCTTAAGTAAAAAGAAGTGAGTCTACAGTGCGCTCGTGGATTATGAAAAAGCCTTCGATAAAGTAGACAGAACCAGAGTAAGTGGTCTCTCAGAACTAGCAAAACTGGCACTGAACAATCTTACTTCTCAGAAACTGAGGTGCTCTCTAAATGTTTTTTACCATTGTACACAGATGACACTGTCGTTTATTTTGAAACACCAAAAAAACCTTCCAGAATGCTTTAGACAGCATAAAATACTGTGACAAGTGGAACTTGAAAATTAACCCAGTTATCTAAAGTTATAAAAAATTGAAATAGTAAATTATTTTTTCTATCTTGGCCTAAAACTAAATTATAATAACAAATTTTATGTAGCACAAAAAGATTTATATGGCACAGTTTCAAGAGCCATGTTTTCTCTACTTAAAAAGTGTAAACAGTCACACCTACCACTAGATACACAAATTGTTTTAACATTATTGTTCTTCTAATAGATACTTATGGCTGGAAGTTTGAACATCAGTGAAATTTGTGCTAAACAACAATTAAGATTTTACAAAATGATTCCCAGAGTAAGAAAATCCACCTCATCTTGTATAGTGCTTAGAGACTGGCTGCTTCCCTGTCAAGTATTGTTTACAAAATGCTTCTAAATTTATGTGAAAGGGAAATTCTTAAGTCTAGTTATATCAATCCTGTCCACACAACTCTGCAAGCTCTTGGCCTAAGTGGAATATGGATAAACCAGAAAAGCATGAACATATCAGGTGAACAGTTCAAGAAGAAAATAGGGCCCTCCAAGACCAGCATATTCAAAGATGTCTACTTGAATTATGGGATGTTCAAATGTACCTTTTCACTAGATCCCTATTTAAAAATACTTCCTCCCCTTAATCATCTCCTTTTAAAATTTTAGGGCACTGAACAATTATTTTCTGGTGAATAAATAAATGTAGACAAAATGAGATCCCTACAACTGAAAGGCTCTGTAGGCTCGGTAATACTAAGGAAATGGGAAGAATTTCATTATCTATTTAACTGTAAAAACTTTGCTGCGCAACATACAAATAATTTATCACCTTATAATCCTAATGTGTAAAAATTTCATTTACAAAAAATTAAAATCAAGATATAAAAAGACTTTTACTGGATTAGCTCGATTTTTATTACTTCAAACAGTGATCTACATTCTAGAAGAATTAACAGAATGTGTGTGTGTGTGTGTGTGTGTGTGTGTGTGTGTGTGTGTGTGTGTGTGTGTGTGTGTGTGATAAAATATTTTTGGAACTGACGTCACTGAAGAGCTGCAGCCAATGCGAGAGCGTCTACCAATTTTGTAATGAGGCATTGACCAATCAGAGAGCCTTTTTTTGGGATGTTTTGGGGACTGAGGTCTTGACCGTTTCCCAGATCCGAAGGTGAGAACTGGGGTTGCACCAAGGCTCGTAACGTGTAATTTGGGGGGGGGGATGGGAATGCTCCGTGGGTGAGTTCCACGTGGATTGTAGAGCAGAAGGGCGGGCGCTGGTTTGATGCTTTCTCGGGCCTATGACTGAACCCGAGCTCTCTCACTCTCCCCACCCCCAGCCCACCCAGTAGTAGTTTACCATAAATGAGTACCTGATTATTTAAGGGAGGTAACAGCACCGGAACTAGAAGGGTAGCCTCCTCTTGACATGCCATACCTTAGATACGGCGTGGCACTTATTATATTCTGCTCTTTTAGCAAGTAGGCTCTGGGATTCTTTATCTTTGCCCCTATTATCATGTAATGAACTGAGATCGGTCGTTTAAAAAAATGTGCTCTCAGATTTGCCTTAAGACACCCTTCCCCCCAAATCCAGCTACAACGATTGATCGCTGTTGGCTAACGGCAAGTTTCAGGGTTTGGCGCTTTGTGTGTGCAAACAAAAGAAAGGAGAGCGCACTTGTAGTTTTTCTGTGTAAACTGGAAATAAGAACAGGCGTGGAGATCAATAATCATGAAATACAGCATTCCACTGGCAGCATGACAGACCCCGCGCGCACTTCAGAGACCACCCCACCCCCACAGACAATTTGTATAGGGTTTGCTTTTAATGTCGTACAGGTGGCTGAGAAGGCGTTAGAAATGACCAGTAACGTATACAGTGCCGGCGTGACGTCAGAGCTGACATACGACACGAGGGTCACTGAGGTCACTCCACTGGCTATCCTCGCTCCTGTAAAACTGGCCTCCTGTTTTGTTTGTTTGTTTTTGTGCGCACCTTTTTTGTCTCAGTCCTTAAGGTTTTTAAAACTTAATTTTTTTCTAGATTAAAAAAAACTTTTTGGTTGAGGTAGACTGTATATCGTCACGCCTGTGAGTACGTGAACTGCCACGTTGGCGAGTCCATGCCAACGCATTGCTTCCCTCCCCTTTGACGGGGTCACATGCATGACTAGGCCGCCTTCAAACTGGTCGCCCCGCATCACCCCCTGTGTTCATATTGGTGTGATGATGCGGCCAGCATGGCTTGCATACACAACAGGGCCAGGGAGGACGATATCACAAGTGGAAAGAGGGTTGGGGGCTAAGGGAGGAGAGATTGTTCCCTCCCGTTCTTTTCTGTCCTCTTCTCTCCCTTTTCTCTCACATGTCCGGCGTCACTCGAGGTTGAGTGGGATGGAGGTAAGACGGGTGTAGGGGGAGATTTAGACAGGGGGCGAGTAAACTAATGATACTCAGGCAGTGTATAGACAAGACTTCCCTTCCCATCCTCTCCACCCAACACTTCTCCTTGCTGACAAGTGCGAACACTCCTCACCACACACGCCGGAAACTGTCGACTATATCGTTTCTGCACACGCCGAGCATCAGTGTCCAGAGGATCACGAAGTTGGGTGGGGAAGGTAGGATAGATAATCTGGCGCGCAGCATGCAACGAGGCTGCTGAGACTGCCAACAAATGCACCTGCCGCATCAGACGATGGAAGGGGGGGTTGGTTTAGAGGGGGCACGCCAAGCTTGGGGAGAGGAATCAGCCGCTTCCACTTCTACAACAGTTTCCGTACGACCGTCACGTAAAAAAAAAAAAACTCTAGTCACGTACTTAACAGTCGAAGTAATTTGAGTTAGAGCTCGCCGATTCCGCGCGTGCTGTCGTGCATGTGGAAAGTAAGGATTCGTGAAAAAGTCGACAGCGAATTTGAAAAAGTTTGACCATGAGTGACCCTGCCTTTACTAACACGAGCGCATATTCATACTACGACAAATCATCTAGGTGTAGGAAATGTGAGCAGCAGCCGGACTGACTTGCAAACAAATTGCTTAGAGTTTAGAAAAGTTAAAAAAACAACGGACCAAAAGGTCAGATTAAAGACGATTTCGGCCTGTAAAATGTCAACATTATAGCTCATATCGCTTGTAACACTTGTAGAGTATAGTGTCTGTCGCTCGCATGTGGCTGCAACATAAAGTCTCATGTCAAATTGTGTGTGTGTGTGTGTGTTTGAGAGAGAGAGAGAGAGGGCAGCTTAGGAAGGCTTCATCTAATAGCTAATCCTGGCACTGGTTGTAATATCTTTAAGATACTTTGTGTTAAGATGCATTAAATGGGGCTAGCCATAGTGTTTTTGTTTTCTTTTGGATATAAATGTCAGATTTTTAATGTTGCCTTTTTTTCGCACAGTCACCGGTCAGTTCGACCATTTACCGATTCGACCACGACACAACCGTTCACAACCAGAACTCGATTCTACCACTGACCTCAGTCGATTTGACCACCGAGTAACTAATCAGTGTAGTGACATATTCGTTGTTCGCTGTATGTACACAAAACATGTTTCCATGCAAATTAGTCACGTGATATACTAGGTCAGCCGCCAGTGTTATCAATTGAAAAATAGACGCTGTTGGAAGTAAAGTGGCGCATAGATACCAAAACACAAACAACAAAAACATTGCTTGGTTTACTTCACCTAATAGAACAATGGGCATGGCGCCGCCGAACGGCTCAGTATAGTGCAGTGTTAAAAATATGTGAAGATGTTAGAATATATAGAAACTTATTATTTGGATCCACTCTATTTGTTTTCCTCTCTCTCACACACACTCCCTCTCTATCTCTCTCACACACAGAACAAAGACAACAAAGGAGTACATTAAAATTTACTTATTTCGTGGCCAAATTATCGCATAGATGATGATTTAGTCGAATCGAGTTTATGCAGTGGTTGAATCCACTTAGGGCTGTGATCGAATTGGCAAATGGTCGAATCTCTCTCTCTCGCACAGAGAATGGGAGATCAGAGTGTCGAGGGATGATGGTAAAAATTATATCCTTACAGACTCCGGAGCAAACTTTAAGCCTGTCCATTTATTTCCCATGGACCCCTTAGGTTGTCTGCCCATTCCGCCAGTATGGGGTCTTTAACTCGCCTCACAACTAGTTAGGTCCTTGCAGGGTATGTAGCGCGGTGAGATTGAACTAGCGACTTATTTTATACGTTGGGTGAGAAGAGTAGCGTCCCTTCATGCCCTCCCTTCCCCGCCCGCTAGAGGTGTGAAGTGCAAATACGAACACAATAGAGGCGCAATCGTGTACCGCGAATCCCCCAGCCTTCCCTCCCCTTTTGGTTCCAGCACCCAGTACGATCAATATCCTCCCCTTGCTCCCGGGGTCAAGCCTTCCCATCAGGCTCGGCAGTGTTTACCATGTTTCATTAATATTCATGAGCTTTGTCTGCTTTCTGTTGCAGTGTGACATAGAAAGCGGGGATGAGAAGGTAAGTGCAGCCAGTTTTTTTTCTCATTTCCCCCCCACCCTCTTCTCGTGTCTCTGCTACAGGCTTATCCTAGTAGACATCGTTGTCGTCTTTATCAGACGCGATGCTGACCGGCTGGTGGTGTGGTGGTGGTGGTAGGGCTGGTGGGGGCAGTGGGTTCGCGAGTGTCGACGACAGAGGAGAGAAGAAGCGTGCTGTACATCGTCGGAAGTTGGGGGTTTGATTGATGGATCAATGGAACACTCCAGTTGATAGCGGTTTGGGGCCTGCACAGCATTGGGTAGCGAGGGACAAGGGCAGGGCAGGGCTGGCTCTGTGTGTTTGTGAGAGAAAGAGAAACTGTTTAAAAGGAGCCAGAAATCAGGGTGTAGACTATGGGGCGCCAAGAGGGGAATTTTCTTAAATTTGCTATTTCTAGCTATACATTGCAATGTATAATTATAGAATGCAATGTATAGCTATACATTGCATTTTATACTTATAGACTGCATTTTATAATTATAGATTGCATTCTATAGCTATACATTGCAATGTATAATTATAGATTGCAATGTATAGCTAGAGACAGAAAAACTCGGTAAAAACCGAAGTGTTTCATTTATATTATACTCAGAAGTTGCTATCCAATTCATTTTATATATACCTTTCTATTCTTTAGCTATAGAATGCATTCTAGCTATACATTTGAAATCTATATTTATAGATTGAATTCTATAACTTCTGACTTGAAATGTATACGGAACGAGGCTGGCTCATTTGCATATGGGAAAAGAAGGTCAAAGACTAACCAATCAGTGCGCTCATAGCAATGGCCGATAGTCGTCTGCAACTTGGGATCGTAGTCATTCGTAGAGACCAAAACGTTTTGGTCGCAGAATGTGTTTTTTTGTTTTGTTCAAATGTGTAATGAATCCAGTGACCGTCTGTTAACATCCCTTTCTCCTTCTATAATCCTATTACTTGTAAGTCTTGAAATGTGTGTACTTTTACCGGACAAAGGGAACGGCAGGGCACAATACGAGACACTGGCCAACCCACTACCTGCAATAAATTAGGGAAACCAGACCGCCGTGAAGCTGAGAGTGAGTGCTGAATGCCATGCGAACGAAATCTCCTTCCCTCTCGTATTCTGTTTGGAAGAAAATGCGGGTGGTCAGACGTTAAGGGTACTATTCTACTCGACCCTTAGACTTATAGTTTTCCTCTTGAACTGCATAGTTTTGTAGTTGCACAAGAACGAAGAAGGCCATTGCTACGAGCGCACTGATTGGTTGGTCTTTGACCTTCTTTTCCCATATGCAAATGAGCCAGCCTCGTTCCGTATACATTGCAAGTCAGAAGTTATAGAATGCAATCTATAAATATAGATTTCAAATGTATAGCTAGAATGCATTCTATAGCTACAGAATTGAAAGGTATATATAAAATGAATTGGATAGCAACTTCTGAGTATAATATAAATGAAACAATTCGGTTTTTACCGAGTTTTTCTCTCTCTAGCTATACATTGCTATGTATAATTATACATTGCAATGTATAGCTATAGAATGCAATCTATAATTATAAAATGCAATCTATAAGTATAAAATGCAATGTATAGCTATACATTGCATTCTATAATTATACATTGCGATGTATAGCTAGAAATAGCAAATTTGAGAAAATTCCCCTCTTGGCGCCCCATAGTAGACTGGTGGTGGTGAGGTCATAGTTGTAGCTTGACTCTGTGTGGGGTGTGTGTGTGTGTGTGAGAGAGAGAGACCTTTATTTATTTAACCTGCGTGAATTTTTGTGAGTTATTATTGGTGTGGTACTGGATGTGGTTAGTCAGTAAGGCGTGAAGTATAAAGAACACAAGAGAGAAGTTTCCTTTATCTGATTATTTTTATCATGGCATTGAGCGAAACTGTCTTCACCTCTTACTCACCATGTAGAGAATGTGTGTGATGTGTGTTTATAGGAACTTAAACACATGCAGTGGAACATTTTTTGGCAGGTTTTGCATGTTACGGCTACCTGAAGCTTTGCTAAGTATTGTCGCCTGCTTCACAATACGTGTTTGGTTCAGAACGCCCCTTTAAGGAAACCCTCAGCATAGACCCTGCTTCCCTTCAACTTGTGAAGTTTGCGCGGTGTATGATGGGAGTTTGTGTCGACTCAATTGGCGGCGGAATCAGCGGGAGCTACTTTTGGCTTCAGATTGCTCCCCCACCCCCGTTAATCTCAGTTTGGTGGTGGGTTGGAACGAGGGTGTGTGTGGTGGGGGGGGGGGGACCAGCCTGACGTTGTCAAGTATCGATCGTGCATGGTTGTCACTAGAGGGCGCGCACTCTTGCCTTGTGCATGCGCAGAGTTGACGCAGCCCTGACAGGAAGTCAGCGAATGAGAGTGGTTGGGATACAAAAAATGGTCGTGAAATGAGTTGGAAAAAAAACGCAGACACGGTGTATATTAATCAGAGGAAGTGGTAGGTGATCTGAAGCTAACGGGTAGACTATGGCTGGCTTTGCTTGAAGTCGATTAGCTGTCATATTGGTACTCATAGGGCGATACAAATTCGGAATGCCCTGCCACTTTATTGTCGTTGTTTTTCGCATTTTTCGTATAAGTGTCAGTGTTGTATGCGTTTGTGTTTCGTAGCACTGTTTTAGTTCTTTAATTTCAAAACCGAAGAGCTTGGTCTTTCTCCATGTTCCGTACGACATCACGACAGGTGGCTTCAGAAAGTTATATTACAGCGCGCGCATATCGTTTATATATTAACGTATGTAAACGTATATTTAGATATGATTAGGTTTATAGAATGTTTGTGAATGTGTTTTGGGTTCTTACTGAAACAGGCTGTCGCTTTTCGTTGTGTTTTATTTTTGCGAGCGGTGAACTTACATTGTGCAAACCGTAGACAAGAGCCTAATGCTTAACGTGTTACCCTAATGGTGGAGCATAAACCCTCCTCCCCTCATACTTTATAGAAAACATCGGCGGGTTGGGAGTGAAGGAGTGGAGCTAGAATGGTTGAATGGAGAGTGGTGGAGAGGGGAGAAAGGAGAGGGAGGGATGGGAAAGTGTGAACATATGGGTG
Source organism: Marisa cornuarietis (assembly GCA_004794655.1). Classification (NCBI taxonomy): domain Eukaryota; kingdom Metazoa; phylum Mollusca; class Gastropoda; order Architaenioglossa; family Ampullariidae; genus Marisa; species Marisa cornuarietis. Next base: position 2,896,776 of record SMMW01000565.1, on the reverse strand, counting down.
AGATAGGATAAACAATCGTCGTCTTGTATGCTTGGAGAAAAGTGTAACAGCTACGACAGTGTTACGCGGGGCCGCATGTGTGGCCCATTCCAGGAGAGTGACAGAGGTTGCTTAAGAAGGTTGGAATTGTGAATAATGTAGATGTGAAATGCTGTTCGCTGTTAAGGATCTTGGCAATTGAGGGCAGATCCTGTCTTGGTGCCAAGTGCTTCACCGCGGCGCCCCTTGCACCATTTTTGACGCCTTAGTGGTTGGTGTTTGGTTCAATCCCTTGAGCTGTGCACACGTCTTTGTCACCCTGCGGACGTCCCATAATCCAACATGCGTTCCTGAGCAGAATTTCCTCTTCTGGCAGAATATTCTCACTCGACAGAAATTCCCCATCCGGCAGAATACATCTACTATCCAGCAAAACCCAGTCTAAAAAAAAAAAATCCTTTTTCTAGAACAGCCTTCTTCTTCACATCCAGCAGCTCTCTTCTCACATCCAGCAGAACATCCCTTATCCAGTAGACCATCCACCCATGCAGCAGCATTATGTGGCATTGTCCAGTACGCTCAGCATGCCGCGCCGAGGGCTCAGAGCTCTGCCAGCCCCGGGAGGGCTCGGGATTTATGGCAAGCCAAGCTGTCCTCGCGAGTATTTGCCAGCGCCAAGCGTAGATAATCTCTCATCGGGGACAGCGGCCTTAGAGACCCATTGTGGAGCGTCTAGCCACACGGCCTTGTGTGCCAGCTGGAGGGCCGACATCCCTTTGCTGGGATTTAGGAAAAGCATCAGCCTTCATGCCCGGCCCACCACAGATAGGGTAGCTTGTGCTAGTGCTACGTATGTGAACTATGGCTGGCGGCTCACCTGGCACGATCATGTTGCTTGCATTTTGACTCCTCCGTGGTGCTCAATGCTACCTGTCATCGGTTACCTCCCAGGATAGTTCTGCTGGGGTCTTCAGGGGAGACAAAGAGCACAAGAGTCTGTGCAGTTGTGCGGTTTTTGTATTTTATTTTAAATCTCGAGTGTACTTTATACAATGTCCATATTAGTGATGATGATTGATGGATGATTGGTTATTGCTAAATATCTGGAGACCGCTTGACCTGTCGTACCGACGGGCGCGCCCCCTGCTATAAGAATGAGAAGGAAAGAAAGACAAAGATAATTAGAAAAGAATGTAGCTACCCGGCATGAACGGCTGCCCTTTCACCTTTTCCGCTACATTGGGAGCCACGTGCCTTTGTTGCATACGACAGAGAGTGGATAGATAGCACAGGACAATAATTCACAACCCCAAAACTGTTCTTCCTACAGCATTATTAATTTTGCTACAACGATTACACACAAATGTCCGTTACCTAATCTTAGCCTAAACACCTACAGCTACACTCTGTATCTTGCTTTAAAAAGTTGGCATCCTCCCTACAGCTCACTTCTCAGCCCTCCTCAACGTGTCTGTTGTCGCTACATCTCTCTCTCTCTCCGGAGTGAAAGGGTAAAAAGAGAGAAGGAGCCACATGTTTCCCCTGTTTTTATATACACATTCCCGATGTCGAATTTGGCATGCGTGCCAGTGATTTCCCTTTCCGCAGACTAACCATTCCAAGCATATTGGTCATGTGGTCAGCCCTGCATGGCTAAACCCCACCCCGTAATATCGGCAAGCCTCGTATCTGTCGCAGACAAGAAAACCCATCGCGAAATTTACACAAACAGTTGTTTTGACAGTTTGCACAGACCCCAGGAAAGTTGTCAGCAACCTGCAGACAGTCAACGCAAAGTCTTGTTGACATTTCAATACATTGTCCGTTTGGGTGACAAGGCAAAAGGGGTGGAGTGATACCCGCACGGCGTGTGTTGCTCCCTTACCCCCAGACACATGCATGCAAAGTGATTCAGCGTACCCGAGAGACAATATGCTTTGTGTATGTATATATATATACTGTGTACATCTGATATAATAATATAACATATAATCATCGCTCTTCATTTTTATAGACGATCATGACAGGTTATCGCGCACTCATTGTTTCTTATTCCAATCTACCCTCCCACACACCTATACAACACCTCTGCACGGTTTGTTTGCGTGGATGTAGTCGACTGGCCCGGCCATTAAGGGGGATTTCTCAAGCAGTTGTTGGTGGCAGTGGTGGGGGGGGGGAGCTCCCCGGCCCTGTAGTAGCATTGTTCGCAGCCGAGCAAAAGCGGGGCTGGCAAAGAAGCCATTTCTCAGGCCCTTAGACGTACATCAATTCACCCTATTCTTTTTTAAATTTTTTTTCTTCCTCACTCGCTTTTTTTTCCCCACCTCTTCAATCTACCTTCTGGCTCCCCTGCAGCTTCACTCTGCCAACAAGTGAGGAGATTGCGCGCAACCTTTTTGACACGACAGAAAAGGCAGGTTACCGCGGCTTGTAGATAGCTTTCGGATTGCATGTCGTCTCCTCAAGCCGCCTTTTGTAGCGAGGGCTTAAGCGGGGCAACTCGATACCCTGCTATCTCTTCAATGCCTTTCCACGTTCGTTTCTCCTTTTTTTTTTTCGTTTGCTTTTTTTCCCCCTTTAACTCTGGTGTTTGCCACGCGTCATCCTGCCAGCCCAGCTTTACAAGTCGTTATTGACTTGGGCTTCTGAGCTTCCTCGCTGTTTTGTTTATGGGGACCGGGTTTGTTTAGTTTATGTATTTTTTTGGAACAGGCATGCTGGAGATTTGTTGCTTTTTGCGTGTCGGTTTAAGATTTTTTTTTTTGGGGGGGACGGGGAGGTAGGAAGGGAAGAAGGGTTAAAATAATGGCGAAGTTGTTTTATTGCATGAAAGAAATGAAAGTGTTTTGGATTTAACATGTGCTCATAGATATGTTTTCCTTGTCTCGAGAAACAAGCTAGGATAATGAAGGAGGGGAAAAGGGAATGGGAGGGGGGGAAAATCGAGATAGGAAAAGACAACCGTGGTGTTTTATTATTCAAACTTGTTTGTCTCTCGCTGTGGCGTACCGAGGATTTGACTTTTCAACCGTTCAGACACCAAGGTAGTGAGCAAGTGAAACATTTGAGGGTAACCAGTCTAAGCGAAATCCTTTTTTTTTTTTTTTGCTCTCAACACACACTCGCTCTCTCACACACGCGCGCGCGAGTGAGAGAGAGAGGGAATTCTCGTATAAAGCCAGGGCGGTCTGGAGAGAGTGAGAGGGGTGGGGGAGGTGTAGAGAACCATGAAACGAGATTTTTTTTCAGCTTGAGTGGCTGTGGAGCACGGCAGCACGCGGGGGCTTGCCCTTTACGCTGGAGGACACCCAAATCCTGGCTCATAAAAAGAGAGAGAGAGGGAGGCTAGAACATTTAGCAGACGGGCCGCGCCCTATGCACGGTCCCTTGGGTGGACAAAGTTATTGCCGACCGCACTGCGTGTAATCGATGATACTGGTGGTGGTGTGGTGATGTGGCGGCAGCCCAGCGCGTGTTGGACACTGCGGAGAAAACCGCATTCATTAGCAGAGATATCTTTTCTATCTCTTCGCTTTCTATTCCCCCCGCCTCTTCTTTCTCTCCCTCCCTGTCTGCGCGTGTCCCTGGAGTCTTCTCCCCTCTGACTCGTCAGCGCCCCCTCTTTCTACACATCCTCAACCAGCCATTTTTCTTCTTCTTCTTCTTCTTGGCCATTCTTATCCACCATTGCATGCCAGCCGATACATCAAAATGTGGGTTACTCGCGTTTGATCAGATTTTTATTTTAGTCAGCCTCCACATCACAATCTGTTTTGTCGTTATCTCATCCGAAACACACACACACACACACACACACACACACACACACATAATCTATACTTTTATCATTTATCGTACTTTTTGAATTAGTAATATAAGATATCGAACATATGTGTGGTCACATTCTTCTTTCAAACTCTTCTTTTTCCTCGAGAAGAAAAGAACCATAATCTGAAATCTAACTACAGATTAATCTCCCTTTGGTTTAATAAAAATGCTGCGGATGGCACATCTTTTTCTGTGTATTCTGCCCTCCACAACGAGTTATCTCCACCTTTGCTCCGCTGCATTCTCCTCCCCCCCCCCTTCCCTTTCATGAGAGGAGCTGGATTTTTATGCAACATCTCGCTGCAAGATGTCCTGATTCCTAAGAACTTTTCTTCATCTCTGTGCTTAATTTCACTTTGTTTTGATTATGAGTCGAGTTTTTCTGTAAAGCTCATGAGCTCAATTTCAAGAACAAATATGTACCTTAAAAGTGCCCGTTTATTTATTATTATTTAGAAAGAGTGAATAAGGATGCGTTAGTGCATGTGGTTGCAACATTATAACCCTTACAGATCCTATACTCATTCATGCGTGTATATATATATACACACACGCATGCGTTAGACGCATAGGTGCATAATACATGCATCTGGGCACATCTATGCACGCCGACTGCCAGCAAGAGAGAAGCTGGCAGTGAAGAAACATCACGAAGTGGACGCCATCTCACGTGACCACGGCACCGGGCTGCAGCTCGCGGAACGACTGGAAGAAATGGCGGTGCTGCCCTGAATGCTTCTGCTGTTGCTACAGATGTCCCCCGCCCCTCTGTCTTCCCTCCGTAACGAGCAACAGTTGTCACACATTTTCTTCTTTCATTTTTTTTTTTTTTTGTACGCAACGCGGACCATTAGCAATGGCAGTATATTTTCTCCCATCCCGTGCGGAGGAGCCCTAATGGTAGCAATACATCTGCTTTCCTCCGCGTAACCTAAGAAAATAAAGTTTTGCCAAAAGCCTTGCAGCTATCGGATCAATACATATTTATTTCGGCGCACCGGAATGGGCTGAAACAAACACTTCAGTCACCTCGACCTCAAAAAGAAAGTGAGAAGGACGAAGAGAAGAAAAAGAAAAAGACTCCCTGTGATTCTGTTGCACAGCAAGCGATCTATTTTGCTTTCTTGGCGAGGGCTGTCAGAGAAACGCCGAAATGGCGCCGGCATCAATGACTCTCAAAGAGAAAGTAGCAACGTTTAGAGGGGCTCTAGCCCTCCATAAATTGAGCTCATCGTCAGCGGGATCTCTAATGGGAAGAAGGGAGAGTTGTTGTGGAGATGAGAAGAAGGGGGTGGGGGGGGGAGATGAAGGTCTCCGGTGCTATAAAATGGGGATAGCCAGAGATAGAAACATGATGAATATAGACAAGGCACTTCGTCGTCTCAGAAGGCGCTGAAGCCTCGGAGAAGGTTTTCATGAAGGGATGGGGGAAGGGGTGAATGGCGCGGAAGGAGGGGGGAAGGGGTACGTTGTCATGGCAACGACGGTCTTTTGCATGGTTTTGTAATAAAGTGTCCGATTAGCCGAAACCCCTCCTTTTTCGCGGACCTTTGCGATCTTTTGTGTCAGACGGAGAATGAACAAGGCGTCACTTGGCAGGCGGACTGCGCTTGTCAAAGACAGATATAATCTCGCTCAAATCTTTCTGAGAATGCCATCAGGACAAGGGCGCAGGAGCTGGTGGGGCCACCGTGGGCACCACCGTGGTAGATAAGTAAGAGCTATTGCAGCGAACTCGCGTGACAGCATGACATTAAAAGACATTGCAGAGAGAAATATTACAGTAAGACCCAATATATCATAGATATATCACAGTAAAAGGTTACATTTGAACGCATTTTTATTAACATTCGCAGCATTGACACATTAGATCCATCACATTAGGCTACATTTGCAGAAGGACTCGTTACAGTTAGACACACCACAAAGTCAGACCGCTATAAGAGCCCTCGCACTCTTAGAATATACTCAGGATTCGACCCTATAGTCTCCAGATTATGAAAATATGCATGTATTTCCAAAAGTATAGATGCACAATACATGCAAGGTGTTAATGCACAATATTCTGTAATACATACATACACACAGTCGCACAGAGATGCACGTCACATATTAAAATCAGATTTGTACAGTCTGGATGTGACTCGTCTAATCTACATTTGACTCGCACGGTGTCGATGTGATGTCATCCATGTAGTCTGGACGAGACGAAGTGCGAGGGAGAACAATGTACCTCAGTCGTCTGTGACCTACTTTCCTTCTGTTTCGACTTCACCTGTTGTCTGTGACCGTTATTTAAGGAAACACTTTATGCTACATTTTCTCCTTCATCTTTCTTGCGCACTCACCCGACACGCGGACACACACACACCCAGCATGGGCTGTCCGTAATGATTGACTATGGGGACGTAATCCCAGCCCTGTGTTCTGTAAAACTTTGCCGCTTGCTGGCAGCCATCCACCTCTCACCCGCACGAGACCTTTACCACGTGCATTCTCCGCTCGAATCGTAGTGACAGGCAGCAAAATGAAGATGGAGCTACAGTTCCTGGGCTAAAGCCCTCCGGGACGTTGTCGCTGGTTCTGTTGTGATTACAGCTGCCAACTTCGGAGTGAGGCCGGCCATCTTGGCTATCATTGTCAAGTCGTGTCCGAGCGCTTTTTTTTATTTTTAAACAATTTACAGCGCTCGACGAAATAGTGAAGCGGCTGAAGTTAAATGGAGTTGTACAAAACTTGCTGCGCGACTGATGAGGCTTGTCGGGAAGCCGTCTTTATGGATGGATACCCCTCAACTCCCCCGGATCTGTTGAACCTGTACGAGTCACTGCAAAGCGCCGGCACACTTTGAGGATAATCTGCGCCAATAGAGTATAAGCCATCTTTAGTAGTCTACATCTGTAGTGTATGGAGGACTCTGCAGGAGTAGCTCCCGGATGTTGTATTAGTCCATGAGATCTTCACCAGTTTCCATCGCCAGAGAAACACGCGTACAAGAGAGAGAGACTAAGGGATGAGGGGAAGAGAGGATCCTGTAGGGTAAAGGAGGGTGGATAGATACTAATAGAGTCTGGTTAGTGAGGTCGAACACTCGGCGGACATCCTCCTGGAAAAGTTCGAACTGAACTTGTTAGAGGCGCACACTTCATTATGCCTCCCGATTGATTGTGAGAGGTCGGGCGCGAACCTGTCATGTCAGAGGGTTGATCACCCGGTTATTTCCTCACATCAGCGACGATTACGCCATTAGCATCCAAGTCGATTCCCTCGACCCCATCTCCTCTTCTTCTCCCCCCCCCCCACCACCAAGCACATCCACGCCCCCCCAACCCCGTTTTTCCTGCAAGTCACGGTGAAAAGGCAGCGACGCAAAGGGGGGAATCGATACTAAAACGAGATAAAAGGACAAATGTTTTCTGCCGAGAAATAAATTTCCCTGTAATGGGAGTCGATTATTTTATTATCAAAAGAAAGACCCGTAAAAACGCAATATCGGGAGTTGAAAGCAAGGAATTCAAAGAGAAGGAAGGGGGCGTGCAGGGGGAGAGTATGTGGAGCTTGCCCAGATGGGGGTAGGGGTGGGGATGGGGTAAAAGACGGTTAGCTGTATGGACGAGTAAGAGCTGACTCGCGCAGGGCTTGACAGAGAGGTGGCACGAGAAGAGGGTTAAGGTAGACCAGGTCTCGGCGTTTTACGGCGAGGGCTAATGATGATGCTCGCTGCCGGACCGTGCAGGGTCGCCAGCCTCCTTTCACGCGGAACTGCAGGATGTCCAGCAGGTTCAGTAACAGCGGCTGGCAAGTGACGTGTACAGTTGGCCCAGGTCCTGCAGCAACATCCTGGTCACCTCAGTCACGTGGATGGCTTGAGATTCTAGACGTTAATGGATGGGCAATGATTATGTACACAAAGGACATGATTTTATGTACGGAAACGACACTGACAGTTTTTGAGTACTCGGTGGATCTTGACCGCGCTGCACCTTCACTGTGACGGTGAGGGATCAAGTCATTAACATAACTGTCACTCAGTCAAACCGTTTGTACTGCAGCCCACTCTCACCAATGACTAGAGGAAGTCTTGTTTTCTGGCAGCTGAGGTGCACTTTCACAGCATCAGAACCGAGATTTGTTTCACACTAAAGGGGTGTTGATCAGTGAGAATGTGTGCCTCGCACATCCGGGTAACATACAGCCTGGCCTTCAACCGAAAGCTTACTTCAAGATTCGTGGGAAGGCGCGACCGTGCTTTCAGCACGAATGTTTAAAGCTCATATTCGGATGGCATGGATCATGTTAAAGCAGGACAGCCGGCAAGGATGAAGTGAAGGGGAAGCGCGGGGCTTTGGGAATGGGGGGGAAGGGGGTGGAAACCCACTTGGAGCAAAAATCACATGAAGCTACGAGGCGGCATAACAGGCTTTGCATCTAATTCTTTCCCCCAACCAGGCATTACTGGAAATTCAATATTTCTTGGCCATTCAGTTTCCCCAGAGGGAAAATTATTCAGATTTTTTCCTGTTTAGATGTGCCAGTTTCAATTTCCTCACAGGTAGGGTTTTTTTTTCCACCCTCCGCTCTTCTCTTCTCGAGCTCGCTGTTTCGCATTTTATGTCTTTCCTTTTTTTTTTTAAGCCCAGCTTTGTTATTAACAGTGTAATGTGGAGATTTAATGTCTCGTGTTCCAGTGAAGCTTTTAGATTTTTTTCCTAATTAACATTTTTCTTTCTCTTCTACCTCCCTCGCCCTCCTTCCCGCCTCCACTTTCCTCGATTCCGATGGCTCTTGAACATGTGTTGCGTTACTTAGGAGGCCTTCGTTGTTGAAGGCTTTGATCATCTTCTGAACACAAGACTAGCAGTGATTTTTCCTAAGCTTGCCTTTCGACAGCCGTCTGTTCTGCAGCGCACCGTCAGTCATTTGCTCGAGTATTATTGCGATCTCTTCTTTAATGAAAAAGTTGGTTATTTTCTACTTTGTTTTTATTTACATGTTTGTTGTTGGTGGGTGGTGGCGATGTGGAGGGGGAAGGGTTATGTAAAGTGTAAGTAGTGTTCATTTTACGACTTCCTGCATTCTGTGTATATCAGGGGCTTAGGTGTCACAGGTAGCATAGATATGTCTCTTAAGGAATAGCAGAAAGTTTAGGTGACAGGTGGGTGCGCGTGAGAAACACGTGATATCAGTGTGAAGCTAAGGGGATTACTGATTTTAAAAATAAAAGAACATTAGTATGTCGGACAAGTGCTCTTTTTTTCTTTTTTTTTTTTTTTGAAGAGGACTTTATGTGGAGCAGTTGGTGAACAAGAAGGAGAGGCAGCATGAAGTGGACAAAACACAAAATAGCTCTCCCACCCTCCCTCCCTGCCACAATGTTGCTACTTTCGCTTCTATTGACACATGAAATATAAACTTTTTGTTTCCCTGCTATACATCGCAATGGTTCAGTAAGTAGGTGAGAAGAGTTTGTGGTTTCTCGCGCGCGAATGCAAAATTTTTTTTTTCTTCTTCGATTATTGTTTTCCTCTTTGCTGACACACAAACGCGAGAAGGTCACAACAGCGCCGTCAGTTGCACCGACAGTTGTAATAACAGGCCGATTGCATGGAAGAATACAAGCGCCGAGCTTGTTACCAAACAACCGCGAGGGCCCACTTTCGCCGAGCAGGTCAGGCCCTGGCCAACCGGCGGGCAGGCGGGAGGAAGGGAGCCGGTGTTATTTATCCGCGCTGTGTGATCAAGTGGGATTTAAGCATTATTGGGACGATCGATCCGAGTGGAGACTGCTTGCTGCTTCGGCCCGTTTCCCCGCATTATTCTTGCCTTGGGGTCGTTAGGTGGCTGTTGTGCTGAGTGGCAGGGATGAAAGTCGCTTGAGGGGGCGATAGGTGTTGGTATTACAGGCCGATCCGGTCTTTTTTTGCCTCGGAGCGAGCGAGAACGAGTTGGGAGGGGGAGTGGAGTAGATGGAGTTCCGTAAAGTAGCACGAGTCTTCTGTTAGCAACAGGGCGAAGAAAAATGAGATGAATATGGAAGAGTGTCCTCGGAAAGTAAGCTTAATAGTTAGAGTGCACATACTAGCAGGTTCGAAACCCACGAGATACAACGTACAATTTTTTCTCTGCTAACTGTGAAGTGGAGATAGACTGACGGGTTTGGAGGGAAGTGGGGTAAGACAGAGAGCTAATCCCGATGAAAGTGGTCTCTAACACTTAACTTCCCTTCGACCCTAAAATCATGGGGTTTTACTTTTCTTTCTTGCTTAATTTCGCATATATGAGAAGTAGAGAAGGTATGGTGAATGGAAGTGAGGCTGTATTGTGTGTGTGAGACAAAGATTAGCTCGTATTGGCACTATCAGTTGTAACTGATGTCTGGGGTCCCAGTAGTCTATTACTATTGAGCCTCACTACAGCTGAGTGATTTGATTTGCCTTTTTGAGATTTATTTTTATTTGCAAAGAAGAGAACTTGCAGGTTTAATACGAGCTGACTTTTTAGTGGTAGGGGAACCCTCTGCAGCGAAAAAGGATTTACATTTTCGTTCAGCCTCTCTCTCGTACGTACACACACACACACACAACCTGATTCGTGCCTGCCCTCGGCACAGCTTCAGCTCACTTTAAGCATCACCCGCCACACCGCCTGACATGACAAACGGAGGTGGGTGTGGGGGGGGGAAAGAGGGGAGGGGGTTGAGTCGCAGAGTCGGGGTGCTTCCTTTTCTGTCGGGGGAGCTGGTCGTGCTAAATCAGAAGCCTTGTATTGATCTTCGCTTGCTTCACTTCATTCGAATTCTGCTGGCTGCCGGCTTCAAGTCAAACAGGAAAAAGAGACCTTTCCATCTTAAATTGCGTTCTTCACCTTCTCTCATGCCAGCCTCTGTTTCCATATAAAAAGAAGTGGAACATATCCTTCATCGCATGAGTAATAGTGTGAGGGGGGAAAAGAGTTCAAGAATTGCGTTATGGGGAGAAGTTCGGTTGGTGGGGTGGGGGTGGGGGGTAAGAGGGAATGGAGAGAATGGCATGGAAGTTGTATTTGGAGCGATAGGGCGGCTGCAAAATGGTTCGCCAAACGATTGCGATTTTACGGTGAAATTATGTTTGATTGTGTTTTGTGTGGCATTTTTGTGCATTTCAAGAAGAAAGCGACCTCCCATGCTGTGGAAGTGTTTTGAAGGCAAAGAGAGAGAAGGGAGGGGGGTGAGAGGATCAATAAAATGGAGCCATCTTTCCTTTGGAGACGGGAGCAATGAGATGCATTGCTTGTTGGTTGTGTTTTGCTTTTTTTTAGGAGGTTGGGGGTTGGAATAAAGTTTACACAGTGTTGAAAATCTGATTGGCGACAAGGCTTAGACGATGAGAATTTGTTTCATTTTTTCATCCCCGATCCTTTACCCTATTCTGATTCAGTCCCTCCGCTTCCTCTCCCCTTTCCTCTCTGTGTGTGTGTGTGTGCATGCGCGCGCGCAGAGAGAGAGAGCGCGCGGGGTGTGAAGATCTGGTTCTTTTTCAACTGCCGTTCGACTTGAATTTATTGGCGACGAATTTAGAAAATGTCACACACTGCGAGCTAAAACCTTGTGATCTCGCACCAGCATTACTGGAGCAGCCGGGTGCTTACCCACCATAAAGGATGGCTGTGGACTCAGACGTCATTGTCAGTAACAACACTCGGCGGCTATTAATACACTTCTCTTAACGGCTCTCTGACGTCAGCGGTACGTTAGAGGAGGCGAAAATAGACTCCGTGTCTTGGGATCAGCCATCATTTTTCGCCACTATTGTTTGTCCGGCAATTGTTCATTAATTTATTTTTTACGGCTTACTTTTTTAACAGTCAGAGCATCCCATCCCCCTCCCCATTTTTTTTAAAACGTGGTACAATGGATATTCCTTATATGAGCAAGGTTCTTCTGACTTCCATTTTCCTTGGAAGGAGAAGGTCACGTGTGTGGTGGCGCCAGTCGAGGGCGCCTTGTTGACCTTCATTTGTAAGCTGACTTCACCTCCTTGTAAATCCCTCCGCTGAGACAGTTGTCTGAGAAGAAGGCGCTGTTGGCTTCCTCCTCCAGAACGCCCTTGAATAACTGGCGGTCTTGAGGCACTAGTCTGTCGGCCAGACAAGGGGAATAAGGAGAAGCAGGGGGAGGGGGTTGGTCCTCCTGGAAGGGGAGTGTGTGTGTGTGGGGGGGAGAAAAGTGACTTTCTTTCAGTAACAGACGAGTGTTGATGGACTTGATGTGCAGGATCAGTTGCTAAAAGGCCCCAGAGCCGGGAGATTCTGAAGCCATTTTCCGCTCTGACATTCCCTTCCTCAAGCCTCAATTTTATTTTGTACAGGGCTGGAATGAGGATGGATGGGGTTGGCTATTGATCGCCCCGAGTGATTGATTCTGGCTTCTCCTGAACGCGGCCTCGCTCTGGCTGGACCGGATCACCTTTAGAGAGAGCCCGAGTTGCTAGGTCTGAACGCTGCTTTCATAAAATAACAAAGATAAAAAACAAACAATGTATATCCTTAACTCAGAGCCAACATGTCTGCATAAAAAAGTTCATAAAGAAAGAAAATCCCTCCGCGTTGTGCTTGGTAGCTGGAGGAGGCGTTTTTCATATTTCGGATAAAATGTAACTTGAGAGCCGCTTTCATTTCCAGTCACTCACGCAGAGTATGATTTCCACCCCACCCTCACCCCCATCTGTCTTCTTCTTCTCTCTCTTTTTTTAAGCGCAGTTTGATTTATCATTTATTTATTTATTGCGGCCTATCTGACAGATTCGTGATTGATTTGGAATTCAACTAACCCAGAATTTTGCTTGATACAACTTTATTAATCCACAGGGGCAATTCCAAAGTACAGTTTGGTTAATATTCATTCATTCATTCATTCGCTTGTTTGTAAATATTAATTAATTATTTTGCTTGTTAATATTTATCCCTTCATTCATTTGTTTGATAATAGTGATTCGTTGTTTCTTAATATTTATCCCTTCATTCATTTGTTTGGTAATAGTTATTCGTTGTTTCTTAATATTTCTTCATTTATTCGCTTGTTTGTTCGTGGTTGATCTGACGGGGGTGTTTCGGTGTCTAGCGAATCTGCTGCAGCAAGCAGCGAGCCTGATGGTCAATTAGACAGGAGACAGCGGCCGAAAGTGGAGCTGAAAGCACCCTAAGCCGCTGATACTCTTCAAAGACGAGGGAGATTCTGTATAAATTAGTTATCCGTAATGGACACCAGTCCAGTCTGGGGGGGAGGAGGGAGTGCAAGGGGACCTCGTCCTCTCATCCTGGGACGAGGAAAGAGTGAGGAGGGTAAGGAAGGGGGGCTTAAGAAGAAACCGTAGCACTGACACCGGAGGGAAAATTGATGGAGCTTTGCCTTGTCGATGTAAATTCAATTTGCCCGTCTTTTGTCAGGACCGTTTTGCCGCCAGCTCATGTTTGTCAGGGCCGCTTCTCTCCCCCCCCCCACCCACCACCCGGGACTTGCGGACTGGACGGAAGAAGAAGCGGGTGGGTGGGGGTGGGTGGGAATTGGCTGGTGAGAGCTTGTGAACATGGCATTAATTGGTGAAGTGTTCACTATGGGACGCACGTGTCTCCCTCAGTTTCTTTCGCGTGCTTTCCTCTTCTACCTTCACCCTCTTCCCTCTCAATAAAATATTTTTTACGAGGAGAGAATATCGATAGGCACATGATGATTGTCTGGAATTGATGATGTTTTCACCACAACACCCTTTTCCCCCAGCATTCTTGCTTTTTTCTATTTTTTGTTTTATCTCCTTCCTTCTCATTCATTAATTTGATCGATTTCTGAGCCGAGGGAAGGTTACTGGGGCAACATATCTCCTGCCGCAAGTTGTCAGTCCTGGTGATAAGAGCACGGTTCTAACCCTGGTGATAAGGCCACGGTTCTGGCGTTTCGAGGACCAAGAGGGGCCGGGCACACGGTCGCACAAGCGGCATGGCTAACGGCCTGGCAGTTGGCTAAACTAGTAATATTTTATTAGCACCTGGTCCCGGGGCGCTAGCTGCTTCGCTAAGCAGTCCGCTGATGAAATATAAACATAAAGCAGCAGCAGTGTAGCTAGCCTCGTGGCCGTTAGCTATGCAGCTAAAAGTGTAATGTGCACGGGTAGGTGAGTGGGGAGGGGGGTAGTGCGCGTGTACTCGCATGCTTGTGAGATGCCTGGCGATCCTCTCTTCTCGTCCCTCGGGTGCCGGTCGTGGTGCTGACTCCAGCTGTTGTCGTTGTCGCCCCCCACAGTCGGCTTTCCGTGTGCTGATGCCTCTCGTCTGTTCAATGCCAACAGCCACCTCCACTTGCCCCGGGCTCCTCACCCACCCCATCCTCCTCCATCTCTCCCTGGCATCTCCATGGCGGCTGTTGGCCGTGGTCCTGAAAGAAACACTGCCACGGACATGATTTCTCCATTACTCAGGGTCTGACTAGTTTAATTGTGCATGCTGGAGGGTGGGGGAAATGCCCGTGTCCTGCCTCATTTGGAATGTTCTGGCGTGCGTCTTCCAACCCACCCACCCAGCCGCCCCCCTTCCCTCCAGTGAGTTGTTCTTTTTTTGTCGAGAGAGGGAACGTCCTTGGGCACTACGCATTCCAACACCAGAAAGATCTTGTTTATGGGTGACTCGAGAGAGTGGCATTGGTGTGAGTCTGTCCTGTTAATGGAAGAACGCTTTGTCGTCTGATTCTCTCGCTCAGATGTGACAGACAAGACAAAAGCAGGTCGTCTTCAGCTGTCACTGACCCAGTCGTCGTCAAGGACATTACTTTAAACCCTATTAAACTGGAGCTCCAGAAATAAACCTTCAAGGATTTGCGAAATACTTAGATAAAGGAGGACAAATACAAGAAAATCATTTGAGCGTTCTGGCTCACCCAGCCCCTCCACTGGAGAGAACAACCGGATTGTTCCTTTGCACGAGCTACTGGAAAGAGATTAGAAAGAGAATAGAATGGGAACATCGATCTCGAAGAGCCTACAAAAAATGGAATGGTGGCATTTTGAAAGAATATAGCTCCAGTCTGAATGGCCATTGTCAGAGTTTTCTTAATAACCGTTGACGCCTAGAGCAGGGGAGAAAATGGTATCCATAGAACTTTGATCGTTTGCTTTTTCCACTTACCCGCACTTTGTGGCTTCGTGTCGCGCGAGAAAAGACACATGGTTCCATCATAACCCAGTCTGTCGGCCCTGTTCCCTGTTGAAGAACATTTGCAAACGATCTTGATTACCTCCAGCTAAGCTAGGAGCATAGTGCGCGCCGTCACTCCTCGTCAGCTGGCGGCTTTCAAACGGGCTGCAGCTATGGTCCCGCTGGTTCTGTAGGGCCAGACATCGCTCCACCACCAGTTTGTTGGTGTTATAAGGCTATTGTTGGTATTGCAGTGTACAGCCGACAGTAGGGACCGCCAAAGGAGACGATTCGGTTTTTATTTATTTATTTTTGGAGGAAACTATTCGCCGCTATGCGGTAGGGTTTCTGGCCCTTTAAGAAGAGCTCTTCACCGGGTCGGTAGCCGAAACGAGGCTGGCTTTTGACGGCGCGGGGCCGCCGTAGTTTATCGCCCCATGTCGCGGCGATTGCTGGGCTGTCAACGGCTTTTGTGCTGGTGGCGGAGCCCGCTCACGTTTATGACTGCGGGCCACTTGGCCCTGTCTGTTGTGTGTACCTACTTTATTTAGCGGCCCGTCTTGCATCAAGTGTACAAGTTCTCTTTCTCTCTCCCCTCCTCTCATCCCCTCATTAATATTGTCTGCCCACCTCTAGGATATATACCCCTGTGCTGCGCTTGTCATCCCACGGGAAAAATACAAATTTCTGTTGAAAATTCCTTCGCCCCTTTTCTCCCATTCTTCGTTTGTTAAAAATGGTAGCTGATTGTATGTTTCCCAACCTCATGTTTTTTGTGCATTTACCCACCACCTTGTCTTCTCCGACTTACCCCTATTTCTCTCCCACCCCTGATTTTCTGTAAGGGGAGAATGCAAGACTTGCAGGATTTGGTCAGTAAGGTTTATCGGCCATTACCCCAGGGTAATAAGATCCCCAAACGAGCTCATGGACCAGGAAAGAATGGCGAGAAGGAACGGGGCGTTTTGATTTTGTCATCGACTCTGCCTCGTGATCAGGCACAGTAACCAATCCCGTCAGCTCTAGCGAAAGGGGGCGCTAGCGTGCCAAACCGTAACCCTTCGCAACGGGGGAAGACCTTCATCATGAGGTTTATTGCTGTCAGGGGGCGCTGTGTGTCGATGTATGTCCGTGTCCAGACAAGATTGCAAGCTGTAAGTCGAGCAGCGGCTAACCCTGGGAATCCTCGACATGGTCACAGCCATTTGTTGCCACGTGGCATCACACCTTTGCCGTGAGATGTCTCATGGCCCGGACTTGCACGAATATATTGTCTAAAGTTTTCTTGGGTGGCTTCCTAATGAAATACAGTTTAATTAAGCCTTTACTTTTATACACGATTTTGTTAGGAATCGTTTAGCGGGTAGGAGGGGAAATAAACTGTACCAGAGATCAGGGTGCAGCAGGGAGGAGACCTAGTAGGCCTGGCAGTAATAGGGATCAGGTGAGGGCGAGTGGTTCGCAAGCAGGACTGCGAGAACAAGGGTGGCAGAAAACAGTGGGTGGTAATGGTGGTCGTACCCCCAGCTACTTGCATACCACAGGCCATGGTTAGTACAAAACTCAGCCGCCCAGGTGATTGCAAAGCACGGGCCACGGTGATTGTTATACTTCTCTCTTTTTCATCCACCGTCTGACCCCTCGTGAGCTGCTGTGGGCCAGTGTTGGCTGGTGTCCCCGCATGGTCTCGTTTCGGTGAGCTCGAGATTCGCCAGCAGCAGTAGTGAGCTTCCTGTAACACGCCAGTCTAACGATGGCGTGGGCGTTGTACTTAAAACAGGAATTAACGGGAAAGGGTTAGATTGCTCACACGGCCGTGTTTTCGTCTTTGCTCTCAGATACCTCGCACCTTCGTGACTAACGCCCACTCGGGCCACAAGAAGAAAAGACTTGGCGATTGCTGACACAACAAAAAACATTAACGGTCGTGAGGAATGTGCGCTACAGCGTTAGGATACTATAACACCAGCAACTGCCAAATAAAAGGAGGGGGAGTGGGAAACAGTGTCAACTCTTAGGAGAAAACATCCACGAGATCAAAAAGAAACAAAAAGACCGGTTAAACGCCCAGGGGCGGAAAACATGCGTCGTTAAAAAAAAAGTGTCACGAAATAAAACTGGGCTCAGAGAAACCGAACTGGAAATTGAACGACGAAAAAACGCCTTCTTGGGACAAGAAAACCTGGCGAGGGCCGAATGTTTATACAGAAACATATCTCAACAATATGTGGGTTTTTTTTAATGTTTACCTAATAAAGCCTGCTCTCAACTCATTAGGCGTTCCCCAGGCTCGGCGCGTCCTTCTCGTGGAGGTGACGGCTGGTGTACTGAAGAAAGAAAAGAAAAAGAGTGTGAGGAGAGGGGACGGCCCTTTGTGGAGGGAGCTGATGTAATCAGATATGCATTGACCACAAAAGATCGCGCATGAATTAAACATGCGAGCGCTGTAAAAGCGACGAACCCACTCGTGTTTCTTTACAAACGCCTGCAATCCTCTTGCAGTCGTGCATCCGATATGTGCCAAGGGTTTTGTATGTGGTTTTTTTTAAATACCAAGAGGCTAGATTCACCTTTTTTTTTGTTGGGAAAGGCTTGCGGGTGAGGTTTTCTTAAAAGGACAAAAAAAGAGAGTCGAGCGAAGTTTGGCGACGGCAAACCGCCTTTAACTACTTGCCCCGCTCCCCTTTCATGACTTTAGTAGACTCATCGTGGGATTGTAGAATGTACTTAGCCCCGGCTTTATGGGGCCCTTTTTGTGGGTGAATGGGTGCTTTATGCATAGGGAGTATAATGCTTGTTTTAAATTAAGATTTTATTTCACATGCTCTTAATACCCTCGTATTCCCCGTATTCCCGACATGCTTATCTGTTTCACGAGCGAACCCCCTCTCTTTTTTTTTACTGCTTACACTGAATTTAGAAACAGTTTTCAGCACTTAGCCTTGGCGGGATTTCTTCTCGTGCTTTATGGTATTCTGGAGCGTGTTTCGGACAGTTTTATCTGTGCCTACCCTGTAATACCTGTATTGTGCGGCGGTTGGATAGCCTTCTGGTCCTGTCAAACCTGTCGTTTGAGTGAGTAGGTAAGTGTTTCGAACCTCCCACTTTCCTTATTTTGTGCTGTTTGGTTTCTGGGTTGATGTTTTAGTGACCCCTCCCCCTTCATGTCACATCTGTGTATAAGCTTCATGTCACACCAGTGTTTAGCAGCCTAAATATCGGGGGATCTCTTCTCACAGATGCCTGAACGAATGAGGTCCTAGGCTGTTTCTTTCACACCTTAACCATCAGCCACTTGCGTCTACTCCTGTTGGTGTTGGACTTTCATCAAACGGAGTTGTGATCGTCTGCCTTGTTTCACTGATTTCGGATAGTGTTCACTGTCCATCCCCCAACCTCCTCTTACTCCACTCCCACGAATGCGTCCATCAATTGTGGGGGAATTAGGTGTCATCGATCGGCTTTTTCATCAGACCGGTTATCATCGATCAGCTCCGATACGGAGCTGTTATCTTCGGGAGGTTTATCGGTTTGGATATTTCCCTACATCAACACAGTGGCGAGTCCCAGGAGTGGATGGGCGGGTCGAGGTAGAGTATTTCTGAGTCTTCGACAGGGCGGTGAGAGTTCGTTTGCGGGAGGTTTATTGGGAGGGGAGGGGGAATTGTTCCTCTTGTCATTGTTCCCCCCCCCCACCCTACCCCAACAAATTTTGTATCTGCTGCGGCTTAGTTAGCTCGGACACAGTGGGTCACACCTATTCTAGACACTTCCTACTTCCAGCTGATGGGGATGTGAAGCCCCTTATCGAATCCGCGTGGCGTGCGGACTGTTCATTCAGCTTATCCTCGGTGAGTTGTGGATCCTGTGACTAGGTCAGTACTAGTCACACACATAGTGTTTAAATCGAATTATAAAACAGTACTGGGGGATGGGGTCATCAATATTGTGCACTGTTTGTGTGACTAGCACTCCATCCAGTTTATTTAGAAACATTTTAAAGCTGGCTACTTCCCCGTCAGTGGCTGACAGTGAGTTTAACCCCGTGACTACTGGAGAGCATGGTTAACCTCATAGCTAGTGGGAGAAGTGTGGTTTAGCCGCACAGCACCCGAGTGAAAAATGACCAGAAAGCTTTATCTCGCAAGATGTGCGGGTGTTTCAAGAAACCAATGATTGGAATGGCTAGCGTGCTGTGACTGGAGCGTGGGCCATGGTAGGTCTGGCCAACTGATCTTGTTGCTGATCGGTAGACGACAGGAAGCCCCGATGCTGGCTTCCATAGATTGGCGAGAAGCAGCGGTGAGCGCCGGTGACAAGTCGACTGGACTTGGTGTAGGGGAAGAGGATTAATAACACTCGTCCAGCAGCATCTTCTAGCTCTGCAAAGGTACTCCCCTTCCTACATCGCCAGAAAGTAAAACCCTGGGCGCCCACTCACACAGTGAACATCGTTCGCCATCAGTACCGTGAAAATCGTAGGTTGTGAGTTCAGATCCCGTCTTGGGTCTATACGTCTGGCCTGTAATTGCGGTTTCCCCCTATTATGACCCTTCTTACCCGGATTGTGCAAAATCATCGGTCGCTGAAAGTATTGTCATGTCCAACCATTTCACACTTTAAGAAGGGAATGTTATATAGCAAAAGAATCTGCAGCTTTCCAAGACCTAAACAGATTTTTCCAGGACACAGGGAAAAAAATGTAAACGTAAACTGAATTGCTTTATCTTGACCAGAATTACGATTTTTTAAGGAAACAGATGCTTTTTTAAGTTTTAAGCGTGTTTAAAGCTTGCAGATGAGAAGAATACTAGTCCTTCCCATCACACTTTCTCCCGTTGTAATTGCTTGCTGATCCCACACAATAGGAGTCGGGAGACCGAGTGAAGCTGAACTGATCTCCCAGCCAGACAGCCTGACCACGAGGCCTGCTTAACAACAGCAGCAGCAGCAGCAGATTCCGGGTCACTTGGGGGAAGGGTAGCCATGTATGTGCGACCTGGTGTGTGTCGGAAGGGCACCCTCAGTCCCTCACACCCTTCCTAAGCGTCTTCGAGATAGGATTGGCGGGGTGCTCATCTTGTCGTCAATAAGACCAGCACCCAACAGGCTCTCACGTTTTGCAGGAACGACAACTGAACCGCAAGTTTCTATTTATATACATATATAAGCATGGTCACTAGACTGTTGGTGCTCGCCATCTTGGGGCGTTGTGGGGACCTCTTCACGGAATGGTGGTAACAGCCGTTAAGGGATGTTGCGGGGCGTGTTAGAGACATGCTAGCGGTCAGCCAAACCTTTGAACTTCTCTGACCTCCACGCACTTTCTGCACCGAGGCTAGACTGCCAGGAGAGGAAGGAGGAAGGGTTGGGATCGGCATCGGGGTGGGCGGAGTGAGATTGACGCAGGCAGACCTAGAGATCCTCCGCACGTGTGACCTACGTCATCGTGGACTGACTTGACCCCCGCGTCACCTCGTCTGCACGGCTTGAATACCCAGTAGGTGCATGTCCTTGCACCTTCCTGGCCTGCTTCCGGTCACCTCCAGTCACCTGCCAACACTGGCCTTCTCTCTATCACCTGCCAACATTGGCCTTTTCTCTGGCACCTTCGGCGTGTGCTTCGGGAGAGAGTGTGGGTGGGGAAGGAGGGCATTAAGACAAAAGTATTTGGAAAAGTTCTCCCGGTGCCATGTATGTGTCTCATGAAGCAAGTGCTCTGAACATTACCCAAGAGATGTCTCCACCCTCCAGAAAATGATGGCACACATGGACCTCAGTCAATTTAGAATGTGCTGAGGATCATTCGCTCATATGCGAGGACAAAACATGTTGTGAAAAGAACATGTAATCCCCTGTGAGACGACCGACCATTCTCTCATATGCTAGTACAGTATATATCTTGAATTTAACCATGTGGCCCCCTGAGACGATCATTCGCTTATATTCTAGGAGAAACATTGTCTTTGTGGAGATGACCCGTTGATTCCTGCGCTTACGCACAGTGTGTGTGTGTGTGTTTGTGGGGGGAAAGGGGGTGCGATGCGAATGGCTATCTCTGGCGAAAGTTCAGATCGTGACACAGCACGGGACAAATTAGTGCTACGTGCGGTTGGGCTGATTTTACAGCAGTTCATGGACATCGACCAGCCGGCAATATTTCTAGTGCCATTTTGAACTACCAGCACATTACTGACCCAGAGAAAGGCCATATGTCAGATCTGCATCCTTGCCTCAGTTCTCTCCCCTCCACCCACCCCACCGCGCCTCTCTGAAACTAAATCTCGCTCCCCGCCCTCTTTCACGCAAAAACCGCGGACATAATCGTTT
The DNA here is from genome assembly GCA_004794655.1 of Marisa cornuarietis. Classification (NCBI taxonomy): domain Eukaryota; kingdom Metazoa; phylum Mollusca; class Gastropoda; order Architaenioglossa; family Ampullariidae; genus Marisa; species Marisa cornuarietis. The sequence goes on along the minus strand of SMMW01000565.1, from coordinate 2,875,476 downwards.
TAATCAGTCACGTATCACGAAATGTGTAACTTTCTAACTCTGATTTGCATAATATCAGGTAATGGGGTTATCCATCAACACTCCCACTCCCTTGCCTTTCTCTCTCTCTCTCTCTCACTCACACACACACGTGCACATAAGCACATACACACGAGTGACTGTTGATGCCCCCCACTAACTCCTCCATCCGGGACACCCTTTCTCCCCCAAGGGACGTCAGAGCTCGTATTATCACCATACTCATCGTTGATGTTTACGCCTGCCAGCAAACTGATCATGGCCTACAACGGTGTCCACATGCTGGATAAATCCCCAGGGTTTCTATTTATTTATTATGTGAAAATATGTGGGTGGAGGCCAAGACACGCTTTGCCTGAAATGGAGTCTCTTGGCTTTCTCGATAAGAAATGTTCAGGGAGGAGGAGATCATGGCGGGGTGGTGCCCGGGTGCAGGAGACCAGAAGACAAGCTGATTAGACCAAAGCTCAGATAACAGTCTCTCCTCTTTCTGTCACGCTCTCAGATTGGACCCGGAGGGGCTTACAGTGTCGTCGGCGGAGCAGCTGCCTGCCGTAGTAAGGAGGCGCTGGGGCGTCTGAAGATGACGATGCTGACGTATGTTTGACGTCATGTCTATAACTGACTCCTCGTGTAAACTGTTATGACGTCGTTTGTATAAATAGTAAATAAACCTCGCAGGCGGCTCGCCTTTTCTAATCGCCCTGCTTACAGAAGTTGCAGGCGTGCTAGCCCTTAGTAAGGTTTTTACTTTCCATCATCTCCATCCACCCCACCCCCCCAACCCAAGCCCCGCAACCCTACGTGATTCTATCAACAACGGAAATTATTTGGGGGTAGTAAAGGGCGGGCAAGAGGTTTCCTTTTGCGGGGAACGAGGCTTGTTGGAGTCTTTGTCTCCCCTTGCTGCACACCGGGCTAGTACGAATGATGATGTAATTTGACTTGATTGGATTACCTTCTCCAGAGCTCGTGTCCGTGTAAAATATAAGGGAGAGATAATGCTGCTAGACTGTAGGTAGTTTTCAGTACTCTCTGAGGGCCTATAATGTCGTGTTGGCATTCAGGACTAACCCTTCCTCCTCCATCACTGACAGGACTTGGTGTCGCAGTGGGTTAGGTTGGTGTGGAAGGAGAGAGGGAAGAGAAAGGGGGAGGAGGAGAAGAAGGAAATCACTTCAGGCCAGGCACAGTGTTAATCCACGTTTATTGACATCACGTGACAGGAATACAAAGCTGTAGAGACAACACTAGGAAGCCATGACAGTGATATCTGTAGTCATAGTAGTGACAACACTGCAGTAACAACAATACCTAATGGTAGCAGTAGTCGTATCGATACCAGTATTACCTAGTCATAATGATACAGCTGCCTTATGACAACGCTGCCAAGCGATACATGGGTAGGACAGCTGTACCCAGCGGTAATGACAGAAGAAACTAGCGCTGTCATTAATCACTGTTAATGACAGTATTTAGCCATAAAGCTAAACTAGCCACGTTGTTTATTGACTGACCGTTACCCACGCCCGAGGCACTTCGGGTACGAGGCGCTGAGGTCCAACTGTGTGACCTGTGGTCCTGGGAGATCACTGGGTTAAGGAGGGTAGGTGACGCTAAAGGAAGGCAGTGATTGGCTGAAGTAAGGGTGCGGGTGACGTGCTTGTGTTCTGACGTCACGTGGGCGTTAAAAAAAGGTGATATCACGTGCTGGGTGACAACCACCCTTGCCACTAACGCCATGTAAGCCGACTGATCCCGCCACACGCTCGGACCCGTGATGGCGGCCGATAGAGTCCGTCTCGCTGGGGGTCGGCAGGGAGCTGTGGTGAGGGGAGCGCGAGTAGTGGGGAGGTGGAAGCTGACTCGGTTGGTCGAATAAAGGATCCGATGCCTTTGGCTTTGGTGATCGCTGACCTAGATCGCCTGCTCGGGAGATGGGGGCTTTCCTGCCTGCTTGTCGCCGAAGATTGAATCGCTTTTAGGTCTTCTCGCACCGCTGCCCGCTTACGCCGCTTAATCAGCCGTGGATGACGAATGACGGTCAGGACCGGGTCTCCGCGGCTTCGCAGTGTGAAACAAGGCGGCTACGCTTGACTGCGCACGACTTTCAAACCGTTTGTTGGAGCGACGCCGTCTCTTACGGGTGTTTACTTCGTAATGGACGGACGGGGCAAGCAGATAACAGGCTTTTTGACACGGGATTAAGTTTTTTTAATATATTTTTGACCTCCTTTTCTTTCCTTCCCCCCTTTTCATCGTTATGTCCTTCTTGCTTGTATTTGTGACTTGTACCTCACCCTTTTTCTTTCCCATTTGGCAGAATAAATAATAATTAATTCTTTATCATGAACATCATCGTGGACATTTGGCGATGATGTGAATAGACGAAGTCGGTTACAGGTATGGCGCGCGTATTTACTACTAACTCCATCTCACCCAGTTCCGAGGACTACATTTCCTTTCCTTGATTCCACTTTTTTATGTTTTTCTTTCTTTTTTTCTTTTTTTGTCGTTTCACGTGTTTATTTTGTTGGGTCCCGTGTCTGTTTGTCTCAGTGGGTGGTGGTTGTTGGAAGCTGTTATCCAGGTATTTCACACCTGTATAATTTTTCTATCGAGTAACGTGACGAGCTTGGGTGAGCAGGAATTTTGTATTCCATCACGGGCCGATGCTCACAACTGATTTTTAATGCCAAATGTTCGTGACCGTATGAAGGGACAAAACTGGGCTTGATCGGCATTATGCGCTTTTCTTGGGGGGGTGAGGGGGGAGATCATACACTTTTTTCAAGGGGAGACGTCGGGTTGAAAAAGGTAGCTTCTCAAGCAGAAGCAATGCGTGGCAAGAGTTGTTGGCGAAAAAGTCCAGAAGGTGGCGACCGTTTCCTCGCTCAAAAACAACAACAAAAAAAAGACTTCGTTCAGCCAAGCATAAAATTTTGCGGGTACCACCTTACCATTCACCACCACCACCCCCCGACCCTCGCTGCTCTTCTCCAAGCGTTCCTTGCATGTGCATTCAGCCGTGTCGCCGTGGTCGCTGGAGCGCGAGAGGGTGGCAGAAGAGGCACAGGCCGAGTACACGGCGTACCCGAGTTGTAGCGGGCTCCACGCTAAGGTCAGCCAGGCGGTAACAATCTAGAGCTGGGGTGGGGGGAAGTTTGGGGTGTAGAACGCTATCGCCGACACTTGGCGGGGTGGCAGGCAGTTAAGAAAGTACCCTTGACAGGTAGTACACTACTCTTGGCGTTAACTCGAAACAGACTTTTCTCGACCTCATGTTTGGTGCAACAAGCGTGTTGTTTTGCCCCCAACTACCCTTTATTCCTTGTTTGACCCCTTCCCCCGTTAGCCCATTCCGAAAAGAAAGTTAAGAAAGTAATGGGACACAAAGCTTACACTGTAGGACGGCAGTATTGGCGGGAGAGAGATTGCTTCTCGCCATGGAGTTACATAATATAATTCCGCGCTTCTCTCCCTCGCTGCTTTACCTTCCCCAACCCTCTGCGGAGTCAGGTACCCATTTCCGACAGGTGTGTCGACTTGGGAGAAGTTTGCTGCGCCATATGGGTATCGAACTGACACGCCTAACCACTCGGCTCTTCGCTTACCCCAATTCGAAGACCACCACCAACACCACTCCTCGAGCAGCACAGGACTGTGGTAGATGGCGCGAGCGCTCGCGTTGGTGGGAAGCGAATGAACTGCTTTGCGATCGGGCGAGCTTTTGCGTCGGACCGTGAGAGGAGTTGAGGGAGTGGGGGGGGGTGAGATGAAGGGAGTAAAGGAGGCTCTTCAGGCCGTCACTTAGAGCTGTCATCCCGGACACGACCGCCTCTCGCCGAGCTGGTTGTGGAGGATGGTGGGTGGGGGGTATCGAGTGGCGTAGGACGTTTGAGGGTGGAGCGAGGTGAGGAGAGCAGCACAGAGATTGAGCTGTGTGTGTGTGTGTGTGACTGTGAGAGAGAGAGAGTGAGAAACGCTTTGTGCTAGTGCATGGCGGGACCACGTTCCGACGTGAGCGAGGAAAAAGAGAAAGAGCTCGGTGCACGAGTTGAGTGACTGCGTGATTCAGACATCCAAGGCCGGCAACTCTCACTGAGGGAGCAAGGGGGGGGGGAGGTGAAGGGAGGCCACTGAGCGGCGGCGGGCTTGCATGGCGTGACAGCAGCGCGCAAGGCACGGCAGGGCGGGCAGGCTGGCAGGCGGCAGGCATGCAGCACACAGACCCCCGATGTGGCTAGCGCTGGGCTCCTCACGGGAGTTTTGTTGTCTGCTCCCTTCGGGGTGGCTTCGCTCTCTTCCGTCAGCAAGGATGTTGCCAACATCGTCCTCGTCGTGTTTACAAGGGGGAGTAGTGTTTGTTGCGTCCTGCTGTTTTTTCGCTCCGGTCCTGTCCCCGCCAGCGTGGTGAGCTTCTCAACTCAGCGGATCGAGCTCGTGAGGCTGACACTTACGCGGAGGGGAAGAGAAAGCACCCGCGTTTTGTGGTCGTGTAAACAAACAATCAAAACAATGGAGGGGAGATAATTCACGTAGTGGATGAATTTCCCATTACCGTCCCTCTTTATTCATGGACAAGCCGTGGTCATCTTGTGAATAAGGTGTCTGGCTAACCAGGAGAGGAAGCCAGGCAGGTGTCACTCGGCGTTGAAGTACTGCTACACACCAAACGAACCTCGAGACACAGCGACAGTCGAATCGCGAGAGGAGCAGAGTGAGAGAGAGAAGGTTCGTTCACTTTATTCATGTGCCTCGGCCGCCACTGCGCTACTAAAGCGGTGTGCGACACTCCACAGGCCGACTAAAGGCAGTGTTGCTGGCATCAGTGGTTGTTACTGCTCTGTGCGGGCCCCGCATGCTGCAAGGAGAGGGAGAGAGAGAGCGAGCTTTTACCTGAGCGGCTGATGTTGGAAGGTCGATGTCACGCGACCGTGTCTGCTGCTCCCCCGGTACGTCACAGCGGTTTTTGTTTGTTTTGTTTTGTTTGGGGCAAAGCAGGTGTTGCTTCAGTTCTCACTCACCTCGCCTCTCCATCCTAGTGCTCAAGTTTGCTCGCTGGTGAGAGCTGAACAGACGGATGACGATAGAGATCCACAAATTGTTACTGGTCGTGGTTCGTGCACGGGGGAGAGCCAGGCCGAGTGTCTTGTGTTGTGTGGTGGATTACTCGCCCTGTTTTCTCCAAGTTATCGCCAGTTGGTTTTCTCTAGCTGAGGAAGATAAGAATGATGGTGGTGGTGACGATGAATATGGCTTCCTCGCCTGCCAGGCCTTGGTGGTGCCCCGGGCAGGCGGTGGTGGACCACCTGTAAAAAGGTGACTTGGATGTACAGTGCTGCTGTGGAGGGATTTACCTGGTGCAGTGACGTACTTCTGGTGTGCTGTCCAGCACAGACCGGTGAGTTGATAGTATTTAAGACGGCTACAAACAGCCATGTTGCCTCGTGTTTACTCTCGTCCACATCTCTCTTTATCTCTGTAGTGGTGTGTGAGAGGGGGGAGCATGGTTGTCCGCTAGCTCACATTGTGCTACGGTTGCTAGCATCGGTGTTATCAGCAGCCTTGCTCTCTTCCCACTTTGCACCTTTTCACCATCACGCGCCATTATCCTAAAACAATCGGTGATCGGTTCATGTACTCGGAGAGAGAAAGACAAGGAGTAAGAGGGGGGGGGGGAAGCTAAATGGATGCACATAAATACATAATGCATGTGGTCTGTTGACAAGGCTAGTCCTGCTGTCAATCTGAGAATTTTACACGTGGCTGTACCTTACTGCCAAAGTTGAGAATGTCGATCTATATATATATATTGGAAGGCAAAGGGTTGTTGTTGTTGTTGTTGTTACACAAGCCTGCAGGCACACGTGGTGTATATTTTTTAAGGGTAAGGGGGCTTGGGTCTGGGGAGGGAGGAAAGGGGGCGCTGAGTGAAATACTGTGCCGTGGAGCGAACATCTGTGGTGGCAGCGAGGTTGTCTGTCGTGTTCTTACGAACCTCACACAGCGTGCAAGTGTTGTGGTGGGAATCGTGTTGCTTTCTATAGGGTCAGGCACTTTGCCGCCCACTAGGGGGTGCGTGCGCGCGCAGACACCTACCTACCTTTCCCCCCCCCCTTCCCATCAGCGAATCTTCATTTGAACACACACTTAGTCGCCCTGTTCCGCTAAAGGGTTTCTGACTGTGTTTTGTTGCTGTCTGCTACGGCAGCAGGTCGCGTCCCCCAAGTCTTAAGATGGCTGAAGCTGATTGGGGTGCAGAGAACCAGTGCAGCTGCACAGCTGGTAGTGCGGGGCTGCGGAGGGGCTTGCGCTATATTTAGTATCACTTCGGGTGCCTGTGGTGGTCTCGCGTTGCACGGTGTGGGGTGAAGAGGTTCGATGACTGACACCCCCCTCTGTGTGTGTGTGTGTGTGTGTGTGCTTTGTGCGCGCGTGAGCTTTGATCTGTCTCTCAGCCTTTATTTCGGAACTAGAACGAATGAAAAACGATCATATGCAAGAATGGAACGACTTATTGTTTTTTTTTAAATAGGTCGTGTAAGCGCGAAAAGCGTTGACTTTCTGGCCGTTGGCTGTTTTCATGATGGCTTAGTTAAATTATTTAACAGCTGACTTTGCGTTCGCGCTTCAACCATTAATGGATGTGTTAGTAGGATGTTTGGATAATTCTGTCAATCATTTGTGTTCCGTTCGCAGAGCTGTTGAAGATAAAGCATATTTTATCCACAGCTGTGATGATTTTAAGACACGGTTATTGACTTGATTGAATAAGCATGATTTTTTTGAAGAACGGAAATGTGTAAATTATGCGCGAACTGTCGTGCATCTTGTATGCAGTGCATAGGAAGTAGTGTCATGGATGCTGAAGCATTATGTTTACACGATGTTCATCGTAATGACCCGAGGGCTCAGTGGCCTGTTTGTAGCTATATGCATGTACTTCCATTTTGATTTGTCCCTTTCCCACCCCTTCTTTTACTCTATCACCCACTTGGTTCTTCGACAGATGCTCGAGTGGGTCCCCCGCTCTCCTTATTTGTCACACAACAGTCTTCCGTTACTACCCGGCCGTCAGCGGCTAGGTCACGTGGACTTGCGGGTCGAGTGAACAGCGTGATCGCTCGGTCTTCTCGCGGCCGTGCATTGTTCCCCCTCACCCCGCACACTGCACCTCCATTCTGACTGACACTGGCGTATCGATCACATGTCTCACCCCCTACTTGTTCCCTCTCCCTTCTCCCCCAACCTCCAATGGTCTGCTGCAGTGCCTGACGGTAAAACTACAAGTGCCGAGCTCACCCTTTTATTCTTGAGGTGGCTTTTTAAATAATCTCTTTCTCTCTCTCACACACACACACACACTATTTATTTATTTTTTTATTATTTTTTTTTTTGGTAATTAGTGGTGAGCATTTGCTACATACGCAGCGGTGATGCGTTTCTTTTTGATACCAATTCTAATGGAGGATGTCATGCACTGGCACCGCTTGTTCGCTTGACTTTGTGTCTGTGTTGGAGTTGGGGGGGGGGGTTGGAGGAAGACTACGAAGAGACTAGGGGATGATTAAGTGGGACTTGCGTGGTCGTTTGTGAACTGGTGTAGATGCAAGGTGCTTGGTTCCCAGGTGAAGAGAAGTCGACAGAGTGGTTTTGCCCTACCCCAGCAAGGGTGCTCTTCAGGTTTGCCGAGAGAACGAACGCACCCGAAACTGCAGGGGAGTCCCTCCTGCACTCCCACAAATGGATTAATGACGCCCGTTCCTCTCATCTCCCGGGTGTACCCATCCCACAGCCTCCTCCCCACCCCCACCACTATTCCCGTGGGAAAATGTCGTTCAACCGTCAAGTTCAGAGGTTGATGTGGTGACTGCTGTTTTCCTTATTCATGGCTTTGCTGCAAGTGGCTCAGTGCTTTTTATTATTAATAGTAGTTGCGGCCTGAAAACTTTTATTAGGATTGAGCGTTAGAGCCTTAGAAGATCGTCTCAACAGTCAGAGTCGCAATGTACGTCATCCGGGGTCACAGCAAGCCAGAGGGTCAAACTTGATTTCCAGCACACAGGCCCTTGCTTGTCATCATGAACACCACCGCCAGCCACAAGTGGAATTGAACGACCACTTTAAAAAGTTTTTTTTTTTAATAACCACAAGACAAGAACGGCTTGTACTGCATCTTATAATCTCGCTTGCTTTGCCCGTTGTCTGTTTGAAGACAGCATACAAAGTATCCCCCCCCCCTGTCCTCAGTTGAACCGTTTACCCACCTCGCCAAGAGGTAAGTAGCAGGAAAAAAGAGGCGTGACCAAAACTTTCGTCGCCTTCTCCCTACTTCAGACGCAGTTTGAACGATTTCAGCGGCATTACCAGGGAGGGGGGGGTGGATGGCTGGCGGGCGGGAGGAGTGTGTTAATGGAGCTTGTCCTCTGTCACACAAAAGGATGGAGGAGGCGGGGGTAAAGGTGAAGGTTGGGGAAGTTAGCTGTCAGATTAGACGGGTGGCTTTGTTGTGTTCCCCCTCCCTCTCCCTCCCTCTCTCTGCCCTTGAGACGTAGCGAGAAAAGCTGGGCTACTTCAGCCGCTGGCATCCTCACAAAAGTGCTTTGCACGCCGGCGAACCAGGAGGGTTCGGAGCTTGTCTAATGGGCGGACGCATCGGCCCCCCCCCCTCCCCACACTACCTCCCGCGTCTGTACTTCGCCTGCACGGGCAGATCGTTGATGGACAGAGGAGATGGGGGTAGGGGAAAAAAATAAGAATCGATAGTCGTTATGTTGTTGCGAAACATGCGTGTGAGTAGTCTAGACACCAGTTCTGCCCGGGGTTTGAGGGAAACATGGCGCAGTGTGTGTGTGTGTGTGCAAGCTGTGGCTTCATGGTGGAGCTGCCTCAGATTGAGGACGACACCACCACAGTTTCAACTGGTAGATTGAGAGAAGACCTAGTAGACCGTATCAAAGCCTTTCTACATTGATTTTTTTTGGAGGGGGTGCTTTTCATTTGACAGGAATATCTTTTTAAAAATTATTCGCTGAGGTATTTTGTTTCTAGTTTTCAGCTTGCTCTTGATTTCATTTCGGACTGGATGAAGTCGTGATCTGTTTTTTTTTCCGACTGATTATCCTGTTGTAGAACTGGATGCAGTAGTGTGCTGCTTTTGCGGAAGGGTCTGCTGAAGTGTCTTTCTCAGAGATATCGATTATATATTTTATCTAGAGGGGTCAGTTGGTCGGCAGATGTGAGATGTCTGTCAATTGGCTTTGAGGTGTCACACCTCTCCAGCTAACGAGGCCTTTGCTCGGGTTTGGTGGTGGTATGGAGCTCGCATGACTCTCGTGTTGTTGGCGAGGTGAACCAGTCTCTTTCGTCTGAGACAACGCCAACCGCCACGCCCTCAAAGCAGACCAAAAGCAGTGATGTGGGTTGATGGGGAAGTGACGGATGAGGAAAAAAGCATGCACCCACCACCAACCCTCGTGTGTTGTGTGTACGGTTTGTGATGGCGAGTGTTTAGAGGTTTAGATGACTTGTCTCGTTGGTGGGGAGACTGTGCTGTCATCTCCGACCAGATCAGTCCCCGTCCCACGCACTAACCCCAGTCGCCATGTCACTGACATGGGATCTACACAGAATCGCGCACTCTGCTGTGTCTTGAGATTAACTGACTTGACTAACCTGCCACTGCTCGCCGCTCCCAGTCCACCCAAACATTTACAGCATTCAGTGCATCAGCTTCCACTAACTTCGTAAAATAGGTCGGGGATTGAAAGGTCAAAAGGGGCGAGGGTTTTTTTGTGTGGGGGAGTACGGGGTGGGGGTGAGGGAGGGAGAAGAGACACCAGTGTCTCAAAGTGAGGTAGTGCTCAGAAGTGTAGGCGCCCTGCATTGATTAGGGGCCGCCTCTCTACCGCCGTGTGCGTGTATCGTCACGTTCAGACAATATAGTCCTGGTGCGGGCCGGACAGCAGATACTAGGCCCCGTGTGTACCCAAGGAAACTTAGGGCTGTTAAAACAGCGGCTAGGCAGATGGAGAGAGAATGTAGTAACATTTAACACGGCCCCGACGTTTGCATCGACAGACTGCTTCGGTAGCAGTGAAGTACCCACTCCCGATACTGTGCGCGTGAAGTACCTCTCGACCCTCCTCATGCTGTCAGGTCATCCAGTTCTCTCGAGTGACCGTTATTTGTTTATTCATCCAAGTCACGGGATGCCCGAACCACTTCTGATGGTTACAACCTTCTCTTGATACTAACACCAGCAGCCCCCTAGCCACCAGCTACTATCGAGCGCGCGGTGTGAACCATTCTAACGGCAGTACTGGTCAGCTGCTGGTCAGGTGGTGATAACATCTCCTACCCCCTCCCCCACCAGTGTGTCAGCAGGCCTTGTGGCGTGTCCCTGCTGTCTCATTCTCCAGTTTACAAAGGTGTGGGGGGGGGTAGGGGGAGCGATGCTGAGCTCTAATTGTGGCTGAGCATTTGTAGGTTGTTGGTTTTTGTGCCCACCCTCTTGGCCTTTACCTGTCTGTCCAAGTGTCAAAAGGTCAAAGGTGCTACTCGCGGTCAGTGGACCCTGAGTCAAGGAGGTCACTCGTAACTGTGATCAGAGGGGGAAGAGCAACAGTAAGTTTTTTGCCCCCCCCTTATTTTCACCACCCACCCGCCAACTAGAACTCCGCTGGCGTTATTACTGGAACAGGGGTGTCGGTCGTTGAGACCTTATTCGCTCCTGTGGGGAGGTGGGTGGGAGGGGCTTTAGGGTTTCCATCACGTAAGCAAAGATGCGTAAAAACGTAAAAAAAACGTCTGGAAGGTTTCTGTTCATACATTTTGTAAAATGCTTGACAGGAAAGATGATCGTTTCGGGTCCTTAGATGCTAGTGACACAGCTTTTACATGCATACAGACAGGACATAATAAAGTGGTTTTTGAGATTAGGAATGAAGTCTGTATTAACACGTTCACCAGTCCTTAATTTCTTTAAAACTGCAGTTGGTCGATAAAACTCGCAATATATATATATATATATTTGAAGTGAGCGCCTAACAATCTCCCAACAATTTTGAGAGGATCTGAAAATCCCTAACAGAATCGTGCTTGGGGAAATCTGGAGGTTTGCGTGTCGCAAGAGTCCTACAGGACCAGCGCCAAGACAGACATAATGGAAGATATTTTAAGAGTAGTGCACATGGTCAGGTTTAAATATTTGTTCGCTTCCAACCCTTTTTCCCAGCCTCCATTCCTCTTTTGACCATAATTATCTCCAAGTCAAACAGTGCTGCTGGCGATGGTTTCCTGCCCACTGCATTTTACTGGCGTATCCGTCCGTGTCCGACATGCTAACGTCCATCCACACCCCTACGCGCCTCTGTTGGACACACTATGAAGGGCTGCTTTGTGTGTAGACAGCCTCTGTTGGACACACACTATGAAGTGTTGCTCTGTGTGTAGACAGCCTCTGTTGGACACACACTATGAAGTGTTGCTCTGTGTGTAGACAGCCTCTGTTGGACACACACTATGAAGTGCTGCTCTGTGTGTAGACAGCCTCTGTTGGACACACTATGAAGGGCTGCTCTGTGTGTAGACAGTCTGTTGGACACACACTATGAAGTGCTGCTCTGTGTGTAGACAGCCTCTGTTGGACACACACTATGAAGTGTTGCTCTGTGTGTAGACAGCCTCTGTTGGACACACACTATGAAGTGTTGCTCTGTGTGTAGACAGCCTCTGTTGGACACACACTATGAAGGGCTGCTCTGTGTGTAGACAGCCTCTGTTGGACACACACTATGAAGTGTTGCTCTGTGTGTAGACAGCCTCTGTTGGACACACACTATGAAGTGTTGCTCTGTGTGTAGACAGCCTCTGTTGGACACACACTATGAAGGGCTGCTCTGTGTGTAGACAGCCTCTGTTGGACACACACTATGAAGTGTTGCTCTGTGTGTAGACAGCCTCTGTTGGACACACTATGAAGTGTTGCTCTGTGTGTAGACAGCCTCTGTTGGACACACACTATGAAGTGCTGCTTTGTCTGTAGACAGCTGCGGTCCCGTCGGAAATAAAAGCTGCTACTGTGAAATAGTGGAGCGTGTGGTGGCTCTCCACACACCAGTAGTGTACTTTACAGCTCGAGAGCGGGAAAACCCTTTCGTTTTCACTCTCCACCCCCCCCCCACACACACACACACACCAAAACAAAACAAAGAGTGGCTGTAAATTCCTAGAAAGTGTGAAGGCAAGTGTGAAGGCGTTCGGTTTACAAGGCTACACTGGTAAAGGGATGCAGACCCAGTCCAGCCCTCGTCTCTCTGCCCTCCCCCCCCCCGTCCCACTTTCGCGGGCCGTCATCCCACCACCTTGACCGCGCGCGCGCGTGTATGTGTGTGTTCGTGTGTAGCTGTGTCTGTGCGTGTGTGTAAGCGTGCGTGTGTATATGTGTGTGCGATGACGTATTTGACACAATCTCAACAACCCATCTAAGCGGGGTAGAGCTGTTCCCTCCCTTGGGGCGGTGACAGAGTGAATTTTGACAGTTGTTGCTGATGACGAGTTTTCTCTGCCAACGGTCTCTGACAAGTTTAGATAATTTTTTTTGTTTGTTTTTTTGGTGCTGCTGCTGTCGTCTTGTCACTCTACCCTTTCACCCCATGCTCGTCACGTGTGCTGGTCAGGCGCGCGACCCTGAGACCGTCGTGTGGACTGAGGCGACACAGCAGCGTCAACCGTTTAGTCTGGCCGGTCCCATACACCCCCCCTGCGCCTGTTGGCTACGAGGCCGTTGTGTTTGTGCTGTGTGAGATGGGTGGGACTTCACTCCCCATGCTAGGACAAGCACGCGGGGTATGTGGAAAGGGGATCGATGAAGATGTTTGCCCCGGGGGTGGTGGGGGACAACTGCCAGACTTGTTTGGAGGCAGCCAGTCTTTTCTGGGCATCGACAATAATTATGTCGGTCTGTTGATATTTTTATTATTGTTCACTTCTCGGCCCAGACAACATTTTTGTCCGAAATGCCGCGTTGGTTAAAACTACAAGCTCCCGCTTCCCCGAAAACCTATCCTGGTAGCTTTTGGAGTATTTGTCTAATGTTTTGAGGTATTGTTGTAATGTTTTGAGATATTGTTGTAATGTTTTGAAATATTGTTGTAATGGTTGTAATGTTTTGCCGGTTTCGAGCGGCATAAGTGTTGGTTGTTTGGTTTACTGGATGGTGATGCGGTGTCAAAACAAGTGGAGGTTGTGTTTCTCAGTTAAGGTGGGGAAAGGGGGGGGGATGTTTGTGATGCTGCAGTCTACATCTGCGTTGAAGGGTGGAAGTTTTGCGGGTGGGATTTGACAGGGGATGTGGTTGTTGATGTCAGGAATGATAGGGGTTCAAGTTGGTGATTGACATTAACACACACTTACACGGGGTCTCGGATGCTGCAGGCAAATTACAACCTGGTGGGGGGTGAAAGGGAAGGGTGGCGTTTTACACGAAGAGGGAAGCAGCTAAGAAAACTGCATTCTCGTTGTAAACTAACACCTTACTTTCTCTCCGACACCATGGCAACAGTCCATTGATGATCGCAGCCTAAACCCGCCTTTGATGTTTAAAGTGCGCGCCTGCCAGAGCCAGTACTCGTGTGTGTGTGTGTGTGCGCAGCGATTATCTCTCGCCACCCAAAAGGCACAACAACTGTAATGCTCCCCCAGCAGCCTACACGCACGGAATATGGAAAGGGGAGGATCACTTGCACTCTGCGAGCGCTCGGGGGGCAGTGTGGGATTGGTCATCGCTGCTGTGATGCTGCTCTGTATGTTGCACCAGCCTAGCTCACTCCCCACCCCACCTCCGACTCTGTCTCCCCCCCCCCTTCCCTTACAATTCAAACAGGCTTACAGGGGAGTTTGAAGGGAAATGTCAAGGCTGTTAGATGAGATCCTGTAATGATTTGTCCCCAGTCACCTTTCCCCCTTCCCCCTCCCCATCTCTCTCGTTCCGGGATTTTTTTGTTTTGTTTTTTGTCGTCAAAACAGATGTGACATAAACGGAGCCTGGCTGGCAGTTTTATAGTGCAGATAAAACCTGTGTCTGTGATATTTAATAGATGCGATTCCGCTTGCCTACAGACGACCCTTTTCTCCCTTAGCAGTGCCATTCCTGCCAGTCAGTCAGCCAGTCTTCGGCTTCGTGTCTTGGGTTTGGGAGGCGTGGGTGTGAGAGAGGAGGGCTGGATTGCTATTGAGTAAAGGGGGGGGTGTCAGGCTCGTCTTGGAGGGGCGGGCGGGTTAAGGGGTGGTGGTGGTCACTTTTGCATTCCTGCGGGTCCCAGGCGTCAACTTTGGACCGGTAACCAAGGCGATGCGATCGGGCAACGGTGATGTTCTTCGGTTTGTGGGGTGTGGTGGGTTTGGGTGGCTAGGGAAGGGGTAGGTGCGTGGTCGGACGGTGGGTAAGGTGTGTCTGGGAGGACAGGCGGGGTTTTGGGGTGGGGCAAGTGTCTTGGCACACTCTCATCCTACTCACAGTACATGCCGTGGATTGCCTTGGGTCGTAGTTGGTGTCGTCTTTGACCTTTCCACACAACTCAGCAAGTAAACCAAGAGGACGTGGAGAGCAAGACCACCCCACCACCACCATCAGTCGACCCACTTAAGGGGGTACCTGACTCCAAAAAGGTAGGGCAATGAGGAAGAGACGATGGCCCTAAGAAAACAATCGTGTTTCAAACACCTTGTTTCCCGTAAACGGACCTACAAAAGGTTAATTAATGGATGACCTGTGACTACACCAAGGTCTTCCCCTTCTAACTAGCATCAGCTTTATCTTTCTCTGTAGTCCACCCTATTGTAGGTGGGTAGCAGACTTCATCAGGTCATCGCAGTCCTGAGCCGAAGAAGTTGCACAAAATTTTGATCAACTGTAGTATTGCTGCTTTTCTGGAGTTCTTTACATGGAGGAAAGGGGAGTTCTTGGAGAATTATATATTCAGATTGATGTCTGTTGCGTGTCTTTCTCCTCATGGACGATCTCTGGCTGCCAGACGGTCATCAGGTGTTTTGGGCAGTCGGCTCCGCGACCACCCGCCCTACACATCGATTAACATGTTGACGAGTAGACAAGCGCGTAACACGTCTACCCGGACATCGGCAGCGAAGTGTTCATGCATAGTCCACTGTCAGGCGATAAAAAATTCGTGTTACTCAGAGTATGGCCTCTTCTGTTCACCGTCGAATAAAACATGTTTCATGAAATTGAGATTTTTTTCCATTTGCGTGTGCAAAATTCTTTCTCGCTCTCTCTCTCTCACTCACCGAGAGAAAGACCCCGACTCTGCTTTTGCTTTAACAGGATCATGGTTGTTACCAGTGCTGTGTCGTTGTCTTCCTAATAAATTCGAGTGTCACATGTCGGTCAGCCCTGGCTTGGATTGTGGGTGAGGAGGGGGGTGCTGCATTGTACTTTCGTATTTCCTTTCCAAACATAAATATAGGTCCCTGTCAGTTTCAATAGCTGAAAGGACGCGCACCCAGCAGAACTGTCAAGCCTGAAAAAAAGCAAACAGCGGGAGACCATCGGAAACCGCCACAGTGTCGAGGTCTGGGAGGATGGGAGACCCTAGGGGCGACTGGCGGTGTTTGGTTTACGCGAGTCACGGGGCTCACACTAGGTGGCGCTCACGGCTGGTGTCTCACGTTCTTCGTCTCCTACGTGGACCGTTAGGCCCGGCCCACACGCCAGCCGGTCTGCTGCAACATTTTCACTTTTGTTTCTTTGCTCTTTGATCGGTCTCTGTGTGAGAGAGAGAGAGAGAAAAAAAACCGGCCTCTGCTCTCTGCCTTTGACATGTATCTACCTCTTTGAAGTGTAAACGTCGACAACAGCCCATGTGCTGTTTTTTTTCCCCCGTCAGGTGATGATTATACTTTCCGTCTCTGCTGTTAGTTCAAAGGGTCCTTTCCCCCTCCTCCCGACACCATGGCTCCCAAGTTGCACGAAGTGGACCTGTCTTGCCCGCTGTAACAGGCCTCTTCAATCCGTCTTGCGAATCGTTGCCCCATCTTCTCTGCGAAACTTCTTGGCATGTTGCTAGTCTTGCGGGTCTTCGGAGCAGAATTTTTTAATCATTTCAGACTCGCTATCTGCTCTCCAAGCTCGTCTTTCCTGTTATTGTGACCACCCTCTCTCATCGTGTAGCTCCATACTGTTCAGGCGCCTTTGAAAGACATTGTCTTCATTTGGGCCCCTGGTCATGTTGACATCTCAGGCACTGATCGAGCGGACCAGGCCGCCAAGGCCGCTTGCCAGTCTCCTGGTCAGTGCAGTCACTGACTGTAATTCTGTCTTCACGCCTGTGTTCAGTCCCTGTGGCAACTTCACCAAATTATGTGACCCTTCCCTTTCTGACCGCCCCCACCCCACCTCCATGCTTTTCTGTGAGGCGAAAGGAGAAATTACTAAGTAGACTAAGAATGGGACACACCAATACCACACATTGCCTCCCACTTTTTACGGAGCGAACCCCCAGTAGTTTGTCCCTGGTGCCAGAGGCCTTACAACGGGTTCTTTGTTTTTCTTGTTTAGGTCCATCCCTAAAGATGTTGTGGCTATATCTATTTAATTTAATGCTTCTAGTTTAATGGTGGCCTTTTGGGCCACACCACTCTTTCAAACATATCACCTAGCCTTTTATATTATTCTTTTTCCTTATGTTTATATTGTTAGCGGTGTTATCACCTAGGGGTCTTTTTTTCACCCCTCGCCGGGATAGAGCCTTAGTTGCTGGTGCGGCGTAAAACAACCAATGAACAAACCAACTGGGGTTTGACATAGAAGGCACATGGTGTTCTGTATCCAGTATCACCCTCCACCCCGGTACATCCATCCAGTGTCAGACTCACCACCCCACCCTGTCCACTCAATAAATGGTTGAACAGGGAGCATTGGACGTACAACAAAGGGCTTTATTCGGCTGAAAATTCATCTTTCTCTTTATCTCAGTCAGATCCGGTTGACCTTAAGGTCTGGGATCAGTTCGCTTGGCGGCATTAGGAGCAGATCTTG
This sequence comes from Marisa cornuarietis, assembly GCA_004794655.1. Lineage (NCBI taxonomy): Eukaryota > Metazoa > Mollusca > Gastropoda > Architaenioglossa > Ampullariidae > Marisa > Marisa cornuarietis. The sequence goes on along the minus strand of SMMW01000565.1, from coordinate 2,858,399 downwards.
TTAACTTGGGCTTTTCCCACGCCCCAACAGTGCAGTGTCCTTCCCGTGACAGCAGTTTGCGACTAGGCACCGGCTGCCCTCTCTTCCCCCCTATGCCAGTCCCCTACCCCCACCGGCAATTCCGCCCCAGCAACCTTGATCTCATGCAAGGCAGCATTGCTGATGCTTGCAACAGTACAGTGTGGCTGTACCACAGGACCACCCCCCCCCCCCATTGTGTTCTTTGAGATGTCTGACCGCCAGCTGCATGAAATTGCGGTCTAGTGGTGTCCTAGGCCGAGGCTTGTAAACCAGTTTCACCTTTAAGACGGTTGCCACCAGGGCGAGGGGTGGGGGTGCCACCAGGGACATTCCTAGCTGGACTCTAATTGCCGAACATGCGAATGTGTTGGGCAGAATAAGTCTTACGACCGCCATGTGAAAGATTTTTGCCAAAGATAGTCACATGTTCGACAGAGTTTTTCCGGTTAAGAAAGGCGAGCCGTAGTCATGCGCTAGAGCCAGGGTTATCTTGGGGGTAAGCTATGGACTAGATGCAGGTTATCTTGGGGGTAAGCTATGGACTAGATGCAGGTTATCTTGGGGGTAAGCTATGGACTAGATGGAGGTTATCTTGGGGGTAAGCTATGGACTAGATGGAGGTTATCTTGGGGGTAAGCTATGGACTATAGATGCAGGTTATCTTGGAGGTAAGCCATGGACTAGATGGAGGTTATCTTGGGGGTAAGCTATGGACTAGATGGAGGTTATCTTGGGGGTAAGCTATGGACTATAGATGCAGGTTATCTTGGAGGTAAGCCATGGACTAGATGGAGGTTATCTTGGGGGTAAGCTATGGACTAGATGCAGGTTATCTTGGAGGTAAGCCATGGACTAGATGGAGGGTTAGTTATCTTGGTGGTGAGCTATGGACTAGATGCAGGGGTTTATTGGAGTGAAGCTATGGAAGCTGATAGACTGACGCGGACCTACGGATCATGGTTCATGTTGTGGCAGGAATTCGCCGCTTTCAACGTTTGTGTTTTTTTTTTAAATTTTTAGCACGCTTGTATTGCAGCGAAGGCAGATGGCTGTTATAGCCTCTGTCTCTATCTATATTGGTGTGTGTGTAACGGTCAAATCTATCGGTGCGTTCAAATGAGCGGCATGAAATCAAAAACGTCGATAAAGGTGGTAAGGATATGGGACATGCGAGAATGGTGGCGGGGGGGGGGACCACGCACTAGTGATGCGCTGACGTTTTTTTCTGACATCGCCTTTTGAAACTGTCGTCTCCCCTCCCCCCTCCCCCCCCACACACACATTTGTCCAATCTGTGTAAGGAGGTGGGTGGCCTTATGTCTGTGTGCACGCAACGTCCGGAAGGTGGAAGAGAGCTTTGAAGTGGCCGCAGTGGTCCAGTCTCACCTGTAGATGTGCGTCACCCATCAATAACCTCACAACCCTGTGATGGCATCCAGCGCAGCGATGGCGGGTTAGCGAGGGCGAACTCTTGTTGTCTGGTGGCAATTGCACGCAATGTTCTGCACATAAACACGTGTTGGCTTGGCGAGTAGGTGCTAAAGGCCCCCCCCCCCATCACCACCACCGCCACTACCCCAGAGGTATCCACACACACGAGGTTGTGTGTGTGTGTGTGTGGAGGAGGGTGGGGTGGGAAAGATCAGGGTGGATGCTGTGTCAGCTTGCATGAAACGTTCTCATACCACCATCACCACCACCCCACCACATCCTCCGACTGTCGCACCAGCCTGTCCCTTCCCAGACACCCTCCCCCATCCTGGGGTGGAAAACGTGTAGACGTGGCATGTGGGTAACAGATGATTAACAAGTCTTTTAGAGGGACTTGTGTCTAGCGGATATAAGTAGAGGGGTTGAGAGAGAAATGGTGCATTGAACAATGGTATGTGCCGCCACCTCCAACCTGATTTTTTTTTCTCTCTCGTACTTCCGTCGTTTGATAGCATTTTGTTTCTATTTGTGAGTTAAACATTGAAGCATTTGTCTCAAGCACATCTGTATTCAATCCATGTTAAAATGCGGAGGGCTGAATAGGTGTGGGGAGGATATAAAGTTTGCGTTGTAGAACAATTAGGTGAGCCAGAAAGATCGTATTCACTCACAGCAGGGTACGTGTGAGCATGCTTCATACCCAGTGCCTTCAACTTTATAGTTATGCTTCTCTCCATTTCTCTCTCTTTAGCCTTTTTCTGTCAAGTATGTGTGTCTACGTGCGTGTAGATGGGTGTAGAGGGAAGAGTAGGAGTGCGCGCGCCCGGCATTTTTTATATATTTTTGTGACCAAAGTAACTTCTTTGCGCAGCGTTTCCGACACTTTTTTTTTTTTTACTGGGGGAGGGATGGGAGTTAAGAAGAGTGTCTTCCTGTACACCCGTTTAATGGCGGCTGGAGGGGAGCGCTTTCATGTGGCCCATGCCTTTAATAAAATAACAGGCTTTTACAGCTTTGCACTTGTCGGGCTCTCCTTGTCGGAGGAGCGACTTGCAAGCAATTTGTGAGTGCACGGCCGCCTATGATCCCGGGCGCAGGGAAGACGGTGGGCCTTGATGTGCCGGGGCTTGTGTTTCACCACCGGTGTAAACTGATTATCCGAATTTCCCCGGGAGCACGCCAACTTCGGGAGCCAGGCCCCATGCAGGGGGAGAAAAAGCCCCCGTTTTGTTTTGTTTCATTTCCCCCGTTAGTCTTCGTACTTCTTTTCCTGGCCCGCCAACGGCTTATTTTGCGGAGGAACTCACCTTCCACTTCGTCCGTTTTCTTTATACTATAACCGTATAACGGGAGACGCTCCCACGGTACCGGGATGAGCCCCCAAGACACCCACGTCCAAAATGTTTGGAGACAGCTTGATCTGTCGCACCGGGAAAGGCACCTTCGCTACAGGAAAGCAGGAAAGCATGAAATTTGGCACCTCACTACCCGGCATAATCGGTCTCCCCCACCCGATATATTGGGAAACATGTCGCTTTGTTACTTGGAACAGAGAGCAGTTACTCGAAGATGAGAATATGTATTTTTCAGGAGAGAGAGAGAGAGAGAAACCCGTGTACCTAGGGTTCCTGGCGACCCTCTGGGTTTTCCTTACTCCTAATTTCTTGAGCGAATTGTAGTGTACGGCAGACCTTAAGGTTATCTGCTAACCGCTAAGGTTTTCAGCTAGAAGATCTCACATTGCTTCAGGTCCGTGGACAAGCTTACTTCCGGTTCTCTGCTCCCAGGGTAACGTTACCTCCAGGCTACTGTCCCATGAGGAAGATGCCACCAGATATTGAGGTCCACCTAGTGTCTCATCAGTGGAATGGGGTGTCTGCTGGAGAGTTCCAGTAACCGAGCTCTGTAAGATCGAGGACAGTTTCGGGATCTTTAAGGGCCGATTCTTTTTCGTAGTCAGACACTGCAGTGGCGACACGAAGGCGTGGAAGCAACTGCTGTTATTTCTCTCTCAAGCTTGTTGACCAAACCAGAAAAAAACGGCCACCTGTACTTTAGACACCACTGCTCAGGATGTGGTGGTACCGGGTTGCTTTTGTTCGTCCCCGTGAAGGACATTTGCTGATTTTGCTGTGATCTGTACAAGTTTGATAGTTTTCTCTTCGTATACGTGCACAGAGGGTTGGCCAGTCGGTGTGTAGTGAGCCTCGAAGAAGTGTTTACAAACGGCTTCAAAGGCTGGGCTTAGTTTGAGGAACAGACAAGTGCGGTTTGGCGGCAGTCACGTCGGGCTGTGTTGCCTTGGCGTTGAAGCTTGCTTTCATCCTTTCATCCCATTGAAGCTTAAAAATAGTTTCATCTCATTCTGTGGGTTAAAGCCACAGGTCGTTGAGGTAACGAGTCTTTTGCACATTGCAGCCGCCACCGACACGATTTTCTCCGCAGTACGATGTTGAAACAATGAACAAGTGTTGGAAGTTGGAAACATTGTCGACAACCTAATGTAACTGTACTGATGATAATAGTAAGTGCAGGAAAGAGACCAACAGTCATTTTATTTTTCATGGGTAGCTGGTGTGTATGAGAGAGAGAGAGACGTGGGATCCAAGGGAAGGGTTAGATGGATCACCCACATTACCGGATGGTGTGCACATTAGGGTTAAAAAGTCACCTGATCGTGATGCAAATGTGACTGATTAATGTGATTATGTCGGAATTCTTTTACAGAGAGACTTTCAGTTTCCCTCCTCTCTCTCTCTCTGCTAGCTTCCCGCTGCAACATCTGTCTTTATCCGGCGGTCAGGGTTTTTGTTGTTGGCGGCACGCACGCCCCGCCCCTGTCGCATCGCCCCCAGGTCATCCATCACGGCCTCTTCCTCATCACGAACACACAAGATGGGGCCCAATGTTTTCTGCCATGATCACAGGAGCTGCTCAGGGGCCTTCAGAGCTCTTTCCTTGAGCAGAACTCCTCCACTCGTGTGAGGTGGTGCTAACATCCTTCTAGTCTCAGCCAGTGGTTGTGACTGTAGGTCTTTGTGACGAGTCTGTAAGACCGGAGCAAAACCCTTCTTTGGGTGCTGAGTTTGGCAGTTTATAACTACTAGATTGTTCCCACAATTTGAACGAGTATTTTCCATCTGTTGGTGAAATACAAGCCTCGAGCTGGTGACACGCGCAGTTTAGCGCCTATAGGTCACACCCGTGACATACTTTCACATAGTTGAGTACAGAAGACATGATTACTCAAGCGTGTCTGTATTCTAAACCCGATGCCACGGATTTTCAGATGGCCCTGGAAGATGGCATCTTTGATTGGCCCAGTTCTATCTTCTCCTGCCCCGCCTTTTGCTTAGTCTTCGGTTCAAAGCCGCGGAAGTAGGTGAGTTGTAAGTCTGGCAGGTTTAGATAAGAAGGGGGGAGGGATTGCAGTAAGAGTTTTGCGAGGATTTGTTGCTGTGTTTCTAGACCGTTAGGAAAGGCGATGAAAATGTCGCGTGTGGTCAAGGGGTGGGGATCAAAGACTCGGTAATCTCAAGTCGTCTGGCATCGTTCAGTCGTTGCCGGTCATCAGAGGTCTTTCAACTTGTCTGCACTAGGAAACGATGGAAGCTGTTTCAACCCTTGTTCACACAACTAACCAAGTTATACAATGAGATCTCGTCCTCCTTCATTTGATCGGTACTAGCTGACGACCAGCTGTGATTGTCCAGTTCAGTGTCCATCGCCACTTGCCGAGGTCTACAAATGCAGAAGGACAAGCAGACAAGCTTTGCAGTGTTGGGTTGTTTTCTCCAACCTCGAACCGCTACTTCGACTTCGTTTTCCGACGAACTGCAACACTTACTGCCGGGAACTTATCGCCTCTTCACTACAGCTTTCATCGTCTACAGATTTTTTTTTTTTTTTTTTTTGAAGGCAGCAGTAAAAGCTGTTTATCGTTTTCACAGGCTCGCCTTTTCTGCCAGGCGCTGTTTCACGATTGTACCACCATCTCCTGCGTTTACAACCGGCGGTGCACACCTCCCGCTTCCCCGCGTGGTTTTGAGAGCAAGAGAAAGTTGTTTCACCACACACACACACACACTGTTCCTCCTTTTTGGATCATCGGTTGCACTCAATTTGTTATCAGTTGCCCGTGCAACACGGCAGTAGCATCTTCAGGGATTTAGGAGCAAAGTCCCGCGTATGGAGGTCGTGCATTTTTGTCTGCTTTTGTTATGGCTCCCAAATGTCTCCCCAACTCCCCACCACGAAGTCATGCCAGGAAATAATCGAGATAGAAGGCAATGCTTGGGAACACTAAGAGACCCGACCACTTAAAAAAAAACTGTTATACAATTTCAGGGGAGTTTTCTTTGGTTTTTTTTTCTAACTGCGAGAGTTCAACATCAGTCTGCGAGAGAAATACCTAAGCCAAGGCTTCCGGTAAACACGTCAGTCTCGGGCCGTTATCATGTAAGACGTAGTTTGTTTAGGCGGGAGTCTCTATGTTTTGTTCTTCGTCTGTTTCTCTGTGTAAACAAGTGCTGGTGTGAGGGGATCAGCTGTACACCATGTCGACAAGTTTGAGGTCATAGGTTAGGCCGGGTTTGAGGGTTGTGGTAGTTTAGTGTTGGGAGGGGATTAGGGGTTAGAATTGTGTATATGGGAGGGGGGGTAGGGGTGCCAGTCTTAACCATGCTAACATGTCTGTGATTTTATGGGGAAGCTGTAGAGTTGATGTAGTTGAAGGGAAAGTTTGGTTGGCAACCGAAGATGTGAAAAGCTTCTTGGGTTCCCGTAACGATACGTATTCTTGTCATGTCGCCATTCACTGCTGACCACCAGGCACGTGATGACGAGAGTGCCATCCGACTCATTCACCTCTTGCAGCTGTTGAGGACAGAGAAGCGGCTTTTCCGCAGACTTCTATCATCCCTCGCAGCCTTTCTCTTCCTCCATTCACTCCCCTTCCAGAACTCCCGTCTCGCTGAGTTTATAATCCGTTTTCTAGCCATCGTAAATCGTCGAGTTTGGATTGTGGACATCAGCGGGTACATGTAGGGTGGGGTGGGGGGGGGGAAGAAACCGAGATTGCAGTGCACGGCTGTCAGGAACCGGCGAGACTTTCCAGCTGCGGCTCTTTCCACTTCTCTCTCTGACAGGCGCACCCTTGTAAAGGCAGGCACTTTATTTTCAAAACACTTGGCAAGAGGTAAAAAGATGCATGAGACATTTATCTGAGGAATACATCTTACGCCCAGTAAGAGTTTCCGTGTTTCCTTTCATCGTTTGTGTCGTTTATTCTGTCATGTTTTCTCTGTTGTTGTTTTTTTGTTTTTTGTTTGTTTTTTTTTTTCATTTTTGAGGTGGGAGAGAGAAAGAGAAGGCGAGACACTTGACACCTTTAATGTCTGGCTCAGACATTTTGACATGGAGGGCGGGGGAGGAGGGTTCAGGCATAATATTACCGACTAGAGAGAAGAGTGGGGAGAGATTTTCCTCCTTTCACTTGTCCACCTCACCCACTCCGTGCACAGGTGTAACAGGAAACTGTTGTCAGGTGACGAGCGCCGCACATAACTTGCGCGAGTTACATTGTCAGCGGCGTGCAGGTATTTTTTTCACCTTTGCGAGCCCACAAACTGTTGTAGATGTAGCCGGTTGTCATATTAACAGCGGGTTACATTACGGCGGATGTGACTTCAGTCGGAAGGCAAAGGACAGAGCGCTGTTGCTTGTTTTGTTTTATTGCTTTAAAAAGAGACAATTTTACGACTTCTTGTCAAACACTGTCAGGGTAAGTAACAGTAGAAGGTTGGAAGTAAGTTTGTGGCGCCATGGAATCTGTGTTGTGAAGATTGACTGGCAGACCGGAGTTTGGGGAGAAAAGGATCAGAAGGGGAATCAACTTTGCTCGGGGTTGAGAGGGAATTTAAGGAGAGGGGAGGAGGGGCGGGAGGATGGCGCCGTAAGTAACGTTTGGCGTGTAGACGGATAAACCTGTGTGTCGGCGGGGAGAGAACTCTCCACTAGCTTCCGGTTATGCGCTGAAGTCCTGTGAGGAATCAGAATGGCATTGACGGATAATAAAGTGATACCTCTTTCTCACTCTGGATATATATACACACATATTTGAGAATATAATGGTTTTACATTATATGCCATGCGGTTAAATTTACTTGTAAATATTTGCGTAGCCGTAAGAGATCAAAGAATATATTTTCTTATATCTTGCTGGTTTTAATCAGAGTTGGTGAACTACCAAGATCTGAACGTAGTTCGCCAAGATGAGGTTGGAATGCGAAAATTGAGACTCGATTGACTCGTGGAAAAGGGGGGGGGGATAAAACATGTACGTCGACTGCGTTGAACAAAGAAGACAATGGAAAGAATGACTAAGATAACCGAAAGGACGTTGGAGGTGTTCTTGTTCTGCTCAAAGATGGTGGAGGCGGTCCGGTGGTGCAAACGGTTAGCGCCTGACACCAGCACAACGAGGATTGGCTTCTTGTCTCGGGCGCGCCGTTCTTTCTCTGCCTGTGACATTTGTTTACAGGACAGACTGCTTTACCGCGATATACCATTAGTTGCTGGCTCGGCGTAAAACCTGTTCCCCTCCCCCCCCACAACCCCTCCGTGATTTGGGGATACGAGAAAGGCAGGTTATTATTAATGTTTTGTTGGATGTCATGAGGTCTCGGATTCCTCTCATACTCGGGAAGACCGGGTTTTCTTCGCGGAAAGTGGGTGTATCTGTGTGTTTGTTTGCGGGGGAGACCATCGTGATCCTTTGCCGGATGTGACGTCATGGCTGTGTCGCTGCGAGAAAGAGCGATCAACGTTGATGTATTGCTGACATGGCGAGCTCCTTCCTGTCTGTCGGTCTCAGTAACGGCAGAGAAGGGTTACTGGGAGATTGGCAAACTGCATTACACTTGCTACGATGGGGGCAACAATGGTGGTGGGACACGTTGGTGTAGCTGGTAGATCTCGTGCATTTCCGCTGTCGCGTGCGTGTGAATGAGGTGAAGTGTTTGACTTCAAAGTTTTTCTCTTTTTTGAATAAACAGACCGTGCTCATAATTGTTCACTCTTCTGTGCAGGCTTCCGAATCGGGGTCGGACCTCTTCACTACTGTCAGCAACTGTGCCAGCCGTAAGTATACGTGTGGGTGTGTGTGTGGGTGGGTGAGACTGGCTCATAAAGTGACATTTATAAAGTGTTTGTGAATTAGTGAAGTGTGAGATGTTGGGGGAAGGGGCTGATACGTGGATGTGCGGGTGGTGAGGTGGAGTCGGTCGCTGCACACAGCTTGAGGGGGAGGATGGTGCGGGAAGGGGAGTGAAGAAGTAGATGTTACAAACCACGTGAGCTCCGGAGATCTTTCTCGTCAAGGACGGGAAGGAAAGCAAGATGGACACACCGGTAAATTAAGTGGAAGCCGGCTGAACACCAGAGTTCCAGGCAAGCTCCAGCACCCTTTTCGCTATCAGGACGGCGTTACCTTCTGTACGATGTTATACTCAGCACCAGTCCAGCTTCAATCGCTTGTTCTGGCCTGCAGCACCAGAGACGGACAAGTGACGTGTTGAACTTGAAGACTAACGACTGTGGCATGTCGAGACTGACAACTGACATGTTCTTCAGCTTGAAGACTAACAACTGTGGCATGTCGAGACTAGCACATGACTACCCCAGGAGTAGAACAGTTGTCGTTTCCTGTAGTTTTGGAACTGACATGGGCAGCCCTGGCGAAGGTGTGTTTCGGTATATCAAGGAGAAGCCACACTTTGCTGGATGATGATCTCATGGAAAGAGGGGAGGTGGTAAAAAGCTTGGGAAGGGGGCACGTCGACTTGTTGAACGTTGACGAATATTTGAGAGAGTGGGGTAAGGTCTGTCTTCACTTGATCGCTCGGGAAGGTGGGGGGGGAGGAGGTGTTGTGGGTGTGAGGCGCTTGATCTGTCTCCCTCGCTTTCCTAGAAGACCCGCCATAAACCTGGGGTTTTATTGCCGCGCATTCATCAGAGCCCTCGCCCAGCGAGCTCCAAGATCTGGATTGCGTTGGAAATAGCAATTAAAAGCGCCCAGCGCCGTCGACCCCGACGGCATCAGTTCCTCCTCAACTGCCAGCTTTTAGCTTCATTAGACCAGCTTATCGTTCACTGCAAAGCTTGCTCCTCACCGCCATACGAGAAAGAGGGAGAGAAGGACGGAAAACAGGCAGCAAACGCCAGAGAAATGAGTGTGAACCGGCCAACCCGCTCTATTAATACGGAGCATCAAACGGGTCCGTGCCAGAGTATTTTTGGTTCTTTTCTCCTTCCTTCCTGGAAGCTTTCCTTTTTAAAAGGGGGGAAAAATCGGTGCAGATGCCGGTGCTTTGTTTGAGGTGCTGGTAGTGATTATGTAATGATTACCTGCTCGTGGCGCATTAGCACATCAAACGGGGTGAGCGCTGGGTACAGCCTCTATGTTGTGGGCGTGCCCTTTGGAGATTTTTTTTTAATTTGTGGAAGTCTTAGCTGGACGCTGATGGCCTGGCTTGCCCATGTCAGGGTGAACTGGTCCCTCTTCTCCTTTTTCACTCTGTTTCTCTGTCTCCCCGCCCACGATTCCTTTTCCGGCGAGAGAGTTTGAGAAAGACTGTAACAGCTATTGTTAACAGGCGTGTTTATTAGTAGGTGTGCGACTTTAAAAAGAAAGTGTCGGGGTGTTACTAATTATGAATTACTGTAGCTCCCGCTGGTGGAAATCCCCGTGTGGCACTCGCACTGTAACATGCGGGCTTTCAGCTCAACGCCAGGACTAATGTTGCTGCTTTTTATCAGATGGAGGACTCTTGAGCTTAAAAGAGAGAGAGAGTGTGTGTGTGCGCGCGCCAGTAATTAAAGGGTCAACTTTATGAACGAGTGCGCCGCCAGTTGTCAAAATAACTTGAATACCCCCTCCCTTCCACCACACTTTTTTTTTAAATCTCAAAGATGTTCCTCAACCAAACCTCAGATGTCCAAGTGTTGGAGAGGTTTAGCGTGACGAAGGTTGAAAGATTGCGACGTCATCAGATGCCGGTTTTGGTAACGTAAACACCGATGAGTTATCAAAAGTGACGGCGCTCACCCCCCCCCCCCATCTTGGGACAAGTCGGCTGGCAATAAGTTGTAGCAGTCTCTGACGTAGATACGCCACGGATTACCTCGGCATCTGGCCTCGACTGAGACTAAACAAGGGCATCAGATGGAGGAAACCTGTGTGTGCTGTTGAATAAGTGCGACGAATCTATGCTTGCGTCAGTAACTGTAGGAACGGGGTGGGTAGGTGGGTGGAGGGACGAGTGAAAGCTTGTATCAACAGCTGTGTGAACGAGGGGGGGGGGCATGATAGATACATCCCCTAAAGCGTCAGCGACTGTGCGGGGTTACACGTGTCCACAACTTTCTACAGAGTTGGCTAAAGTGTATTTTAGTGGGACTTGTTCTGTCGAATGCGTGACTATCAAACGGTGACATTTAAAAATATTTGTGCCAGACATGTTAATGTACTCAGTATGTGGCGGCCGTTCTTACATTAGAAACGATAGTTGTTGTTGGTACTCAGTCTTAATGAGAACACGGAGTTTACTGTAGCCGAGACGCCTCAAGACATCCATCTTGGCAGGTGGGGGTTGCAAGTTCTGTTGCTGGACAACCCACCCATCTCGCACCTACATCGGGGACTGATACTACTTCCTGCAAGCCGCATAGGGATTGACTTCCTCCTTCTAAGATCAGGACTGTTGAAAAATTGTACTTTTCGCTGGATGACAGCCTGTTGCACTCCTCGGCTTTGGTAGGTGAGTTTCAGGACTTGCTGTGGGGAGAAGTGCAGGAGATGAGACGTGTACTTAACAAGAGGGGGGGATACTGAAGACATTCTATTATCTGGACACCCTAAAGATGACAGCAGAACCGCGGCTTATTTCTGGTAAACGTCAGGAATGCCACCCCGCACTTCATTTATTTAGTTTTGATGACACAGCGGATTTGTGTTACAGCAGGCATGGGGCTGTGTGTGTTGACGGCGAGTGGAGGGAGGGGAGGGAAGCTGTTGAGACATGCATGTCAAAGCTCAGATGCGGTACGTCAGCGTCGTTTCTAGTCTGCCACCACTTTAGCCCTCCTCTTCTCCCCCGCCCTCCCAACTTTTTTTTTTTTTTTTCAAAGACATCGATGGGACGTGCAGTAAAGTCGGCTGGGACAAAAAGTTAAGCTCACACAAAGGCCCCCCGAGGAAGACGCCGAGGACGGAATGACATCACAAGTGATGCAAGACGACACGAGACCCGGAAGTCACAACACGCAACGCGCCCTTTGACCTTTTGCTGCAGTGTCGTTAGTTCTGCTGCGTGCACCAGACAAGGGGGGGGGGGGTTGGGTGGGTCCAGAAGCTGCAGTGATGGCCGGAAATAAGAGAGATGAAGTTTTTTTTTATTTGGTGTTTTTTTAATGTTTTGGTGCAACATTTTGCAAACGAGCAAGGAGAAAAGGAGCCCTTGGCGTTTTGAAGCTTCGCTGGTTGTTGTCATCTGTCGTGGTCGACTTCTCGTCCCCCTCCTCAGCTCAAGTCTGAGCTTCTTCGCCAGTCGCCACGTGCAGCTGAGTGAAGGAAGCTGGGTGGGTGGGTGGTGAGCAGATGAAATGTCACTAACGTTTTCTGTAACTGGATGGGGTGGAGGGGGGCTTCAAGTGTGGACGCGCAAAATACTTTTTTTTCTGTTTCGACTCTCAAGTTAGTTTCAACTAGAATATTCTTCCTTTTTTAAAAAGTTTCTTCTGTACCACCCTCCTCTTTCTTTCATTCCGACAGCCCACGGACATGTCTTTAGATAAACTTTTTTTGTAGTTCTGCGAACAAATTTGCGCTTTTAGCGACACCCCCATCTCCACTGCCACCAGAACCATCTGGGTAGTTTTTTTCTTTATTCATCTTCACCCGCACTACAACGTAAAAAGTGCAGAGGGCGGAAAAGCATGTTGGCGGTCCCATGAGACCTTGCGCCAGGCCGCGTGCGTCGCATCAATCAATAGCATCCAAAGGGGGGTAAAAAAGAAAAAAAAAGAACAGGAAGCGAAATGAAAATGCCCCTGGCGGTAGGAATGGCAAAAGCTGTGTGGACAAGAAGAAGCTTTTACGATGATGGTCCTGCATGTAAGAAACAGCTTTCTGACTCTTTTTCCCATTCCATAGTCCTTCTCTTTCACACCCTCCTCCCTCCTCTGCCCCCCGGCCCCATCCTTCACCCCCTCCCTGTCCTATGAACACCAGCAAACCATGTGCATGTGTGTGTGTGTGTGTGAGAGAGAGAGAGGTGAAGGTATTGCAGATGCCAATAAATTCATAGACAAGCGAGAAGGCTTTGTTTCCCCCTCCCCTCTCTCCCTATCCCCTTCGCTTTCAATTGGGGAAAAATAAACGTTAAAGAGGTAGAGGGGGTAATGCCAGTTATCTGTTCCCATCGCTGTCACATCCTACCATGTTAAAGACATGTAGAACTCAAGAAGAAGTACCTGTCCCACGTTGAGCATACATGCAGAGAAGATGGGCAGGTTCACATACCATAGCATTCAGCAAACCTGGCGTTGCCGTTAATCGGGGGGTGGGGGAAGATAAGGGGGGGAGAGAGTAGGGAATATAGTGTGCGCCATGTCCTTGATGCGCTTGTGGAAAGAACATGTTAACTTCTTCTGATGTACCAGGTGGTTTTGTTTGTTTGTTTTTGTTTGTTTGTTTGTTTTTTAGTCACAGTCTTTATTCTACATTTCATTTTACTTCAAATCCTCCCTTATCTCCTTTCACCGCATCTTCTAGCAATGGGTGGTGTGGCGTTTCTGTCCTGGGTGTCGGCAGGCACTTTCTGTCATGTCTCAAGGCTGCGCCAGCAGCTGGTCAGCTGAACTGGAAATATTCAGCACAGCCAACCTGTGCAAAACACAAGATTTGGGACTTAATACAGATTATGCACGGCATGCTAACAACAGAAGGTTTGTGTGAACAACTGTACTGGCAAGCTGTCCTGTCCTCAATCTCACCCCATCCCCCTACACACACAAGTCCACTTCCACACCCAGACCACCATCCATGCACATTGTTGACACCCAGCATAAGGTACCAATCACTACCTGGGAGGTACGGTTGTGAAGTTGATGGCTGCGGACGAAAATCAAGGCTTCATATAGCCCCACCAGACCATTTCCATGCAGCTTCTCTACATATTTCACATGTGTATAGGAACGTGAGAGCCAAGTGACAGCGGGTGGCACTGTGTGAATGGCAGGTAAGAAGAGTAGGGTGGGTGGGAGGAGTAGAGCGGCTGCCATGTCCGCTTTCGTCCAGGAAGAAGGAAAAATATGGGGTAGGGGGTCGGGTGGGTAATGGTGATGTGGATCTGGCTTCTTGTGAGATAAGAGATGAGCTGCCGAAACGAAAATTGAACTTGGACAAAAAAAAGGAGAGACAAAATACAGCGAAATCGAGAAGGGCAGATAAAAAAAAGGCAAAAGACACAAAAGCAGAGAAGAAAGGAGGAAATTAGGCTGTAATCCTTCACTTGTAGCTTTTTTTGCTCCTCTTTTCCTGTTTTTGGAGGTCGTCCAATTCTTCTTGTTTCTGATTCAAAACACACAGGGTTCCCTTTCTCTTCCTTTGATTATTCACTCGGATAAACTTTCCCAAGTTTTTTTTTCATTCTCTCTCTCTGCCTGTGACCTTTTTCTTCACCTCATGTTCTCTTTCTTTTCCTGCCTTTTTTTGTGAGAACTGGCTTCCCTGCATTTTTTTCTTTTGCGCCAGGCGAGTGAAAAAGAAAAGGCTGGGGAAATCTGTCAGAGATCCATTTCTCCATGGGATGGCGAATTCAGAGTGTTTTCTTTTGTGAGTGAGAAAATGAAGCAGCAAAATAACCTTGTTTTTTCAGAGCTGTTCTCAATGAATGAAGCGCTTAAAGAATGCAAACTGCTGTTTCCCCACACTTCTCTCCCCAACCTTTCTTGGGCGCCCAGGTGGGATCAGATATTATCTTGGTTTCAAAGTAGCTTTGTCCCAGAGCATGAATACATTCCTTAAAAAAAAAAGGTCAGATGAAGGAGTTGATTATGAGGAAGATGTTGCCTACAGTCAGCCGCATTTTACTCATACCACTCCTGGTCATTAATTATCCATTGTAAGCAATGGCCAGTTGATGTATATCATGGGCGATATAGCTGTGGGCTGCCAATAATTAAGGCTGTCTTGAGGCTATTTTGAACTGATGCTCTACCATGTAGATGAAGAAAGTGGAGATATCCTAAAGGTTCATAGTTGTTACTAATCCCTGATGCAGTAACTGTGAACTAAAGACTCCTGTAGATGCCACTAAAAAATGCCCTCTGTATGTCACTAAAACATACCACCTTTGTCTCCAAATATGGATTCCACTACAACAGGCCCATCAGCTTTCAACACATGGATGCCACTAAAGCATGTTGTCCATTTGTCAGCATTGAGATTCCATAAGAACATGCCCTTCAGGTCAACAATGGATGCCACAGATTCATTTGTCAGCACCTCTCTTGTGTCAGTCACTGGGAGACTAGGCCTTGCTCACAGAATAAGACCAGCCGATCCAAGTGTTTGAGATGAAATGCTTCAGGGGACTCCTCCAGATTTCCTACATGGAGAAAAAGACCAATAACTTTGTATGCAGCCTAGTTACCTGCCTGGTGGGTCCCCAGGACTGCCTGCTTGTTACCATCAAGCACAGAAACTGAAGTGCAGGTGCAAGACCAGCGCTGCTGATGTGAGCTATCTCAGCTGCTCTCCATCAGATCTCCCCTAGGACTGGTAATGCCTCACCAGCTTTGGGATGAAATAAATGAATGAGATGCCTCTAGAACATGTCCTCCATGTGTTAACTCATAATTGCCATTGGAACATACTTTTTGTCAACAGACACAAATGTATTTCTTCTGGTGGTACTATGCTAGTTTGTTATTCTGGAAAAAAGCATTAATTAGTTTTCAGGTGAGAAAGAAAAATCCTATCTTTGTAGTGCAAATGTTAACATAGATTGAGCAGAAGTGTATAAAACTATCGTTGGGAATATGTTCTTCCCTTGATCATTCATTTCTTCAATTTTTTTCCTCCCTTTGTGTTCAGGTCTCATCAACCATGTACGACCAGTGGTTGCGCTGACCCCACCAGCCACAACGGCCACCCTCTGCAATGGGGTCGTCCCCATGGTGACAGTCAACCCCACCACCACCACTGCTTCTCCTGCACTCATATCCAGCATTAGCATCAGCACTACAGCCACAACCACAACTACTACAACATCTACCACTGCTACCCCAGGAACAATCGCTCCAACCACCTTAACTGTGTCATCTGCAGCATCAGCAATACTGCCATCAACATTGCTGCCACAGACTCTTCCACCATCATCAAGCTTGCCTCAGACGACCGGACCAAAGAACATTCCCACTGGCGCAGCTATTCCGATTCGCCGGCCAACGCCTAGCTCACCGCCCCCACCCAAGGCCATTCAGGCATCCTCATCCTCAAGCAACAATCACCACTCCAACAAACCACGCCCATCACCTGTCTCTGCCACACCACCCGTGACCCTCGAGGGGACCAAGGTACCGACACCTCGAACACCACGAAGAGAGGACCACCATCATCACCACCATCACCACCACCACTCCTCATCCAGCAGGGAGCGGGAGCGAGATCGGGAGAGAGAACGAGAAAAAGAGCGAGAACGTGAACGAGAAAGAGAGGCAGCATCCTCCTCATCGTCATCCTCTTCGCATCATCCAGCTGCTTCTTTTCCGGGCAGCCTCGTCTTCTCAAAGCCAGGACTTTGGGGAAGGTGAGCAGCTGGTCAGCTAACGTCAGCCTACAAAGATCTTATGTCTTTCATTTATATGTAAAGCGTTGAATCTGTTCGTTAAAAATGAACCAAATAATGTCCTGGTAGCAGGGGGATTTTTTTTTTTTTAGAAAAAGATTGATAGTATGACATGAATGTAAAATTCTCAGTGGATATAATAATGGTTGTGGTTATGCTGGATAAGATGGCCGACTAAATGTGGCAGTGGTTGTAGTGATAGGAGACTTTTATGTGGCTGTTTTTACTTTCCTGTTGCAGTGGGCCCTCTCCATCCCTGTACAGTCACTCGTCGCACCTACCTCCATCACCGCTTCATTCTCTGCACTCAACTGCCTTCACCCACACCCACACTCACCCCCTACACCCACACCATCACCCCCACGCTCACCCACATCCGGCAGTACCACACTCCAGTCACGGGATGTTCGCACCCCCGATTCCTCCTGGTCCATCTGCACTTGCGTCCTCTGCGCTGTCTTCAGTCTCGGCTTCATCTTTCGGGTCTGACTTACTGAGAGGTGAGTTTTGCTCATCTGTATAGCTGTCGCAGTGCTGCCATAGAGAAAGTGATGCAGTGAATGGAAGGGGCAGAAAATCTTCTGTTGTGCTGTTCACTAGACCTCTTGAAAAGTGGGAGAAATCTAATGTGCTGTGATCTTGACCTGTTGGTGAAAACATTAAAGCTGAAAATTAAAATTAAAGCTGAAGATTCAAGAAGCTTACATTCCTTAACTTTCTTTTTATTAGCAAACTTTGTGCTCATAAATGGCTGAAGTTGTTCATATACATATAAAGTGTGAGTAGCTACATAGAAGTAGCATTTCATTCTTTAGTCAGGTGGATATGGGGCTAGAAATAATCTCTTTGTTTAATTATCCTATATTGTAGACATTTGTTGGAAGGTCTTGTAAAGATTGTGAATAAAAGTTGTGAACCTTTGTTCTTCACAGCAGAGGAAGTGATCAGTGTTTTTCCCCCTCCCTCCTTAGGACAAGACTTCCTTCATCAAGATTTGAACAACCGACTGTTGGCCCACAGAGGCGTGGAGACCGGTCCGCTACCTCCGTCCCCCTTCCTTCGGTCCGTAGCTGCTGCCACAGACGCAGCACATCATCAGCATCAGCATCTTCACAACCATCAACACATGCATCAGCACACCTATAATGGGCTTGGGCAGCCCTCTCTTGTGCCAACCCCTCCACCTCACCTGGTAGGTCATCTTTAGTATGCAGCAGGCCTAAAATAATGTGCATATACTTGCTGAGACGTGTTTGGAAAAAAAATGTTTTTATCATGCAGTCAATGTTATCTTGGACCTTCATGACTCTAGCTCATGCATACTTTTATTAGAGCAGTAGACATTTTTCTGCAAGAAGTGAAAATCCACACTTTTAATTTTTTTTCCACAGTTTGACAAAATTCCTAAGTCACCCTTCGAGTCTAGCCTGTACCGGCCAAATGTAAGTACTGCAAAAGAGATCAGGATTTTGAAATGTTTATTTATTATTTGAAGCAGGGTGTGGCAGTGTGTACAGTGATAATGAAACTGAAACCAGTGTTTGTTTAGCCATTTTTAATGGTTCAGGTAGTCATCTACAGGACATTGGCTATAGGTAGAATGCTCAATGTGATTTTATTTCAAATGCAAGTCATCTTCGTCAGAATAATTCTGTTGTAAGGAAAGAGGGCAGGGGCTCTCTGTCTTGATTAATGCGTGCACTGCATATGTCGTAGTGAGAAAAACACTGCAGATAGTTTTCAGCTTCATGTTCTCACATTTTACATTGTTAAAGTAGGGATGGACCAACAGAGTAGAAGTCTGCTGTGTTTGGGGTTTTAGCAGGAGCCAGTTTTTAAAAAAGCAGTGTTAATGAATTTCTAGTCTCCACATTCAGGAGAAAGTGTAAGTGATTTACTCTACTTCAGATTACTGTATTCGTTTCAGGAATCAGATGAACTTTTCCAGGAAAATCTTAGTATCACCTTATTAGTATTGTTAGCAGTTTTGTTTTTGCAAGCAGCAGGATGTCTTGATGTTTGTTTTCAATGTTATATCATAACCCCCCGTTTTTTCCGTAGCTGTTGACTGGGTATAGTCCAGCCTTTGCATCCCTGCTACCTCCATCTGGAGCACTGGCATCCAGTCTTCAGGGGGCGTTCCAGCCGAAGGTATCAGTTGTTGCCAACCATGGACCTGTACCGGGTCGTCTGCACGATGCTGGCTTGGCGCAAAAAGTACTTGAGACTTCAATCCATTCTTTATGTCTGATCTTGCTTACTTGAGGGAATCGGGAGAAAAGACTAGTCTTGATTTTGTGGTTTATTAGCGGGCAACATTTGCATGAATCTTTTCAGTTTTTTTCACCCATATATGTTTTTCCCAGGACTGTCAGTATCTTGAAATAGAATCCAATCATTTCAAGGGCCATAAACAGCAGGCATAGGTGAATACTGTTAGTAGAAAAACACAACAGGATATCTTTCATAATGGCAGAAAAGCAATAAATGGTCAATGTTGAAAACATTATTTACATGTGGGAGAAGAACATTAGAAAATTTTATCCATTGCAAGGATAACATATGTGATGAAGGCAGATAGTTCCATTCATAATCTAAATGACAAGATAGGAAAGCATTGAAAGGTCAAGGTAGTGATATAACATGAAAGGTCAAGGTAGCGATATCAGAAGAAAGAAAAAAGGGTGAAGCAAGAAACATGATAATAGAAAATGCGAAAAAAAGCAGCGATCATACAAAAGGTACCAAGATTTCAAAACGAACAAGTGATAATAAAAGTGAAAGGTATAATGATAACAAGGATGTAAGATAAATTTGGGTTGGGAGTTGCAACTGCTTGCACATATTATATAGGAGGGTCTAGAGCAGGTAACAACATGCAGGTGGCTCTCCGGATGCGCCTGGTTGCCAGCATCGGGCAGGTAATGTACATGATATGTACAACTACCTTCATCCCTTGATTTCACCAGCAGCCACTGACCATGGAGATGTTTGTTTTGGGAGGGGTGGTTCCAGCATTTTATGACTTCTTTTCCATTTATTTTTTAATCAAAATATTTTGAGGAATGAAGAAATTTTTACAATGTGGGCTAAATATGCTAATAAATTAGACCCCAAAAGCATCAGAAAGCATCAGATCCCATGTACATGGGTTTTAAAAAAGAATTCACAGTTTTCTTCACCATTGCTTTACATTTTTCCAAATTTTGTATTCAGATCCTGGGATTTTTTTTTTTTGAGTCTGTTGGGTTTCTTTTGATTCATTTTTTCCCTCTTTTTTGGGATCCCCCCACTCCATTTTTGTATTTTTAAAGAGAACGAATTAATATAGAGCTAGAGCATCAGATGGCTAGCGAGTAGATTGAAATGCATGTGCAAGTCTGGTATATTACTAGTGTATGTTTTTATGACCATAGGTGATGTGTAGGGGCCGCAGATTATCTTGCATTGTTTAGCAAGGTGAATTTATAAAATATTACTGAGAGTATTTCTTCATTGGTGTAACTTTGAATAAATACCTATATATTAGCACTCTTTTCAACCAGGCAGATGGTGATGTTACTAAATACTTGGCTGAAGCAAAGCCCCCTTGTTGAAGGAGACAGATAAGGTGCATCACAATCTTTTTGTTGCAGACTCTTTTACCTGGCCAGATGTTGCTACCTTTTCGTGACCGAGAAAAGCCTGCAGCTGTGCCAGCTCCATCTGTCCTTCCACAACCCAAGGTGAAGGTCTTTTTTTGCTTGTTGTCCCTTTGTTGTTAATGGAGATTTTTTGTGAAAATGTTTCACCCTACCATCTAAGGTTTCTTGAAACATTTTGTCGCTCAAAAGGCAGAGGGACCAAACACTTACCCATCTATGGCATCTTGTTAAACAAGTACTTAAGTTTCATGAAAACACGTTGTCACGTTTGACAGGACCTGTAGTTTTGCAAGTCAGGGTTGCTGGTATTGCTTTGTGTCCTGTTAGAATGGAGCTTCTTTTGTAATTTGATCCGCCTTTATCCTATAACATGTTTGCATTCTGTTGGCATGTGACACAAAGCCTATTCTGTCTGCTTTAAGCTATCTCCACAGATCTCTGTCCTATGTTTCAATTTTCTTTTGGCGTGACACCTTGTCAGATTTTTTTTTTTTTTTTTTTTGCTTTTAAGCTCAGTTCTTTGAGGTCTTAACTTCCTTCTTAAAAAAAATAAAAAAATCTGGGGACAAGTGAATAGAAAGAAGAGATGGTTGGTTGTGTTTTAGTTGTACGAAAGAAAAAGACTGACAATATTACTCCCATATTATGTGAACTACGCTGGCTTCCTGTGGAGAAAAGGATTGACCACAAATTGTTATCCCTGACGTATGGCTGCCTTCATGACCTTGCGCCTGCATATCTACAAGATATCATTCACCGTCCCCAACCTCAGCGGAACCTTCGTTCAGCAGCCCAGCCCAGCCCAATCCAGACTAAGATGACCAAATGTTCAGACAGGAAACACAAACAAAAAGACAATGGGTTTCAGATCCTTCTCAAATGTAGCCCCGCTTCTGTGGAACTCCCTTCCCCTCTCGACCAAAGAGTGTGAGAGTCTTGCAACTTTTAAGAAAAAACTGAAGACTCACTTGTTTCAAATGGACTTTTTTTTTTTTATCTCATCATCTGCATTTTGTTGTTTGAACTTGATCATTTGACCTGCAGTCTGATGGCTGTTGGCATCACTGCGCATTGAGCGTATCTCTGTGATGCAGAAACTGGCGCATTATAAAACAACATCATCATCATGATGTCAGCAGTTGGAAGAATGGCGCTGTAGTGTGTGCATGTATAATATGGTGCATCCCCCACATGCCAGCATGCTGGACCTTCTGAAAATGTATCATAGATTTCAGTCAGTCAGTAAGTGACATCATATAAGAAAGAAAGCTCAAGGTATGTAAATCTATGGAGAATTTATTTTCACTTATAAATGCAGCAATTACATTCCTAGAAAAGGAGATAATTCTCAAGTAGAAAATTCTCACAGCAACTGTCCATGATAACCGCAGTAATGAGAACCTGTGGTGTTTGTTGTAGAAACAGGGCAGGTGGTGTGCTGTGCACGTACGAGTGGCCTGGGAGATCTACCACCATCAGCAAAAGCAACAGCAGGAGGCTGCCTCTGGACCTGGGCCTGCCACCAAGCCAGCTGATAAGCCAGGAGGTGATCCTCTCAGAGGGGACCCATTGAGGGGCGACCCTTTGAGAGGAGACCCGCTCAAGGGGGACCCTCTCCGCCACAGTAACCATCTTCTGCCTGGTGCAGCACTGCCACGCCCTCCTGACCTCCAGGCAGCTGGCCCAGCTGCTCTGCTTGGTATGTTGCTGCAGATCTTTTACGAAATAGGTGTAGGACTTTTGCAAGAATACTTGCATTTTGGGGAAAGCATGCTGAAGGATTGACAACGATGTAGATTAAACCATTTTTAGTAAAATGTCCCCCATAAGATTTCAGAATAGTTTGTTTTGGTTTTTTTTAAATGAGGTAAAATGTTTCCTGCACAAGTTTTAATTTTTGGTCTGTTGTTGATGTGCAATTCAAGGAGAAAATTATCAATTGTTTCAGCATCCAGCCACAGTCGAGCACTTGAGGCACTTCCGCACCACAGTACCTCCTTCTTCTCGCCAGGTCCTTTAGGTAAACAAATGACCTCTGTTATTGTCTTGCACCTTTTTTGCATTTCAACCCTTTTAATACACATGATCACAGTTCATAGCATTGTATACCAGAGAGGAGGAAGTACAAGGGGCTTTTGAAAGCAAATTTTTTACATTTAATTATTATAGAGTCTTAAAAATCTCAGAAATACTTTAAAATTGATGTCAAGTTATTGGACAGGTGTTCTAAGAAGACACTTTTTTTTTTAGACTAGGTATAATTTGCAATAAACAAGTGAACTATAAGAAGTCTGAACACTTGCAAGCCTTGCTCTCTTGATGATGGCCTCCTGCTATTGCAATGTGCCGTAAAATGATGTAGAAATATGTAGTTCTTTTAGAAGATTAACAATTAACGTGTTATCAATAAATGCTGAAAGGAAGATGTTCCCATTTAAATAATCATTACTCATTGAGGGCATTTGGTGAAAGTTCTTTCCCCAGCTGAGAAAACAGGAACTAACAATAATTTATAGAGTTTATACTATCTATCCTATAATTTATGCAATTAAATAGTCCTAGTACTTAGTGCAGTATTTATTAATAGTTTAATCATAACCATTTTGTAACTTAATGTGCAAGACTTGCAACACTTATACCATGTAACTAACACTAGACACAAACCCCTTTTTTCCTCTCATTTATTAATAAACTTATTATAAACTTTAAACATTTATAAACTTATTTTTTAAAGGCCTTCAAAAATAATAGAAACTTAATAAATGTGCAGAATAAAAGTGCGTAAGAAACAGGTAGGCTTGTTACAGTTAAAACTCCAGTTTTTCTATTCAGTTTTTTTTAACTTATTATTTTATCTATTGCTTTTCTTTGTTTGTTTTGTTTCGCTCAGGTTTTTTTCTTTGTTGGTCAAGAAGTCACTGGTTGGTACTTATGTTGTAAGCATTGTCATTTAACACATCAAGAAGAAAGAGACAAGTAATTTTCCCAGAAGCCTAATGCTCTCCTGCTATGCACTCCAGACACTCACGAATGTTACTGCCTCTTTACTTGTAGGTCTGCCACCTTTTCCTCGGCCTGCACCCTGCCCACCATCCATGATCGGACTTGGATTCGGTGGACTAGGTAAGGGTAAGGCATCTTGAGACTTTTTTGCATGGCATGCAAATCGAAGTCACATTGTGTTCCGTGTGAGACACATAGATGTGTTCCTTCTGTGTATGAATGTGTGTGTTTTTTGAAGTATCAGACTTATTCACATTAATTGTCTGGTCACATTTAGTTAAAACAAAAAGCATTCACCTCATGATTATATCAACATCAGAAAATTCAAACATTGAAAGTCAAAGCCTGTTGTGAAAGTAAATATGGTAATAAGAGTAGTAGATGTGATGATTTGAAGAAAAAACTTCAAACAAGACGATAACCAAATTAAAGAACTTCTTCAAATCTCTTGAAATCAGGAAGCTTGTTGGGCCGTGACCTTCCAGCACCAACCTTGACCTCACCTCATGAGTGGAATAGGTTGCATCGTACTCCGCCTTCCTTCCCTGTATGGCCAAAGCCAGACTTGGAGCGGGAGAAAGAGAAAGAAAGAGAAGCTGAGCGAGAGCGTGAGAGAGAACGAGAACAAGAGAGAGAGCGAGAACGAGATCTCCGCAGAGAGGAAGAAAGAGAAAGGTAAGACATTGAAAGCCAAGCCTTGCTAGTATTAGACTTCCACAGCTTAAAAGATTGTTACCTGGTGTGGGTATTTTCTGTCATAGACATTTATATTTTAAAAACTTATGGGGGAGAGGGGAAACAAAACCCAAACTGCATATCACAGTGATATCTGCTTCTCATTAAATTTCATGGTTGATATCTGCAGTGAAGATGCCACAGAGTAGTAAAACTTTTGCCACTGTTGTCTGTGGAAGAAAGAGTATTGTATGTGGAATTTTTAAGAAATATTCTTTCTAGAATGAAAATTCCTAGAAATTTAAGAATGGTACTATTTCTATCATTGCTTGGGGGGGGGGGGATTTCTTGTACGGTCAGTCAGTCAGTAATTTGTGTACAGTTTACTGCCACAGGTTTTGAAAGTTTTAACGTGTGTTGCAGAGAGCAGAGGTTAGCCAGTCAGAGGCTGGAAGAGCGAGCTCGGTACAAGGACTCTGAATTATCCCAACCATCAGCACGACCAAGATCTCGATCACCTTTACGCAACGGTCGTCTAGACTCCAGCAAATCGGACCTTACTGGTGGAGTGGACCGTCGTCTTGATGAGAAAGTTGGGTCAGGGGTGAAGGTCAAAGAAGAGAGAAGAGAAGAAGAACTGTTACAGGCAGAGCGAGACAAGATGATGCAAAACTCATATCTTGGCCTTGCCGGCCACCATCTCCCACCACACTCGGTGGGGCCTCCAATTGGGTTTAGTCTTCTAGAGCGTGCACGCATGGTTCCGCCTCCACATACCTACTTGCCAGGGCTTGATCCTCGACCATCCATGTCATCTCCTGCCATGTGGAATCCCTTTGACAAGACTTCACAAGATATCAACCACAGACTAGAGCTGGAGAGAGAACGAGAGAGGGAGAGAATGGCCATCATGTCCCGGTTGTCTGGTGCCACCTCTATCACGCTTATGGAGCAGGAACGACTAAAAGAGCAGATGTTCCGCGAGCATCAGGAGCGAGAGCTGGAGCTTCGCCGGCAGTACCTGGAACGCCTGCAGCCATATGAACGTGAACGCCTGTCGTACGAGCAGAAGATGCGCTCCATGGAGGCTGTTTTTGCTTCGGCTGCTTACAGTCCGTTTGCGCGCACTATCTCGCCAATGTTCAACCATCATGCCAGCCATCACCTGCCCACAGGCAGCAAGAGCAATTCACCTGCTTCTCTTGCCCCGGGGATTCCCCCTCCTCTGATACCTTCGGCCAGTGCCACAGTTGTGCATCCTCCTGCTCCCACTGGGGTGCCCCCTCGTAGCCATGACAGTTCACCCACCTCCAGCAAGTCCAAGGGCTACAGCCCTGCTGACAGTACCAGTGATCTCAAGGACAAGCGAGATTCATGTTCCACAGACCCAGACGCACATTCACGGTAGCACAGAGCAGGAGCTGCAAAACTTTTATTGGCCTTGCATCCTCTGGGAAGATAAGAGTGACTACGAAAGTGCTGATGATGGTCAGTTCTGGAAGGATAATCCATGATGCTGATGTACTGCCAAAATTTGTAGACCTGATAACGGAAAGCCTGCATAAGGTGACCCAACATTGGAGTAACTGCTGGTGCTTTTCAATGTGTTGGGCAAGTGGGATGCTTCCTTGTATCGGATCTGAACCCTTGCAGACTAGTTCTCATTGAAAGGGCTGTTGGCAAGGAAGTCTTTGTGCATTTGTATGCATGTACGTATACTCATGTACCAAAACTGCATGCTGTGTGTTCTCCAGCTCAAGTCCAGGTGATGCTGTGAGCCCAGGGCCTCCCCATTTTACTTTTTCCTGCCAAGTCCCACTTCACTCAATGAAGGAAGTGCTCAGTCAACTGTGGAATCTTCAATTTCTGGGATGTTTCCAGAAACTGCACCACAAGCATTTGCCAACTCTATTTACCATAATTTTTTTTTAAGTGCAGAATATTATTTCCATGGTGGATATTTCACCAAGAATGTCAACTTATGGAAGCAGTCAGTGGGAGTTCCTGGAAAATGTAGCTGTGATTTTTTTTTTTAAATTGAAGATCTCTGTGCTGAATCTAGGTGTTGTAAACCTGTTTCCTTTCTTGTGGATGCTGTGAACTTCAGAGAGCGTAATTCTTCATAAAGAAAGAATTTGTTCCCTTATTCTCTCAGGTGTTTGTGTAACCGCTTGTCTCCTCCCCTATCCTCCCCACCCTTCAAGTGACAGCATATGGTGAGATGAATTCACTCTCAAGGTAGAAAATAACAGAAACCCAGTTGTTTTACTTATTCATCTGTATAAGGAAAGCCACACCCAAACCCCCTTCTCTCATGTGCTGGGAGAGCAGTATGCAGATCCTATAGTAATATTGCTTGTGTAGTCAGAAAGACAGACGATGGTGTCGCAGAAACATGGGAGTCGCTGTGCATGGGAAACATTTGGAGTTTCTTAAATACTCATCTTCAGAGACTGAGATATGCCATAAATAGAAGTGGGAGGGTCTGCAAGCATTAAAGATGGATACTTGCATAGAGAAACTTCTCACACACAAAAAAATGTTAATGTGAGCTTGATGTGACAAACTGTGTGGCTGATGGCAGGCCATTTGTCAGAACAAATGAATAGTAGAATCTAAGAACATAGCTAACCCAGACACATTCCACGTTCCGGCCTGGAGAAGTTCTCACAAAGTCTTTTTTTGCTCCTTGTCTGCTTGTTGTATACATGGGGTTCTAGAAGTTGCTGGGTTTTTTAAAAGACAGGTTGTAAGCCCTGACAAACTGTCGATTGTACTGTCAGATTGGATTGAATTGTAATACTGCTCTTTGAAAGCAGTGTGTGAATTGTGGTACTGTTACCCTATTGAAGCTTCAAATCTTAAAAGACGTAGGCTAACTCTTGATCCCAAGTGTGGCTGTTTTCTTTTCCCTGCACAGAAAAACTTCGAGCCATTACTAATCTTGATGCTAGAGATTTACCTTGATTTTGCTGGTATGTATGCAAGTGGATGGATTATGGAGTCCTTGGCTCGTTTATTTAAAATTTAATGGGATATTGGGGTCTGTTTTCATGAATGCCTTGAAGCTCCATGCTATGACCAGTTAT
This sequence comes from Marisa cornuarietis, assembly GCA_004794655.1. NCBI lineage: Eukaryota > Metazoa > Mollusca > Gastropoda > Architaenioglossa > Ampullariidae > Marisa > Marisa cornuarietis. Next base: position 2,831,624 of record SMMW01000565.1, on the reverse strand, counting down.
TGTTTTTGCATATGGAAGAGCAACCTTGAAATAGTCCCAGACTGTTTTCGTGTTTCCTCCTCACTCCTCTTACCTTCCTCTATTCCTTCCTAGTACAGGAAGAATTTTTCCTACCTTCTTTGTCAGATGTGTTTTGCCACGCAGTGTAGGCATTCTAAGATGCTGGTAATTCTCAAAACAAAAAAAAACTAACTAAAACAATCTGTCAGTATTCAGAGATGGTGATTATTCTAAAAAATTTAGATGTAGACATTCTAAGATGGTGATGATTTGCAGAAAGATGTTTTTTCCAGTAGACTGAAGCCCTCTGAGCAGACCCAATTGTTTATGCATGGCATATTTATATCACAGCCAGCAGCCATCAGGTTATGTGTGATGGCGTCACTTGTCAATAGCTGCTTTGGATTATCTGAATGTATTTGATGCATATACATTTTTTTATTTTTACCATTGTGATGGACTCTTTTCTTCATTGATAACCTTCAGCAAGAGAGAGTTGGTAGGCAATGGTTGAGTTTTTGTTAAAAGTACAAAACATAAAAATTTTAAGGGCACAGATGAATACTCAACAGCAGATGATAGAAGCAAGTTTAGGTCGTACCATTGGGATTAAACATCGGAGGGAGGGAGGAGGCTGAATTTTGAGATTGTATGTGAGAGAGATTATGCACAAGAACTCTCATTTTCAGATCTCTCAGAACCTTTTCCCCATCTTTCTACTTATAGAACAATGTGAATTTTCGTCTCCTGTTTCTCACCTAAAAAAATGCAAAAGCTGTGGACCATGTGGAAATCAAGAGATGGTAATTTAGCATAAAATGCTTTGAGAGATGCCCAGTTCCACATGCCTTGGTTGCTCATCTGGTACAGCTCAAGTTTTACTTGCTGTTGGGTTTGTTTTGTTTTTTTTTCAATCCTTGCACACACCGAGAGAGATGACTGGAGTTTGACAGAATGCAAAAGAAATCTTATAATAAATTTTGAAACAAGCATCACAAAAAATTCCTTTCCCTTACTTCTAAACATTTTGTACAAGTCTTCTTTTCTGCTGGTGGGAGGTAATTATTGGCGATGAGGGGGAAGGGCAGTATTCTTCCTAGCTGGGAAACCAAAAGGGGACAGAACCTTTGTTTATTGTTCAAAATTCATTCTTTGAAGTGGTTTATAGACAGGTCATGCATCTAGGACAAGTATAGAAAGTATACTTTGTGTGGGAAATAGTTCTTAACAGGTTTTTTTTCTTTTTTTTTTTTGTTCTTTTTTGTGATGAGTTGTATTAACAGCAGAAGATCAGTTTTTGTGTAAAAAAAAGTATTCTCAGTACTACGTAGAAGTCATTACATGATCAGCTGTTTAAAAACCTGTATAGTTTTATACATATGCACACACAGGCATACATATTCGAACAAATTTTCTAACCATTTCTCTCCAAATAAAACTATTAGAGGGGTCATAAAAATCAGGTTGGCACTATCAGTGTACATAGCAGCCTTCAAAAGAAGTGCAGTTTACGTTACAACAGATTTGAGATAAGTAAACCATTTCATCAAGGAAAAAAGTGTAGGTCTATTGTGTGCACCCTGCAACATGTTAATGTTTTTTCCCCTGCTGTGATAGTGGCCATTGTATTTCTGTAGGAAACCTTTTTCCTTTTGAAGAATGGCATACTTGAATGAAATCCTTGCAAAGTGTGTGGCAAGGGTTGTGAGCCAAAGTTCTTTTTCAGTTATAATGACATGCTCTTATTTTGGACTATAATGAAGACAAGTTTAAATACCTTTCAATTTCTATTTATCTTGTGAAAATTTATATCATTAATAATTTATAGGTATCACTATTAGACCCAAAAACCATTAGTGGTCATGGCTTCTGATTGTATATTTTCACATCAGCAGTTGAAGCTTCTTACAATTGCTTTATGTGTTTCTTTGCAGTTTTATTTTTTACCTCCGCTACTTTCTACCCCAACGCGTTCTAAAAAAATAGTTTTTTTTTTGTTTTTTTGTTATGGTGTCTTCTGCTTCTATCCTCTTATCCCCCTTTACCTTTTTTCTCACTGTTTCACTCTGAATGCTCTAGGGACACGATTGTGTCTGCTGTAGAGAAAACTTGAACATGATGCAGCCTTAACATCGGAACCCAGACAGAGGGATTGAGTGAGTGAGGATTTCTTCCTCTCCTGCCATGCTCCCACCGCCCCCAACCCAGTGCCTCCTCCCCTCCCGCTATGAATTCTTGAACACGAGAGCAGCTTTAGCATCACAGGAATTCTGCTAAGCGTGATTCGTAGCAGTCCACGATAACCTCACTCCATTCAAGTTTGCGTGTGTGGATGTATCAGGGAGTACCTGTCTGCTTGTGTGTTTTGGTTGTTTGCTCAGCTGAGCAATGTACCAGTGTTGCCACTTCTGTAATAATAATTGTATAGCGCATTTACTTACCCCCACTTTAGTTTTAATGTGCATACAAAATCAGAACATACAAAAATATACACATATAGATTCCAACTAAGCATAAAACGCAGAGAGACACAACAAATACACAGATTCAAAGTAAAGGAGACAGAGCTTGTAGTCGGGGCAAGTAAAGTGAAACACTTGGTCTGAAGTTGTCTAGAAGGAAATTCCTGGGATACGTAGCTGTCAATTCCTGGCGCTACAGATGAAGCATCAGTAAACGGAAGAGTAGGAATGTTTCATGGAGTATAACGGGCACAAAACCACATTTCATCGGCAGTTGAGTCGATGTCGTTGGTATGAACAGATTCAAAACCTAATCACCGCTAACTGTAGCGAGGGAGTGCATGGCTGGTAGGTTAGAAAAAAAAAAGTTAAACTGTCAATGAAATGGCGACAGATGATCCCGTAAAGTGAAAAACTTCAAAGAAGACGGTCGAGGAGGAACAGGCAGCAGAGACTGTAAGTGGACAAAGATGTCAATAAGTGGAAAGGACTTGGCACAGAGAGAGAACAACATTCTATAGCAGAGGTAAACAATGACGGAGATTAGTCCCCCGTCTAACCAGTTAGGTGAAGGGACATCCCTCTCTTCACGAATACTGTCAAATATACACGGGCTGACTTGAAAAGAAATGTTATTTCTCAGAATTATGACAAAAAGGGAAGACAATGGTCTCCAGTTGAAAACAAATGCACAGAGATACCTGGACTACTTAGTGAGTGTACGTGTACAGGGTTGGAGAATCACTTGTCTGCCTTGAACTAGCGGATACTGCGTATGGAGAATGAGAGGGTCTTAGGGTCCTTAGTTGATGATTTCACAGATTTTGTTCAGGACACATTGGGCTTGTGTTTGTGTGTCCACGTGCAAGCGAGTAAGAGATCGCATGTGTGTGCCTGAGTACATGGGTATTTGTACACGTGTGTGTCTGTGTGTGTGTCTGTGGGCGAGTGCATGCCAGTGGTAGTGTAATGGAGTTGTATTTAACACTATCAATGTGTGATACATTTAGACATTTCTTGGCATTTATTATTCACATGTATGTAATGCCATTGTGTGTACATATTTATTGAAACTTAAGAAATGGAAGACAGTGTTTCTAGACAATTTTTTTTAGAAACCTGCTTTGAATAATAAAATTATAAAAGATATGGCAAAGTGATTTCTGTTCTTGTTATACAGCTAAAGTGCTTGCATCAGGTGGAGTGAACAAACAAACCACATGTATGTCTTGCATTCATATCCACACACCCAACTACACAAACTTGTGCAGTGCTGGGATTACAGTCTCCAGCAAGTTTCATTTCATGATAAAGATTTTTTTTTTTTCAGAATACAGATGAATTGAACAGAAGCATTCATTTTATTTATCTGATGTCCCTGTAAGGAAGTTTGCACGTTGTCAACCCATGCCTAACCTCAGATCTTTGACCACAGGCCTTTCACGCATATCTGTTCACACTTAACACATTTACAAATGTCGGGCTAATGATCACAAAATTATTTTTGAAGAATAAGGTAAAGTTCATTACTTGATTTTAACTTCCTAGATCTTAGCAAGTAACAGTTTTCCATTCTTGAAGTACAAGTCTTGGAACACCAACTATCACCCACAGAAGGTCAAATCATAATGTTATGAAATACTTGGTTATGTTTCCACCTCTCTTATTGACCGAGGTACTGACAACTTATCCTAATATCTGTGTTGGTAGCATCTTTCTGTGCATGGTGAGGTTTGCAGAGATGTATCTTGAGAACAGAAGAGATGTATTCACACAGATTCATGGGAATGTGTCTTGTACTGGGTTTTACCCAATCATTAGAAACAATTATTTTGCACCACACCAGTCCTTTAAACATAAGGTTTTTTTTAAAACTATAGTTAGTTTTAAACAGTAAAAATCATAACACCATCTAACACCTAAAATCATTTGTGCCATCTGCAGTCCAGCTGCTTAATCTTAGATGAGCTGTCAGTGGTGTGTGCGTGATGTTGTATGTGTAAACTTGATTTCCTTGTCAGTTTTTTTTAAATCTATATATATGATACATGTTACTTGCCCACTTTTTTTTCCATTCACTGTTGAACTAAAGCACATTGCCCTATTCAAATTGCCCACTGGGACAAATAAAGTTGGTCATTGTCATTGTAATTGTATGAAGTTTCTTCCCCTACAGTTAAGTGACACAAGTAAAACAGTGTCGCCCAAAGGTCTTTGGCAGAAACTCTCAACCTTTTATATATTTGTCTACTGACACCCTCTGTGTGAGGTACAGGTTTAAGGTGCTTTTAACTCAGTAGTGCAGTGGTGTCCTTGCAATAGTGGACTGGAGAGATCTGGGAATTTTATCTCCTTCAGACCACCTTGGTAACAAGTTTTAAAAAAAAAATAAGACACCATCCTGGGGCCAGTTGCACAACACGTTTCTAAACCTTGAAACTGTTCTAAAGAAGCAAAATTTCTTCTTAGTCATTTTGATGCATTGCAGAAAAACATACAAAATATTTTACTGACAGGACAGAAAGTCAGACTAAAACAACTTTATCTTACTTAAAGCAGTTTTAGTTTTAAAAATTCTAAAATTGTGGTGTGCACTTTAAACTTATTATCTAAATATAGTTAAGGCCTAAAAGTGTTTAAAATTAGAAATGTGTTGTGCAACTGGCTCCTGGTTTTTAAAAAAAACAGTAAATTGCCAGTATTGACAACAACAGAAAGCAGAAAACAATTTTTTTAATGTTTTAAAAGAGAACCGAGACGAAACTTGAAACTGTTAAACACAACTTTCTACTTGTCTGCGTTTTTTTTTAAACCTGTCACACTGGATTTTCTTCTTTTGATGACTGTCAACAGTTCAGTAAAAGGATCTGTCGGCACAAGATGGAGAGATACTTTATAAGACAGCCCGCAGATCTTTCTCGGGAGAGGGAAAAAGGCACCTTAATTTCAGGGCGGAGATCGCTTGCTGCTTAGGGTGAGGGAGGAGGAGGAGGGTGTTAGGCTGACATATGAAAAGGAGTAGGGTGGGAGGAATCTCAGAGGGAGAGGAAGAACTCGTGGCACCGGTCTTTACTTGATTTGCAAATCGATATCGGGGACAACATAAAACGGCTGTCGGCGGCAGTGGCCCTCGGCAAAGCTCAGCACACATATAACACACAATCCAATGAATTTCAAAAGGTCTCCTGCCACATCCAACATAAATCCATCCTCGTCCAGGAGCCAGGGGGCTTCCAGCTAGAAAGCCATTGCCAAAATGCAAAAAAAGTGAATTAGGCATTGGTATGCTTGATGCTTCCACTGTATATTTTTTAAATTCTAACCACCAACCGCCACGTCTTTTTTTTTTCTTTTTTTCTTTTTTGGTCCTAAACAAAGGCCCAGTGGCAGCCATCAGAGACTGTCATGCTGAAGCGTGTGAACAAGATTTTACAAAAGCGTTGTCTAATAAGAAACTTGTTTTACAAAAAGAAAAAGAAAAAATCTCATTCAGGACGAAGTTGAAAAGAACACGCTTAGCAACAAAACCTGATCATAGATTTCTTACAACAACAGATTTTCTTATTTTTGTCCTCTCTCTCTCTCTCTCTCTCTTGAAACTAGACTTTAGCTGCTTTATTTCTTTGTGATAATATAATTCTAGAAGTTTTCTTCCCTTGTGATCTTTATCATCTTTACTTATGTTGCTTATCAACTGTCCCACCCACCCCACTCCCGGTCATGTTTCATATCTCTTTCCAGGCTCTTCTTGCATTCTTTTGTCATGCAGTCGCATTTTGAAGACATGGTCTGAGCTTGTATTTTCATGAAAATTCGGTTGATGTCTCGAGTTTTCAGTTGACGGTTAACAGCTTGGGGTCAACTATACCTGTGCTACAAAACTGTCTACATTGTTGGTGCGGGTTTTAAGGCTGCAAGACTGAAAGTTGCATGTAGAAGTGTGTATAGGAATGCCTAGTATCTGGGAGGTTTTTTGATGTTTATGCTGTGAAGCGGTTGTGGTAATGTAGTAACTGATTTAAAGGTAGTCCCGTGACTTTAATATCGTTGGGTGTCAGAGACCCCACATCACAGAGCCAGTTGTTTTTTTTTCTCTCTCTCTCTAATTACGTGTGAGTCAGGATGGCGCCCTTCTTTCCCTCGCTGCCTTACCTCCCCTCTGTGGGGTTTTACTCATATCACAGCTGGGAGTCAGCTGGGAGACGCATCAGACGGGTATGGAACCAACAAGATGCTGCTCTATCCACTCCCACAGCAACAAGGTGTACAAAGAGAACTCTAAGGCTAAGTGGGATGAAGTGGATTGGATTTTAGAATATAAAATATAATAATGTCCTGTATGGAGGGTGTTGGCATCTGAATGTAAAAACGAGTGCATCTCACATTCATTGAGGGTATTTGATTAGTGTTGTGTGTACTAAAGTAGTGCTCCAGAAACAAACACAGGCACAAAGGGAACTCTGATGTCAATGCCAGTGTCGTATGGAATCTGCTCTCGTCTTTCAGGGCTCATGTTCATTAACTTTGCGAAACAGTCTCCCCTCTTCCCCTCCGCCATTTTTCGTTTCGTCGCCTGTGACAAGTTGTCGCGTCTACGTCACCTCTAACGTACTCACCCGTCATCCACGACCCTCCTGGAGACAAAACTCGCGTTAAAAGGCGACAGACGATGGCGTTGGGGGGGGGGAAGAGGGGAGGCACGAGTTCAAACCCGAACACTTCTTGAGTGAGGAACCAGCGTGTCACCGGCGTCCACTGACCTCACCAGAAGGTTTGTGTTCTCCTGGGAGCTCTGCCCCATGGAACGGAAACATAATTTACAGTCGTCGGCACCGGCCTCTGTTTTGCAGCCTGACTATTGATCTCCCATAGCAGGCCTCCTTGCAGACCCATCTCTCCCTCCTCTGTGTGTGTGTGAGAGAGAGAGAGAGAGAGAAAAAAAATTTTTGCTTAGTGAACACCGGTTTTGTCATAAATGACAGACCGAACTGTTGGAGGCAAACATTCTTGTATTCTCAATTAGCTTAACTGCTTTTGCTTTTCGCCTGTCAAATTGGATATCAAATGTGCCAGAATCACTCTTGGATTTTCTGTGGAACGTTTTGCGTTTGTTTATTTGTTTTTAGAAGCGAGGGTTCGTAAACACCGTGAAGATCTTTTGAATCCTTTTTCTCCTTTCACCTCCTCATACGCACCCCGCCCTCGGGTCTTTCTAGAATGCAAAGCAGCTGCCTGGCAAAAGGAAATCAGCGGCAGACAATCAAATTACGATGGTAAATTGACAGCAAGGCAACGCAAAGCTTCAATTTTATGCAACAGTGCAAACGAAAGATTCTCTTGTCAAGTAACAGGCCCTGCAATACCGACCCCGGTGACGTAACAGAACAAAACACAGTTTATCGGTACATTACATTACAACAAGTTTACATATACAACTAGTCTACCTATTTTTATTACAATATCTACTGTGAAACTAAGGCTTCTACTGTAGCACGTCTGAGACGAAAGGGACTGACATTAGTTGGGGAACAGGTTTGCTCAAAATGGTCCCCTCCTCCATTTTTCCAGAGCTTAACGGCACATGCTGAAGACGGAGAGCCGTTACGTCACTGTCCTGGCTGCAGCGACATCCGCCGCTTTGTTGTCAAGACTCTGATGGCACACAGTGAAAAATCAATGTCTTTTTCTGCCGTTAGGGCGTTTAAGATGCGGAGAGGAGCAGACAGCATTTGTTGTTTTGTGCTCGGCAAGTCTCGAGGCCCGAAGTTACGATGTACAACTACAGTGGGTTAATTACTGGCACAGCAGGCTCAAGGTGCTGCCATTATTATGTGTAGCTGTATGCCGCTTGTTTGGAGTTGGCCGCGAGTTCAAGCTCACCAGCTGGAAGTGGTTAATGATGGCCCCAGGTCAATGTTTGCTGACACTCAAGACTGTTAGAAAATCTCTCTCTCGTCCCCGGAACACACACATGTGGCTATGGTTACCAGGTGTCTGTCTGGCATTTTGAAGAGACTGTACAAAAAAAAAGCAACAGCAACAACAAGAAGGATATCATCTATTTTTCTCTTATTGCACTTTTTGATTTACTCCGAAATTTTTATCAAAAACAAGAAAATCCTGAAACGAGGAGGGAAATAATGTGGCAAAGTTTCTCAAACATGGTATTTCTAAACAACTCCAGATGAAAAGGAAAAACCTATACGTTCAAGTAGGCATTACAGGCATTACATGAAAGTAACGAGCGTAATGCCCACCCATGAGAGCTCGACAAGCCTCAACTCACTTACGTCCCCTTCTGGCTGCAGGCCTTAGCGGTCGGCTGTTATTTGACATTTGATCTTGCTTAGATTGGACAGGTCTGCGGGATCCGCACAGGGACTTCGATTTTCATTATCAGGGTCTTTCCCTACCTCGACTCTTCTCTCTCCCCACCCCACCCCACCTCCACCTTCACCCCAGCACCACCGGTTTTCCTTCTCTCTTCTCTTTCTCGTGTTTGTGTGTGTGTGTTATTTTTTGTAGTGATAACTCTCTATAATATCTCAGTATGTGTTTGTCCATGTATATCAGCGTGTGTGTGTGTGTGTGTGTGTGTGTGTGTGTGTGTGTGTGTGTGTGTGTGTGGGTGTTGTTATATCTCAGTATGTGTTTGTATTTTGTATTTTAGGGATGCCCTTCTGTAATATATATATCTGTGTGTGTGTGTGTGTGTGTGTGTGTGTTTACAGGGATTAACCTCTGCAATATATCAGTATGGGTTTGTTTGTGTGTGTTGTATGGATTAACTTCTGTAAAATATCAGTGCGCTCGTGTATGTACATATTTTTGTGTGTGCATGTCCTCGTGTATATAAGTGTATATGTGCATGGGTTTATTGTGAAAAAAAAGAGCTGGACTATAAGGACCTTCTAGACTTTCTGGACATAGAGGTCTCGCAGGATTGTTATTGATTGTCCATGTGATTGTTATTGATTGTCCCATTGCTAAAACTGTGGATGCCTATTACGTTTGTGATGTCATGCTATCTGATAATGGTGTGACTCAAGAGCAGAAGGGAAGTTTTTCAGTCATATTTTTGGAAATTGTTTTACTGAGCTCAGACCAACCATTGCACACTTTTGCACTCTAGTAAGCCTTTAACTTTGTTCTCGAGTTAATTTGGCATGTGCGTAATCTGGCAGAAAGCAATAATTTTCCTCGGTAAAGCTTATACCCGTTGATAGATGCATCTCAACTTACTTCAGAAAGATAATTTTGTCGCTGCCTGTACAGATGTGGTGAAAGACATACATGGTTAATTCAGAGTCATAAGCTACGATGAAAGATAACAGGTGTTGGCAGGAGTTTTAGCAGGAACATAACTCGAGGAAGATGTGTCGCAGTATCCATGCGATCTCTGGCTCTTTATATCTCAAGTTGAACTAATACAATCGTGCTAATTTATTTTTCATCTTCTTCTCGTCTCGTTAAAAACAGGCAGTACGAAGTTATAGACCAGATTTCCCTTGGCAAACTTAATCAAAAGCGGAAGTGCTTAATAAAATTTCAGCTCACTGGTGCGCGAGAGAATCCTTTGTGGGCGAGAAAAAGACCTTTTTTGCCGCTAAATCCGTCGAAATAAAAGATCTTTTTAGCTCCAAATCCCCCCGTAATAAAAGATCTTTTTGACTGCAAATCTCACGCCCAGAATGAAAATTATCCCCAAGCACCGACCGACATTGGGCTCGGAATACAAATCTTGATGGAGTTTAAATGAAATCAAGGGAGGAATTACGCGAGGGCCCGTAATGCTGCGCACGCAACCCCGCTAGATGGCGCTCCAATCAGACGACGCACGCGCTACAAGCCTTCCGGGGGTGGGGTGGAGGATACGCACCCACTTCCCCACTCTGACAGAACCGCCTCAATTCAACACCATCCTTTCAACGCGACCAACATTTAAAAAAAAAGAAGAAAAAAACACACAAAAAACTAGCAACGGAAGAGTAGGGAGAGTGGTTGGGAGTGGAGGCAGTTGACAGGAGGTGGTATCTGGAGGACGTGGAGGGGTGGGGGGGGATGCAGGCTTATTAGGGTGACGGTGCGCGGGACATAATTAGCTTTAAATTAACCATGGAATTGTCGTTTCACGGCACAACAGATCAAAAGAATGTTCGTTGGATTTTTTTTTTGGTCAATTTTTGGCGTAGTGTTTGTAAATGGACTGTAAACATATCGTCTATATTGTCTTCATTAAAATCAGAGCTTGCATCTATTAAACACGCCATCAAACGTCTGTGAAAATAAAACCTCCGACTGGCAATATCGATTTTAACAAATTTTGATGCTGTGCTGGTAATGGAATGATTGGCCCGTTAACAAGAAGACCCGTAAAACCAGCCCTACAAAGATAAGCATTGCGTTTGGAATATAATTGTCCTATTCAAAGAAAGCCATAAGAATATACTTTATTTAATGAACGATCATGTTTCTATGGCTGCAGTACCTCCCCAAAATTAGCGAAAGTAAACTATCGGTTTGAAAAAATGATTGCTGCACAGAGGAACCCCTCTAAAATGGCACGGCCCTTCATAAATTACAATAACTCAACCTTTCTGCAACATTCTCCTCAATACAGCACATCTCGATATTTGTATTCCAGACACAGGCACAAAAAAGGGAACGAGAAGTGGGGTGGGGGGAGAGAGAGAGATGGGAAATATATAAAAGTCCGCAATAAAGCCTCTGACCTTTCTTTCTTTCTGCGCAATAGCGCGGGAGCCGACCCTACAATAGCTTCCAGTTCATTTCCAAGTCGCTCCGCGGATGAACTGCACGTGCAAGCCACGGGACCCTTTGACACATCGCGCGCCAAGTCGAGCGGAAAGAAATCAGTTTATTATCGATCCCAAGCTTTCTGTGTGAGTTAACCATGCTGAAAGGCTTCCTTTTACTTCGCCGAACTCCCATTTTCACCCCATTTCAGACCTCGCGATTTGATGATCTCGCGTCCACACCACGATAGCAGGGCGGCATGAGAACTACTCACGCGGGTCCCTTTTCTATCCGAAAGTTTTCTAGTTTAAAGTGAATTGGGTGGTTTGCTTGTTTGCTCGTTGGTTGTTTTGTTTGTTGTTTGTTTGGTCGTTTTGGCTGGTTGGATGGCTGATTTAAGGAATTTAGAGAGGGCGGGGAAGGTCGGAAACTGTGTGTACGGTCCCTCATCCTAACACTAGCCTATGTCAAAACAACATTAAATCTGACAGTGCTATGTTGAAAATACTAAATCTGACACTTGTCTGTGCCAAAACAATGCTAAATCTGACAGGGCTGTATAAAAACAATGCTAAATCTGACAGGGCTGTATAAAACAATGCTAAATCTGACAGGGTTGTATAAAACAATGGTGAATCTGACAGTTATGGATAAAACAATGCTAAATCTGACAGTTATGTATAAAACAATGCTGAATCTGACAGTGATGTATAAAACAAGGCTAAATCTGACAGTGATGTATAAAACAAGGCTAAATCTGACAGGGTTGTATAAAACAATGCTAAAGCTGACAGCTGTATAAAAACAATGCTAAACCTGACAGTGATGTATAAAACAATGCTAAACCTGACAGTGATGTATAAAACAATGCTAAATCTGACGCCAGTTTTGTCAACATGCCGCTAATTTTTGTTCACATCGGACGAAATGACGGCAATATTGAGCATGTTTCACAATACAATGGAAGCATTTATCCCATCGTTAATGACACTACCTTAAGTGATGACCCTCCAACCGCTGTCGATAATCAATTCTTAATCACAGCTGTTACGCGCCGTACACTGAAGATTAAATTTACAAACAAGTTTGACATTTGCGAGAAACATTGAAAATAAAAGGAAATCAATGCAGCTGACACCACATTCTCTAGAGACGTCCTCATCCTTCAGACAGTGTGAACTTTCTTTTGTTAATTCTTTTGTTCATTTGTTCGTTTATTTCTTTCTTTCGTTCGTTTATTATTTTGTTCGTTGTTTTCTTTTCTACATTCGCTCGATTTTCTTTAATTCGTTTTTTTTTTTTTTGTATTTCTCTGTCACTGTTACACGCCTTATTTTATTTCCTTTTTTTGGGGTGGTGGTGGTGGTGGTGGTGAATGTGTCTTGTGACTATCACATGATCACACTTCACAGACATGATGAGAACAAAGCTTCGCGGTGCTGCGATGTTAGTGAAATCCATTCACGTCGGTCATAGTAAATGTGAGGCCATTTCTGCCTAACAGTGCTTCCCGCAGACGTGTCCACAATTTGGTTCATGAATGGATTGTTGTTGTCGTCAACAGAAGAGGCAGGTTTACGAAATTTTTATTGGTATATTGTACAACGAGCGCGCGCGCACCCCATCCCCCCCAACTCACACATGACATCACACGATGTATCTCACGCATATGAATGTATATTTCAATACGCATCGTACATACAGATTGTAGATACACTACACACACCACAGCACCTCACACACACACACACACACACAAAACACACAAACCAGTCGCAACCAACTGGGGCGCTAAGGACTTGAGTCTAATGCAAGAAGGCACCTTATGCCTGATTTCACAAGTCCTAGACAATCCCTTCCTGTGCCCCAATATCTGCGCAGTCCCTCCAGGATTTTGGTGGTGAGGTAAAGGTTTGCTGCCGTCAAAATGGCTCCCCAGGGCCGATCACAGGCGCGCAACAGCCGCTCGGGTAATCTCTCTTTCCAAGTGTCGCGAAATAAAACGGCAGACGTCATCTCGCGAGAACGGGGAAGGGGGAGCACTCTGGTCGCTCGCCGCCATATTTGCGTTCTCAGTGAAATGCCTGGCTGAGGTAACAGTCTGAAATCTACTTAGGCGAAAAAAAAGGTAGGAAAGAAAATGTGGAAGAATGGGTGGTGTTTAAATAGACAAAAAAAATCAGGATGTTTTCGCGCTGTCTTTACCCGTAATGCATTTCGTCAGTCTTGACGCTTCGACCGCCTCCCCCCCCCTACCCTCTTCCATTTAAACAAACAAACAAAAAAGTCTTCCTTTCGAAAACATCACACACGCATTTTTTAAATTATAATGAAAGATCCGCTCCAGGATTTAGAAAATAAGAAGCTGATGGGTGTGTGTAGTCAGTGTTCCGGTATCTTTGCATTAATTTTTTAAGTTTCATTTTTCGTTTTGTCCTCCCCTTTTTTATGAAAGCAGACGCCTTGTTCCCTCTTGTTTCTCACGCGCTATCCTAGAATAGAGGCAGAAAACAAAAAAAAAGCGAAAAAATAAATTAAATAAACTACACAAGAATATATCATGACGCATGCTGTTTCTTCTTAACAGTAATGTGTTTTATTTGTTTTTCTTGCCCTGATATGTTTTTAGGGCTGTGTTTTTGAGCGGTATTGCTGATTTAAAAAATAATGCATGCTTGAGAGCTGTTGCGCCGAGGACAGCCCCCCCCCATTTTGCTCAAGGAATTACTCCGCCTTTTCTCCTCAGCAGCGTCCCGGAGACGCTCTTTCCCGTTAGTCTGGCAACATGTCCGACACAGCAGGAGCTTAGCAAATATAATGACTCTGTCACATCACAGGAACAGAACGCCATTAGCTGACAAGTTAGAAGCAATGGACGCGCAGTCACGCAAGCAATCACAAAGTCATGCACACACACATACACACACTCTCTCTCTCTCACACACACACAGTGTTTCTAGAAGCAGGCAACGGTTTCCCATGTTTAGTCATCGTCTACATCGCCTATGACAACTTAATGGAATACACAATTCACAGTCAGGTCTCTGGGAAACCTTTGTGTCAAGACACTCTGCCTGTGGCTCGTGGAGATTACCTGTGACACACGCCCTCTGTATGGCTCTCGCTGTTGAGGATAATGAATGTTTGAGGGCCCCGGTAGTGTAGTGGTTAAAACACTCGCTTGTCACCACTTCAGTGAGCGGTTCAGATCTCGTCTCGGGACACTCTCTGTATGTGACACCTGTTCGCAGGGCTGGGTGCCAGGGGTTTTCTCCGGGTACTCTGGTTTCCTCCCCCTCCCTTTCCCCCCTTCCCTCCGTGAACAAATGTGAGTACTGCTCATGCGCTTGGTAGCAGCAGAGTTTGTCTCTCACAGTTGTTTAGTTAGGATCACTGCGCATTGAGCTTATCTCTGAGATGCGGAAACTAGCGCGTTATAAGACGAAATCAATCAATCAATCAATCAATCAATCAATCAATCAATCAATCAATCAAGTTACAACCTGACTGGTCGCTTCTGAAACTTACTCGATTCGACGTTTCTGATGGCTATGATTAGTCGATGTGCTGGGGGATGTTAGAACTCGCCCCCCCCCTTTGCCCTTTAGCCACCATGTAGAGCTGAATAACATCGTCGCAATGAGTATTTGTGTTTTGTTTTGATGGTTTCCTTCCTTTCCCATCAGATTTGATTTAAGTTTGATGCTGGAAGTCAAAGATGGAGCTCAGTTTTTTTTCAAACAGTTTTCACTGCCTTTCATAATCATGTTTTTATTGAGTAATTCTCATATGCTTTTTCTCAGTCATTGGACGCCACGCTTTGAAATTCCCTGTCAGTGCCGAGGACATATAGAACTTAAAAAATATCTTAAAGCACATCTTATACAAAAAATTATTAACTTTGACTCCCTTGCGTTGCGTGCATATATGTGTATTTGTGAGTGTGCTAGAAACACACACAATATAAGATTATTATGATGTCCGTAATCACGCCATTTTGAAGTATGTCGTGAATACTGTTCACTTTTTAAATTTAAAGGCCTCGCTTTTATCAGGGATAGCTTTCTGTGAAGGCGGTACCTATTTCCATACCCTCGCTATCTTACCTTCTCCAATGCAGGAGTTAGGTGCCTACTCCATAGCTGGGACATCTGAGGACAGTACGCTAATTCACAAAGGTGTCTAATGTGTGAGCCTTCGGGTTCGGACGGCGCAGCTCTAAACCAGAGGTGGAGAATCTTTTTTCCTCCAAGAATCATTTTGATATTTAGAACATCATTTGTGCGCCGTACAAAATTATCTACTTAAAAATGAGCCTGTGTCACGAACTTTCGCGCGAGATAACCATTCGCGTCTCAAAGTGTGCACGCGCAGAACTCAAGGGGTCAGTGCCGTCATATGACAATCACTTCCATACAGACAATGTTTCCCAGGCTATTGAAACCACAGATGTCAGCCCTCCTTGAGTCATTTTCGGATCCACGCGCATAAGGTCTTTTATACAGCAGCGTGTGAAGATGATTTGAGATATCAGAATATTGCTAGATTGTCTAATCATCCTTGACTTCGTTGATGACAGCGTTAAATTCAAGATATAAACTGTTCTAGAATATGAACGAACGGTCGTCTTAAGGTATTAAATCGTTTCAGTCTAAACAGGTACTTTCAAATACTAACATATGAGCGAATCCTCGTCTCAAAATACTCATCGCGCCATATATTAAGACAGTGATTCCATCTTGTCTGCACATGCGTGTCTCTTGCCGGCCGGCGCATGCGCACTTTGAGACTCGAATGGCTATCAAAGGTTCAGATCGTGACATCTGCTCTATTGGGTCAAGATGTAGTTTCGCTACAGTGTATTAACCCTTTTGCATCGTGTACAATCCCAGCCTGCCTTGCACTGCTGTCTCCATCATCTACCTTTTCCCAATTAGTGCTCTGGTAGTATGAAAAGCATGGAGTCTGTAAAATATATGTTTATAATTAAAAAGTTTCTACAGGAGACAAAACATTTTTTACAAATGCACAATTTTCTGTTTGTGGTTGTGCAGCGAAAGTAATTTAATAATAATAATAATAATAATAAAAACAAAAATAATAATAATCGTGACTATTAAGTACACACATACCTCCCCCTGATGGAGGAGTTCCTGGGATTTACAAAGTGTCTCCACACATTATAAACACACAGACATGTTAACACAAATAAACTTATAAACTTTAACTAGTTTTTACCAGCTAAAGCGTTTTTTATTTTTCATCTTTTGACTATCCATATTGACGTTTCGTGCTTGTCCCTCAAAATTTACTTTATTATTATTATTATTATTATTCGTTTAATATACATTTATGTTGCTATGAAAAAATGCTGATAGATTGACTAAAATGTGTGATTGCCTTGGCGGGCCGGATGAAATGATTTCTGATGTTCCCAATCCCCGCTCTAAGCACTCGGCAGTCAGCACCTCCAAGTTAGTTATACGCTGGTTTATATGTCACCAAGAACTTATTATCTTTACGGCAATAAAAAAATATATCGACATTCAGTTTCGAGGAAGGTCTGTTTCGCATGCCCAATAGTTTGTTTACACCATGAATAATCATAGACACTGAGTAAGCTCTAGGGCTGTTGAAAGGGTTTGTTTGTCCAAACATTCACTAGGAACTATTTTTTTATGGAGCAGCAAATCACTGCACTTGTGAATTAGGAAGACAAATAGTAAACCGACAGTGAACTGAGTTATAAATAGAAAACGGGAGAATGATTACGTGTTCTATATGGTAAGTGTGCTGGCTATGGATGACATGTTCATTTGATGAAACTCATGTGGACATCTAGTGTATTGGCACCAGGCCGCCCTGCTCGGATTTACCGGGGGCTACGCCGCGTTCGCTTGAGAAAGAGAAGATGGACAGACGAGAATAACAGAAGAAAAGGATGGAAGGGAAGGAGAGGGAGAAGGAGACCGCGGCCTCACAGTCATGTAAAGGTAACACAGCTTAACTTACAAACCATTTAATAACAGCAATACTAACGAACAGTCAAACTAACAGGGTTACCACTGAGCTGCCTTCAGAACGTGGGGCTGTCTCTGTCTCTGCTTAGGGACCCAGTTCCTCCCGAATGGAAAAGGGGAATAACTAAAGAAAGTGAGCCACGTGTTTCCTCTATAATATATCTATGTCCCGGATGTCGCTTGTGGGATGCCCGCCCTTCTTTCCTGCTAACCGACAGGTCAGGGAGACCGTGTGGTCATGAGGTTAAACCTTACCCCGTGATCCCTAATCGGTAATAGAATATAATTACTGTCTTGCATGAACATTTCTGTTCTGTTTCTGTGCATTGTGCTGATCACATGAATTGATCTTCTCATGCAGAACACTAGTTAATCCATCTTCTTACAGCACAGACGTGCAACAGTAGCGTCTACGCTTCAACAGGAAGCTGTTTGTCGACAAAGACCCAAATCCGAACGCGCAAAATATATTGACAAAGTCATGTCACAGCTGGCTGCAGATTGATAGACCAGGATCAACAACAAACACACTTCAACCCATGAATATTAATTCTGTTAAGGTTGGAAGTGTGTGTGTGTGTGTGTGTGTTGGGGACTGGGCCGTGGAGTTAGAGGGAGTACCGACACCGTCCGTGCAGCAGACGACGAGAGATGATCTAAGAACATGTCAGACTGTAGTGGCTGTCGTCGCGGGTCAGAGTGCAAGTTGTTCAATCATCGGCCACTCGCTGTACAAGGGAACCTCTTTAATCTCGCACCGCCCACAAAACCCGTTGCCAGGCAACGTATCGATGTGTGTGTTTGCGCATATTTGTGGAAGGATCTTGTAGAGGGTCGTCTTTTCATCTTGGGGCCCCTTTGATCAGAGTAGCTTCCCCTTGTGCGCCTCGCGCTCCCATCGGCCTATCGTTTTTTTTTTAAATTGTCGTCCATCAAGTGCCTATCATTCGTGTTGCCGGCAAACTCCAGACCGTTAGACATACAAACGCCTTCCTGATAAATTCCACAATTCTCTTTCGCTCTCCCTCTCTCTCCTGTCGCAGACTGTTAGTCAAATGTCCAACCAGTCACCATAGTACCAGCCCTTCGTTGCCATAGCAACCCGGCCATGTGACAGCATGCTGCCTAAAGCGGCAGGTTTGTGTCTACGTATCCAGTTTTCATTTTTTTTAAACATCATGAAATGGATGCTTTTATTTGTGGGCGGTTTTCATTTCTGCTAAGACGTCAAATTTGCAGACATGCAGGAGATAGTGCCAAAGCTCACATCCAACATGGCTGGAAGGAATCTGCATGGCGTGGCTTTGATCTTGGAGATGTCAGCCTCTGAATGTGAAGAGGGTTAGGCGAGGGCTTGAAGTGAACGCAATAAAGTCGGCAATGTTTCGCGGGGCGCCATCAGGGCTGGCTGCCATTTTTGTGTGCGCGGCGAGAGACGCTGCAGACTGTTGACAAGCTCTCTACATCACTCATTATAGAGGGGCATTGATGAAAGTCTAAATCGTGAAATGCTTTATTTCGTACGTGTCGTCATTTACTCATTCGTCCGTGATGGAGAGTGCGAGTGTTTGGGAATGGTGTGCTTGTGTGTTGGAGAGTTTGAACCCGATTGTTACTGGTGGCCTCAGTGCGATTGTCAAGAGGACAATTACCAAGTAAACACTGTAGTAGCCAATGCTGCTCTTGAAATCATACGTTACCTTGGAATTCAGAGACTGGCAATACATTTCTTATAAAACCTCATTCTAGTCACATTAAGCCATCTCTTCATGTCCTGTGAGGTAGACTCCCGCTTGTTCATGCCGGATTATAAATTATTCTACCAATCCAGACAGCCCATGAACAAGCTGTAGTCCAGACAGCCAATAAACAAGCTGTAGTCCGTTCTTTTAGGTAGATGCACATTCTCCATAAATCAGTAACTATAAACCTTAGGGGTCAATGTCACCTATTCCCCTTCGCTTTTACGGCTATCCTTTTTATTTCCCCCTTTTGATTGTACATCTATGAGGTACTTGGCTTTACAACCAGGGCTGCTGGCGACCCCTAGCGTTACCAGGCTGTATCAGCAGCAATCACGGCGGCTGCTTATCGATTGAGCGTTGACAAGCCGGGGACCCGGCGCGTTTCAAATGAAGCTGGCATTAATGGCAGGGAGACAAAACAAGCCATCGCTGATGTTAGAAAAGGCAAATTTTCTATTTCCTCTCGCAATTCACGGCAGAAACGGCAAAAGTCGTTAACTGTTTGGCTGCTTGGGGTCTCAAATTGTCGCGGAAACAAAAGAGAAACTCAAATTATCGCAGCTGAAGGGGAAGCGCTCTCTCTCTCTCTCTCTGTGTTTCATGCACGTGAGAGAATAAGAGAGAAGGTGTGTTCATGCACGCGCGTGAGAGAATGAGTGTGTGTGCGCGCTATAGTGTTTGTTTATGCCTGCGCGTGAAAGGGAGAGAGGAAGAGTGACAGGGCGCATGCACCAATGCACGTGCGAGCGGTATGTGTTTGTGTGGATGCTGTAAGCCCTCCCAAGTCTGTTCTAGCCGACAGGAAGTCAATCCTTTCTTGACAGCAAGCACATGCCAAACACGTAGCGAGCGACCTGCCAAAGCTTTCCCTCGCTTTTTTTCTTATCAGCGTACTTTTTTTATATATAAAACAAGGAATAAATAACGATGAAGAGGCGTTTAAAGTGTAAAGAGGTGTTTAAAAAAAAAGTCCGCCACAAGGGTAATGATTACAACGATGAAATTCAATCAAGGAAAAAAACATCTCTTACAGTAAATATCAGCCTGTCAGTCGACAACTTTCTTTGTTTTGTCTATCCTTGTGTCTTTTCTGTCCATTTTTTAAAAATATATTTTACATCCTTTCTTTCCATCCGTCTTTTTCTGTTCCTTCTTTCTGTTTTTCTATTCTTTCTTTTCTTCTTTCTGTATTATTCTTTGCGGTGTATGAACGATACCCTGATGCGAAGTTGTGGAACCACTTTAAAAAAACCTAGGTATTGTAACTTGGAAACAGCTGCCTGGCAACGGAAGTAATGCGGGTAACACTGAAAATAAAAACGTCAGCAAATGGTGTAGCAGGGAGGTAACTGCAGTTGATCAAGAGCTGCTGACAGGTAACAGCCTACCCCGCCAGTGTGACAGACTTTATGGCGAGAAAAAGGTCGTTTAAACACTCGTTTCTAGAATTATCAGCGTGCCCTTCAACACATACACACACACACACAGGGGCCGGGGAGGATTTAATCAAACGGCCAGCAGCAGAAGATTATTTTGGTGTCGACAGTCATAACATTCCGTTATCTGCAGAGACAGAGGTGTTCTATTTTTTTCAATTCAAGCTTTATTAATGTCTGTGGATTTTTAGTAATCAGGGCGTTCTTTCAAACATTACTTTGTCAAAATATTTTTTTATAACGATTTTAAAAATATCTTTCGTTAAAAGTATTGCGACTAA
Organism: Marisa cornuarietis; assembly: GCA_004794655.1. Classification (NCBI taxonomy): domain Eukaryota; kingdom Metazoa; phylum Mollusca; class Gastropoda; order Architaenioglossa; family Ampullariidae; genus Marisa; species Marisa cornuarietis. Next base: position 2,810,923 of record SMMW01000565.1, on the reverse strand, counting down.
GTCACAGCACCTGAGAGCAGTAATACTAGCCATCCATACACAGTATGCCACGAAAAGCGAAGACAGCCCATGACAAGACAGGGAGCGACAATATCAATATGCATCGACAACCATGATCTGAAGAGTGACACCAGAGACAGAGCCACGTCTAGAGTTTTCGTGACAAATGTAGCAGCAAACGAGTGACGACAACCCCAACACGTCATGACAAAGCGTACTGGTCGTGACAAGCGTAGAGAGACATGACGACGACAATGATGAGAGGAGCATCGTGTGTCCAAAAAAAAAAAAAAAAGGCCGGATGTCATTATCAACGCTTCATCATAAAACATTTGACGGGGGGTTCTTCTTCGTCGGCTACATCCTTCTTCGCTAGTCTCGCGAGGCCCTGTCGAGGGTGAAAGCAGATGGCCGACACTAAAGGAACCAACCGTGTGGCATCCGTGGGAAGGCAAGATGACGTTGTGGCTTTGCGCCGCTAGGAAGTCTGTGTCAGAGTTTATCTTTTCACCCGGGCGCGTTTGGGGCTCAGATAAGTGTCCTGCGGCGCGCGAAAGAGGGGAGTTTGTTTTTCACGCCAACGTCAAGCTTGGTTGCAAATCTTGTAACTGAGCCAGAAGGATATGCATCGTGGTTCGTTCACCTTCCTCGCATGCTGCACGACAAGGCTAGCGTCTCAACATTTTTTTTTTTTTTTTAGCAAAGACCCGAGGCGAAATGTGTGTGTGTGAAAATTATCCTCTTTGACATCGCGAAAGTCGCAAAGATTTTTCCACGTAGCTTCCTTAATACCAGTGAAGAAGGATCAACAACTCTCCCCTCCTTCTGCCTGCCTTCATCCCACGTTCGCAACCTTCCTTTGCTTTCTCGCCTCCTTGTTTAAAAATGCATGCTACCGGTGACAGATGGCTGGGAGATGCGCGTATAGCTGTGTGAATGATTAATGTGAGAGCAGACATAAACAGGCTTTCAGATTGCTTACAAAATTGATTTGTACAAAAAATAACGAGGGTGATGAAGGGACTGTAAAGGCATAACTAGGCTTGCCGACTGCTTACAAAATTGATTTTTGAATCTACGGCTGTTGTTAGGAATGGCCCAGAGTAAGTAGGGGGTAGAGCGGGGGAGGGGGATAGCGGCCATACTTTCGTCAGAGAGGGATCGCAGCTGCGGTTATAAATTGCCGGCTTGGGAGTTTGGGGAGGGGGGAGGGAAAGCGCGCGGAGGACTGATAGAGTCTGGTTGGCTTCAGCTCAGATTGTGCAGATGTGGCTCTTCTCAAATTGTGCCGGGTGTGTATGTGATAGTCTGTTGCAGTTTTTTTTCCACTCTCTCTCATTCCTCCACTTCCCACCCCTAAGCCTACCTCGGGTTTACTCCGTTACACTTTAAGCTCTGTAACGTTTTAAAACGCTGGCTTGAGTGCCAGGGTGTAGATGTTCCCCCCCCCCATCTCAACTTTCACTCTCCCACAACCCTCATGAACAGGGCTTGTTTATTTCTGTACAGAGACTACAGAAGGCTTTACTGTTGCTAGAAGAATACTTTCCTTTATATACTTTTTCAGTAACGATAAACAGACACAGCATTTATTTAAATACCTCGGGGATAATCGATGCCCACATTTGTTTCTTTTTCCACCAAGAGTTGTGAGGGAAGCGCATGGGATGCACAATATTCCAGCTGTCAGAAAATTTGTCGTCACTTGAGATTAAGCGCGAGTTAATACAGCTGCCAGGGCGATCGGCCACTTAGGAGCAAAACCACCAAACAACGAGTTTTTTTTTTTTTTAAACACTCGTATTGTGAATAGCCGCAGAACACATTTGGACTGGAAAGAGAGGGGTAAGAGAGAAAAAAGAGTGAGTGGGGAGGTCGAAAGGGGGGGTGGGGTGGAGTAAGAGAACCGTTATTGATCAATCTGCACTGCGCATGACCGCCCCAGGGGCCCTGCAAAGGACATTTTCTCCTCTCCTCCTTGACTCGCTTCCCACATCTTTTTGGACCCTTTGGTCCCTCATTCGGCGTTTACGAGGATCTTAGTTTTTTTTTTGGTTTTTGTGTGTGTTTTTTTTTAATATAAAAAAGACCTGCCTAGCTTTTTTTTCACAGTCTTATCCGCCATGAGCACCCCCATCCCTTCATCTTTCACCCTTCACTTGAAGCGCTGAAGGATCTGGCTGTAGGCGCACACAGGGAAACTGCTAACAAAATGACATTTGTATGGGGGCCATTTCCTTTCAGTGCGATAGCTAATGCAATTGACTGCAAGACGAAAAAGAGAAAAGCTTTCTCCCCTCCAACCTTTCCTCGTGAGTCATAGCCCGGGTCTTAAAGGGGTTGTGCGTTACTCAAGCGCAGCGCGGCTGGGAATTGCGCTATGCACGTAAGAGTTCTTCCCCCTAAACAAATCACGCTTCAAGGCATCAGTCATTCGTCTCTCTCACTCTGTTCTTTCTTCCTTCGTTCTTCTTCTCAAATGGGCGGACTGGCATCCAATCTTTTATTCCTCTTCAGACATAAACTCACCCTTCACAAGGCACACCCATGTGTGCAGGCACCACGAAAAAAAAACAACAAACTAATACGTGAGAAAAAAAAAAGCAAACACTGGCCACAATTCCAGACAAATGTCAGACGGATACAAAATGGCGAACACTGAGGAAAGATTACTGTTCAGTAAAAGCAAACGTGCTTTGCCGGCTGGGGTATGCAAACTTTGTCTCCCTTCACTTCCACCTAATTACGCTTTTGCTCATCAATATTTTTCATGATGTACTTGTTATTTATATGCTGAAATCAACGGTGACTAGTGCTTCATTAGATTAAAGAGTTCAACAAGATAAACAACAAAATAAATAGACCCCCCCACCCACCACCACCACAACTCTAATGTGTGATCGCTTGTGTGAAGACCTGAATGATAAAGCCTGTGGTCTATTTCATCAGAGAATATTGAATCTGATGATGGAAATTATATATATATATGAAGTGAAACCCTAGGTCAGATTAAGCTTAATTTTTTGGGGGGAAAGGAATATAAGTTTATATCAAGAGGGAAATTACCTATGATAATTAAAAAACTGACCTAACAGTCTGAGCTCTGACACAGATACCTCAAACAGAAGTGTTTCAGTAGATCTTGCATTTGTATGCTGTACATCTTGCACTTGTTTCCTATACATTATATTTTTAATACATTATGTACTTGTATACAACTTTTCATTCTGTCAGTGACTATGTACAGTATGCTGGTTTATCAATTGCAATCACAATACTTTTTCACTACTTGTGTACTTGCATATTGTACACAATACTTTGACTAACCACATGCTTGTGCAATATACATAATCACAATTTATCTCCTTGTATAATAATAATAGTGTATAGTTTTAGAGAGCTTCTTCACGTTAGTGTCATGCTCTGAGTGCTAATTAAGTAAATTAACAATATAAATGGTAGAAGCTGTACAACAAACAAAATCAATAAGAGGCAAAGACAATATGGAACAAGAACCGCACTGAAACTTGTGGTGTAAAACCCTAGATGTTTCTGGAAGATGTTTGTTTTAAGAGCATGTTTGAAAAACTCTATTGACTGCTGATAGCCTATCACATAACAAACATCATCTTTAATCAATATAAATGACAAACATCATCTTTCAATAATCTCCTTATGTACAATAAACATCTTTTAATACATTGTGCACTTGTGTATTGTCAGTCATGCATGCATATGTATCTTGTACATCCCAACCCAATGTGTATCTGTATATTGCATTAGCATCTGTTGTACATCATGCTCTTGTATATGTGCATCATTGTATTTGTACACGTGTGTTATACACACTACACACATGCATATTGTATATCATTTAAACATATTGTACATCATGTGCTTGTATTTTGTCCACCATCTACACACCAAGAACACCTTAATAATATTCTACATCATTTAAAAAGTTGTAGTCAGGTATTTGTACATTATCCATCAAATTCATGCATATTCACCATGGAACACACACACACACACACACACTGTCCATCGTGTACTTGTTTCTGCTGACAGAAGTCGGAGAACCTGAAGCCCACACAGTACGGAGAACGATCGCGCGTCAGCACGGTTGTCTCCCCTTAGCGGTTATAAATGGAGTGCCTGGGGAGCCAGACTAGACCTATCATTTACGCAAGACAGAGTGGAAAACGGTTAAATCCAAAGGTTATAAATCAGCCGCAGTCGTGGATTGTGTGTGGAAGGAAGGGATTTTCAACTTGATGTATCGCTTTGTTATATCCAGCAAGAACAACCAGGGTGTGTGGAAGAACGCCGGGTAGATGGTGGTGGTGGTGGTGGTGGTGGGGGGGAGGGGATGGGGCGCATGGTGAGCAGGTGAGGTTAGGGACAGAATAGCATGGATTCTAGTTAGTGTGGATAAAGAGAGGTTTCACTCAATCACGAGCCGAGAAATGATTGGTAGAGTTATCATTCATGACGCGATGCTCTTGGTCAAAACCTGGCACAATAGTAAATGTGATTGTGTGAGGAAAAGTCAACAGTGATGTTCTACAATAAACTGATAGAACGCCAGGAATACGTTAAGTAATACTTGTGATATTAAGTAATATTTGTCATTATTGTTATTTTTGTAAAAATTATACATACTGTGGAGGCATGAAATCAGTCACTTATAAATTAAAAATAAGTAATGCTTGGTAGTCTTAGTCAAAAGGTTTGAGGTTAGTTTCTTAGGGCTGATACATTCTCCCATGTATGTATTATTATGACAGGTGCAAAGTGTGAATGGATTTTGAAAGAAAGGTACTGTGCATGTGGATTTGATTTATATCCTGTTTGACATTGTAAACTGTATCCTTGTTCCAATCAGATTAAAATGTAGATGTATATTCAGATGCTTCCAAACTCAAACCCCATTTGAATCCCATAAATAATATATAACATATAAACCTATGCAAATGTTATGGAAGATTAAAAAAATGTCAGTCAAAGGACCATATTGATGAGAATCACCATGTCATGACAATGCTAGAGTAAATGACAAGATTGATTCCAGTTATACAGGCTTGAATGATAACTGTTCAACTGCTGTGTGTGTGGAGAGAGAGAGAGAGTGTGTTTATGTGTGCATGTGTGTGACAATAAAAAGAGCATGATAAATATAATCATTGATGTTAATTTTTTTTAATTTTTTTCCTTTATCTAAGAAGGGTATAGAGAGAAATTAAATAAAATAACTATACTATTTGGAGGCTTTAATTCAAGTTTATGTAAGCCTCTTTAAAAATGTTGACCCTTTCATGTGTCTGCTTACATACTGCAGCAAGTTTCACTCAGTAGTTTGCTTCATATTGTCAACAAAGTGCTTGTCAATAAACTAGAGGTGGCCCAGTTACTCATTTAAATAATAAATAAAAGCAGTTTGGTCCTTAGTTCAAGTGTAGTGTGAGGATAAACGTCAATTTGTAGAGGAACAGTCACGTACCCTGAACAAAGTTTAGATTTGAATTCATTGATGTGGCTATGATTATTAGTTGAGTTATGATTTATGTGTGAGTTCACTATTTATTTGCATGTATGTCGAATAAGTAAATAGAAATGTGTTTACATACATTAAATATGATCAAGAGTTAAGTATTTTCTTGTTATAAGTATGTTTATATTTTAAGTTTCTATCCATGGTTATGAAAAGGAATGATATGAATTAAAAATTAATGCAAATATATTTGAGGGGATTTGGTTGGATTTGCTTTCTGATATTTGTAAAATAAATCTTTCTAACAGCGATAATAATAAAATTAGTCAACTGTTGCCTGTGCATTCAGACTCTTCTACACTTTTTTTGTTGCAAACTTCATGAATTAACAACCCAAAAATTTAATGAAGATTTAATGTTTTTTCGTTTGACAGCATTATAGAAATGGAGTCAAAAGATAAACGCTGCCAATAACAATTTTGATTAGCAATGGTTGAAAATGATGCGCCAAGCAATGCAGTTCCAAGGGACGTAACTGCGTCATTACTTTGCATAAGCAAGTCAGCAGACTTGAGGGAGTACAGTCCCTTCTATCGCTCGTTCTAGCCGTAATTATTTTTGTACTAGTTCCGCGTTATAGGAACAAAAAGTCAAAGAAGAACGAGAAGTAAGAAGTGAACAGCGTCTTACACACTGACTCAGTAATTTTTAATCGCGCCTTTTCGTAATTAGATGCGCGAAAAAATATGCTTTGCTCCCATGAAAAAAAAACTCTTAAGATTCTGAAAATTAGAAAATTCCTAGAGAAGATAGCTTATAGTAACAAATAATTTTTTATTCCCTGCTGTTCTCTTTGTGGTTGTGCAGTAAAAGTACATTAATGATAACAACAAAAAAACATTATTATTTAGTATACACATACCTCGAGGAGTTCATGGCATTTACTAAGTGTTTACACATGTGCTACACACACAGGCATGCACAAATACGTAATTCTAAAAAATCCTCCATATAGGCCGCGAGCAGCCGACGAGAAGCATATGTGTCAGTCCCACCAAGTACTCGTATGTGTCCTGTCTATCCCGTAATGAACTTTCCTTGCTTGCCCGCAAAATTGATGTTGTTATTATAATTTATTTTATATAAATTAATGTTGCTATGAATAAAGCTTATAGATCTGCTGACGATGTCGCCTGCAGATGTCTTGGCCGGGCCGGACCTAACGATTTCGCTGGTCAGACGTTCCCCACCCCTGGTGTAAAGAAAAGTGAAGTTCTTTCGGTAAGAAAGGTCATGGCAAATAAAAGCAGACACCATGGGCTTGAAGTCTTTCACTTGCAGAATTTTTCACATTTTTCCATTGAGTTGCTGTCACGACCGTTGAACTGTTGGGTGTTTAAGTATAGTCACTGTGTTAGTTTGGATGTACCGTTAGTTTACAATATTTATAATAAACTGGTCTCCAGAACTCAAGTGCATGCCAGTAAAGCGACCTCTGTTACACAGACGGGCAGGTTGTTAACCAATAAAGCCAATACTGACAACTAGACGCATCGCAAACTCAAAGACCATTTACTTTTCTTCGATGTATGTTGAGAAAAGCTTCCACACAATATAGTTCTTAGCTCATCTATAACGTGGAGAGGGAGGGATTGCGCTTGAGCAGAAGTCCGACCTCTGACGGTCCATGTGAGTGATAAGATAACATCTGCGGAATTTTAGAGCAAAACACTTGGATATTAAAACAAAACTTTATTGTATGACAGAGCATGCAAGATTATAAATAATGATTGTTGGAATGTAATTCTCAGGCTGCGGATGCACGATAACGACGAACAGGGTGACGGGATAATGCACGGGAAATAACTCAATTTATGCCGCTTACATTAGAGTGCTGCAGCTGTCTCCCTTGAAACTCCCCTCCCTCTCTCGCACGCATGCACCCAGCCACACACACACACACACACATATATTATCTCTCTTTCTCCGAGAATGGCCTCAGTGAGTGTAAAGATATTGTAAAATTGTCGCTGTTTTCATGATAGGATGGTGATAATGTGGGCGACGAAAACAAAGCAGATGACACGGGTGATGACGCTGGCTCGCACGGTGTGTGCACCAGACAGGCCTTCAGTCCTGTAAGGTTCACAACGAGGTGCGCTAGGACACACAGCCCCCTCACAATCGCCTGAGTATATCTGAAACACCGCATCCTTGGTACAGTAGTACAGGTCGCCTTAATCTTAACAAGGGGAGAGAGAATGGAACCTTTATGTGAAGCAGGCTTGTGCATTTGCTACAGTTCTCTCCCTTCCTTTAAAATCAACCCTTTGCTTCGATCTTGCACTACCTAGAGTTTTTGTGCCGCTGTTATTTTGCTTGCTAAAGGAGACGTTGCAGGAAAAGTTTATTTCTGCCCTGTCACTTACACCAATGTTTTGTGTGTGAAAGCAAAGAAATTTTAAACAAAATGAAATATGAAAATTTAATTCTGAGATTGGTGGAAGACTTCCTGGTTTGCACAGTTCTTTAAGGATGTCAAGATCGGCTACCTGGTATGCGCTGTCGGTGAGCAAGGAGTCGATCAGCTGATGCCACTGCTGTTCAGTCCACGTTGATTGTGCCTCTCTGACCTCCACACCGTTGATAAAGAAAGACGGCGTTGCCGCCACCGAACCTGCATCATCATCATCATCATCATCATCATCATCATCATCATCATCATCATCATCATCATCATCATCAATTGTCAATTATCGTCACCACATCGACGACAACCCCTTTCTACATCACCATCACGACGATCACCATGACCACCACTACCGACAACAACAACCTCGAGTTTAAGGCTTAACGCAGCGTCCTACGTAACTTATTGCAATTTTGTGAAAGAACATTGAGGTTCCAGTACCCTGGCGACAGGCTATATACTTACGGGTACACGCATACTTCCACCCGTTGCGAGCCAAGGAAGCGACTTGACTGCTGACAATCTGCTGCTGGAACTGACCTTCAGGTACTCCTATTGCAGAGGCCAGATTTACAAGTCGGCTGTAAAGCATCACAGAATTGTGAATTAAGTATGACATACAAGAATGTAAAATGATACAGAAATATGGAATGTTGTGATAAATTATTATATAAATACGGGATGCCTGAACCAACACTCACTGGAAAAGATGTGCCGACTTCCTATCCTCGCGCTTGTGGAAAGTCACAAAAATTCTGTGTAGTCTGATTAAATGTTGGTGTAGAGCATGCATTACCTCCATTGCACATGGATCGGCGTCTGTACACCCCACCGCAGTTTAAGCTTTGTGTACTGTTGTTTGACTTTATAAAGAACACGTCCTGATCTGTCAATAATTGTAATCTCAAAAGAACTGAGTTTCTGAAGCTAACATATATTGGTCGGACGGTGACCACACGATCCCCAAACTTCCGTCCGACTTTTCTAATGCTGATAGTAAATTTGTCTGTGTGCATTAGACTTTGTTATTTTGATGATGTATAGTATATTACACGTCGTCATGAAACGTTGACTCTTTATGTTTGATGATATAGGTGCTCTGTGTGTGTGTGTGTGTGGGTGTTTTCCATCCGCCCTCGACAGAACGCTTGACAGGTCTTTTGGTATAACGTGCCGTCTTAAAGTATTGCCTGCCGCTTGGCAGATCAGATCACAACAGGTATAGTTCATCTGCTACCCACAAACGACCCACAAATAGAGAACACATAGAAAGCCAACAACACAGTGTATTAGGACAGGGATATTTGAAGCGTGCGAACCGAGAGCGCGCAGGTTCAATTCCCTATAAGCGCAGCAAACTTCCCCCAGTCGACCCAGCTGACGGGAATGGGTACCTGACTCCTTAGAGGGTTGGGGAAGGTAAGGCAGCGAGGAAGAGGAGATTGGCACCACCCTCATGTAAAAGCTGGCCCCGAGAAAAGTGGGGTCTCTAACACCTCACTCCCCTACGACCTGAAAAGGTTATGGGATGACCTTTACCTTACCTTATAGTGTGGTATCCTATTCTAAGGCAGGCTCACCGCGCTTTACGACATTTTTACAAAAGAGAAAGACAAATTGTTCCATGAGGTTAATGTTCACACACACACACACACACACACACACACACACACACACACACACAGGCACACAGACATATCAGCATTTTTATGAAGATAAATAGAATTCTCTAAATCGGCTGACATGTACACTCACATAACTATGCATACACGTGCTCATGCTACTTGCTGGCCCAGTCAGTGACATACAGTTCTGTCCTAAATGCAAACATCCCTGCTATATGACAGACGCTCTGTGTGTGTGTGTGTGTGTTGGGTGGGGGGGGGGTGACGAATAAGTGCTTGTGCTCTGTAAGAGAGGATCAACACGCGCTCGTATGCACGAAGGCACGGATACAAGTTACTCCTCCCCCACCCCAATCACACTATCAAATACCCTCACAACAGTAATGCATCGTTTTATGCAAATACACTTGTGGACAGCAGAAAGAATTTTGGAGTAAAACGTTTCGGGATTTTTTCCCCTTCATCCCCGCCTCCCACAGCAAAAATTTGGATAAAACGTTGGCCATCTTGAAACCGAGGTTGGTCAACGGCAAAGTGCAAGTGGCTTCTACATACAACAGGTGCTTCATTTGTTTAAATGATCGTCATTAAAATGGTCTCATAAAAACAACAACAACAACAACAATAATATCAACAATAACAAGGTTGATAATGACGAGAATGACGAAACAGATTACTCAAGAACATCAATGTCCGTGAAATTTCGTGTTGCAGAGTCCGTTAAGCTGGCCAAGTTGTTGAAGATTGTAGCGAACCAAGTGTAGGTCAAGTTGCCCCTGGTGACAATGTCTACAGCGTGAGCACCCTGTCAGACAACAACATCAACACTGACAGAGAAGGAACTGGGGGCTAGATGGGGAGCGGGGGCAGAAGCAGACGATGCAATGTGAGTATCTGAACATTTTGAGTAGAAGGACAAATATTTCTATCGCAGTAATGGTATACAATTAGAAAAAAAACTCTTTCTGTGAAAATTGCGTAAGAGCGAAAAAGATAGAAAGGAGGAGGAATAGAGAGAGAAAAAAGAAAAAGAAAAATGGAGACAATAAGGAAAGAAAGCGAGAGTGAAGGAGGTATAGCAGAAGAGAAAAAAAGAAAAGAAAACGGAAACGAGGAAAAAATAAAACGTAAAAAAACATGAAAAGAAAAAAATACATGAAAAAATAAAACAAACACAAAAGTAAAAAAAAAATTTAAATGAAAAAAAACCAAAACAAAAAAAGAGAGAGAAAAGTGAAAGAAAGAACAGCAGAAAACAATCAGGAGCTGTGGAGATAGAAGAAGAAAAACATTGAAACCTTTGATGCAGCGTAAGCGTTTCTGTGGTAGGGGAGGGCGAAGAGGAAGGTGGTCAGCCTCAGTGTGTCCGGCCCATAATAGTCCGCCACCTTGCCAACAGTGGGGAAGGCCGCCATGCTGTCGCTACATGTGAGGTCGATGTAGAGATCGAACTGAATCGGGGCGTTGTCCTGTCCACATCGATACACGAAACCCGCACGGCGCGGGGGGACCGGTATTTGACCCCCCGCCATGGTCATCACCGTGACGACCACCGCCAGCTGGACCAGACGACACCACGTCATCGGGAACCAGGTGAGAATGATGAAGGAGCGGGTGGGGTGGGAGGAAGAAAAATTGGTGTTTTACGCCGAGTCAGCAACTAAGGCTATTTCATGGCAAAGCAGCCAGCCCTGTAAACAAAGTCCACATGTAGAGAAAGAACAGCGTGGCCAAGACAAGGTCTGAACCCAGGACAGCCAGTCCTCACTGCAGTGGTGGCAGACGCTAATTGCTGCACCACACGACCGCCCGAGAGAACGACGGGAAGCAGAATCCGAGCTAGCATTATATAGTGTGACAGGTGGAGAAGATGCTAGTATGAACTAGGTGTGTCTTGTCACCTGTGACTTCGAGCTTGGAGGTTTGATGCATGCTTCTGCAAACATTTGCATTTAAATGGGGGAAATAAGGTGGCTATACATACGCCTCAATTAGGGGCACTGAGATAATGTTGAAACGCAGTACTGGCGGAGGTGAAACTACTGCATAAACCTTATCTCGCTCTTCCTGAAGCCGACTAGCAGCCATGTTGGTACTCTGAAGGTGTTTCTGTCTCAGTATTTGACATGCCCTACCGCTGCATTTTCGTATTTTGCATAACCTGTAAAGTCTGCATGTTTTTTTTCTTTTACTGCTTTAGTTCTTTGATTTCAAAATTGAGAAGGCAGATGTTAATCTGTTCATGTTCTATGCTGGTTTATATGACATAACGAGTAGTAAGATCGCTCCTTGGCATAAATTCTATTATGCCAGTGAACAAGGTCTATTCAGCATTTTTAGATCAGTTTGTATGAACTACAGTCAGTGGGAATGGAAATAGGTGGCTTACGTCAAATAAGGCTACACCTAGCCCTAAAACACGTGTCCCGTGCAGAGAAATAACGGTGTGCCTGCGCCAGATCTGAACGCTGGACACACGGTTATCACTGTAATGGTGACAGTCATTAACTGTAATGGTGAGAGTCATTAACTGTAATGGTGACAGTCATTAACTGTAATGGTGACAGTCATTAACTGTAATGGTGAGAGTCATTAACTGTAATGGTGACAGTCATTAACTGTAATGGTGACAGTCATTAACTGTAATGGTGACAGTCATTAACTGTAATGGTGACAGTCATTAACTGTAATGGTGACAGTCATTAACTGTAATGGTGACAGTCATTAACTGTAATGGTGAGAGTCATTAACTGTAATGGTGACAGTCATTAACTGTAATGGTGACAGTCATTAACTGTAATGGTGACAGTCATTAACTGTAATGGTGACAGTCATTTCAGTCGTGTTAAGATGTTGCCTCCAGTTCAGACATCGGAATGTTGACGAAGCGCACTACAGCCACAAATTAGAAATGTTAGCCGATGACTCGCACCCCGGGTGGCGCAGCGAACTTTTTCCAGTCGACCAGCCTGTCGGGAACGGGTACCTGTAAAAGAGACTTGGGGACGTAGAGCTGGGAGAGGAGGTTCGTCAGCAAAAAAGCTGTCCTCCTGAGAAAAAAGCAGTCTCTACCACCTGAAAAAGGTTACTCGACGACCTCAACCTTTTAATTTTTCAAGAAACTAACTGTATAGAGTGTGACGTAAGGAATAAGTCTGTTGTTAAAACTCGTAGCCATAGTGAACACTGCTTCCTTTGATCGCCCACCCCCAGCACTGTTATCACAAAACTAAGCTAACAATAAAATCCCCGTGGCAAGGGTTTACATGAGGAATCATTCCAAGACAACACCGGTATGTCTGCTCACGCATTTCCACTACACAGCAGGCCATTGTCTTCGAAATAACATAAGCAAACGGCTTGTTTTTCTCGATTTACATGGGATTGACATACCATACTTCCGTGACCCAGAATAATCTTGCCAGTTAATTAACTTTGTACACAATGATAATGCCCCCTTTTTTTGCGACCACAGTTTAGCTGTGAATGTGTCGCGGATGTTAGACAAGTCGGGTGCACGACCTTTAAGAATCCCCGTGTATCTGCTCAGTTTCAAGCTCTTTGGTTAGTTTGTATCCTCATGTAAGGACTTGAGCGAGCGTAGATTCATGTAAACATGTAAACATCCATATATCTTCCTCCCAGACATTAAAGTGCCCAGTATGTTGCCTGGCGTGTGAAACAAACCTACAGAGACAAGATGGTGAGAATGTTTTTACCACGGACGTGTATAGGTGGACTGCTGTCTGTCTGCCGAGACCAACACTGAGCCTCTTGCGAAGTTCTCCGCTGTTAGTCTCGGCGAGCCTTAACAATGAATGTGAATAAACCGGAAGCCATTTCGTAACCAGCCTCGTTCTATGACTTCACTGGAAAAAAATCGTCTGCAAGCAGTCCAGTAATACAAGTCCGTGCTTAAACAACAAAAAAATCATGTTTCCTGTGTGGATTTAGGGAGTGGCCCCAAACCGATAAATAATCAGTTCTATGATTATGCAATTTTATTTTCTTGTCCTTATTTGTAGTTGAAAGTTTTTCCGAGAATCTCTGTTCTTATTCCTACATATTTCAGTTTTTAATATGGTTCACAGTTTCTAATCATTGTGGCAAGAAGTCTGAAAATTTTCCGGCTCTCCGAACAGCCAACTTTGTTTTGCTGTAAATATTCTACCATGTCTCTTGGAGAAGCTCATGAAGAATTTTCCGATCATAATTAATCTGGCTTTTCGCTTTAAAGATATTGATTGATTGTGATTTTCTCTCCGTTGTCATCAAGTATGTGTTCTCCACGTTCTCTTTTTGCTGACAGGAGTAAAGATCTACTGTGTTCTTTGCTTTTCATACCTTAATAAGCTAAAATTGATTACTTATAAATGCTGTAAACCTCCTAGTACCCGTGTCTTATTGTATTGTCGTCCTCTGAAGAGAAACTCAGAAAATTGTTTCTCTTTAATGCATTTTCGCCTGAGATAGTTAGTTAGTTGTTGTTTTATGCCAAGTCAGCAACTAAGGCTATCTCATGGCAAAAACAATGTACATGACTATTCAAAGGTTGATATAAAGTAATTGTACAAGTCTATAGATTTCTCTTTTCTTAGTTTTACAAAATAACAGTTTTTTAAACACATAAGTTCTATCATATCAGGTGAAAAATCTGAATGGACTTTATATATGCCAAGATTGATTTGGAAGAGTGTTTGACAAAAAGGTCATCAAGAGTCTGTGCTGTAAAATAGTTTTGACGAATTGTAGCGAGTTTTGAACAGGAGATGAGCAAATGTTCTATGGTTAGGGGGTCTTTACACCAAGGACAAAGTGGGGGGTTTTCTCCTGCAAGCAAAAATCTGTGAGTGATAAATGAGTGACCAGCTTTTAGTCTATTTATAACCACTTTTTCTCGTCGGTTTAGAAATTCTTGTGTTATACAGTCTGATAGTTTTGGAAAAATAGCATGAAGTTTGTTGACGCCTGAGAGACAATGCGTTATTGTAATTGGGGATCTTTTGGTGTTTAAGTATTGTTTGTTATTGTTGCTAAGCTTAAAAACCACTGCTTGAAAGTAGCGGATCACCTAATTTCTTCCTCCTGTCTCTTGTCTTTCTTGTTTTGTCAGCTCCAGCAACCCTGAACAGTAAACAACATGCTCCAAACTGTGTTTTTGAGATCTTTTCATCCACAAGGCTGTGCTCTCATACAACCAAGAACGAATGATTAAAGCAATTGAAGTCTCTTTTGCTCTCACTGAATACTATTTGGGGTGGGGTGCAGGTTGGCAATGTCATATTTAGTCTGCGGTTTCAGACAAGTAAGATGAACAGCATTACAAAACTGGAAAGTTTCCGCGTCAGTTCGCGGATCATAACAAATGGGTTATAATATAAAATGTGATATGTAAATTGTGTTATTTCACGAGAAGGGAGACCAAAAAAAAATCTGCCACTGGGAGGAAACTGTTGAAAAAAAACCCCAGTTCTCAGAATTTCTGGAAATTTTATTTTTAAAATACATTTTGTATCAATACCAGATGAATCTTTATTAAAACATTTATTATGGATTTCAAAACTTCACCGGTCAGGTGCTTTAATCCTGGTTGGAAACAATGGAAGACGTGTTGCGAAGCAGATTCTGATATTTCAGGTGAGGTTTGAGTCTTGTGCAAGCAGCAGCTTGATTCACTCTAAACGAGGTTGACAAGAAACTCTTCCAGATTCTGCGGGTTCGAGTTTCGCGTCTGCACCCGACGTTTGAGAAGCAGTGTTTGCCCGCGTGTAGAACTTTGCCGGGTAGACAGTGACTGGTCATGGTGACTGACATCTGAAATTGAAAACGCACGCACACACACACATAGAGGCACATGAAAACACGAGGGGAAGAGAACTATACTCTGGTGGTACATATTTACATGTAAATCAAAACAAACAATAGACTCCCTGTTCCTTTAGGTTATTTGGCTGAGAACAACCGTTTACCTTGCTTTGAGAAAGAGGTTTGTTCAATGTTTTGTAGCTGTTTTCACTGTAAACAACACGGGTAGGTTCTATGACACAAGTTTAGCTTGCCTGATTCTTTTGAAAAAATGCACCAGTGGACAGGTGTGTAGACTGAAACACAATCAAATTCCAAACTTGTCGATGGCTGAGACTTGAAAGGAGAGAAACAAAACCCCCCGCTTCTTGTTTGTCCGTATTTATTACCTTCCACTTTGACCAGTGTCAAAGGTCAAGCCAAACCTCGCATGTCCATTGGAAGGTTAGGGGTATATACAAGAATACTTAATTAGAGACCATTATTCAAGACCTTTAACAACTCTACGATTAGGTATGGGCGAGTCAGATTGTGAACGACAGAAAAACGTGTCTGTAATGGATTGCTAAGTTCAAACTTGTTTGTCAACATGATAAGTACAAACTTGTCACATTGCGAATACAGCAGCCAATATCTGGGAATTTTGTGGGAATTTAAAAGTTTCATGTTTTGGCATTTAGTCGGGTTAAAAAAGGCCATAAAATTATGCACGTTGATTTTATTTTTAGTTGCTATGCTTGTCCAGATGTCAGTAACATCTTAACCTGGGGACAACTTTTCTCCTCTCGCAGCCCCTTTACACAGCAGCAGACTGTCTTTGCCTTCTGACCCCTGGCTGGTGCTCCGTAATACAAGATGCAGTTCTGATCGAGTGCAGAAAATGATGCGCAGAAGATCATGGCAAGTTGTTTTTACTTCTCGCACTTTAACTGTTGACACACTTTGCTGCGTTTGTCAGCCGTGCTTTCCGAACTTACAAATGTTGATGGTATCTCCGAAAACAGGGAGAGAAGAAACAAGCCATTCGTCTTTTGCCACGGCCCCAAGTGACTTGTGAAAATGAAAAGCCGCAGCTGTGAATACATCATGACCCTGCAGTCACTGACAGCTTTGTACTATTTCCAGTTCGTGTGATGAGGGTAGGGATTTCCACCTACCTCAGGCTACCTGGCATACGAACAACAAAGAAGATTGCTGGTAGTTCTTGTGACTGGCTGACTGGCCTGGACTGACTGACTGACTGACTGGACTGGACTGGACTTGACGGACGGACGGACGGTCGGTCGGTCGGTCGGTCGGTCGGTCGGTCAGTCATGTGTTGTACGCAATACATTAAACGCTTTGGTTACAAGGTTTAGTTTTCCTGTTGATGACATCTTGGCAGATCAACGTCCTCATAGCCGATGTTAACAGGAACAAGGAAACACCCCCCCCCCTCAATTCCACCCCTCTTCCCAAACACACACTCACACACACCCTCACACATGCCAATATAATTTTAACCTACTTGTGCTGTATTTGATTTTTGCCAAGCAAGGGGTTAATGACCTCCAACCACTCGTTCTCTGTCCACGACGAGTCAGCTGATACCTCAACATCATTGACCATAAAGGTTGGAGTGGACGCCACCCCTCCTGTGAACAGAGTACATGAAAGAATAAAGCGGGTGGATATGCTAATGAGAATCTGAGGCCATCAGCAACTTTTTAAATTATTACTTTGATGTAGCCTTTGACCAGAAAATGGTTCTCATACCCGAAGCATTACCCTCTGCTGCAACACACACACACACACACACACACACACACACACACACACACACACACACACACACACACACACACACACACATTCAGTAGATTGTACAAGTCCTGTGTGAACTCAAATGTTGATGTCAGTGTAAATATAACAAGCAACAAGTTCAAATTTTTACACGAACATCAACAGAATGACAGTTCTGTTAAAATTTCTTCTTGGTGCCTGAAGTTTAATGTGTGCCGTACACACACACACACACACACACACACACACACACACACACACACACACACACGAGTATACATACATACAATACCTACACAATCTACACACATACTAACTACATACACCACCTACATTCACGCACACATACACACACATACTTTCACACTTATACATACATTACTTATACTCACTCGCTCACACACACACACATATATATATAGATCCAAAAATCAACCAGCTTCAAACAAGACAGGAGCATTAAGACAAAAACAAACAAACAAACAAACGCTTATCCTTCTGTTCGTCGATCAGGAAATTTATTACCTGTGTGTTCGATACAAGGCGCTCCCATTGATCCTTTTATAATCCAACAAGCTGGGATTATAAGATTACAAGATGTCGCCTTGGATGCGCCTGCTAGTTGCACTTTCTCTCTTTATCTCGAGCACACGCACACACGCACGCATACATACATACGAGCCTGTTGCACAAAATCGAGCTGCTAGGCACAGCAGGGACATATCCCAGTCTCTGGGCGCCAGTAAGAAGTTTCATTTCCGATTCACAACAAGTTTTTCGTTGCTAAACGCATCTATCAGGTTCTTTCTCTCATGAAATGTTCTGTTTCTAGGGATGTTTCTTTCGTTTACTAAGAACATAAACAATGTCGCGTGTCTGCGATTTTCATTTCAGTTTTCCTGTCTTACTCGATTTCTGCTGGCCTGTCTTGGGGGTACGCGGACGGACGAGGGGTGGGGGGGGGCCATGTCGCATCAGGCGACAGGTCATTTCTCTGCTACCCTGTCCGCCCCGCGGACCTCAGGGCTCAGACCCGCGCGAGGCTCGCAGCGTCATCTTCACGCGTCAGTTGCTCGCAGGGTCATCGGCAGGTATGTTCGGGGCCGGGTGTCATCCCCCCCCCTCTCTTACCTTTTGCCACCCTCTCCCCGCGCGGGCAGTTTGTGGCGCGTTTTTGGGTCCGAGGGAGTTTTCTTCGGTATCGGTCAGTGCCGGACGTGCCGGTAGACCGGGGCCTTGCCAGCCAGCTCTTTATGGTTTGACCAGATCGACCGATCGACTCTTCACGAGCCGTTTGGGTGAGTGTTCGTTTTTTTTTTGGTTCCGCACCATCTAGTTCTTAGGGGTTCAGGGCTGCGGATGTGGGTTTGCGTGAAAGCAGGCAGAATGTTGTGTGTGCATTGCTGTTGGATGTCTATTATTTTGGGTGTGCTCGGTGTGCGGGAGGTAGTTTGCTGTTTTCTGTTTGCTGATCCGCGAGTCGCGGCGCTTGTGTGCGACTGTATCTTTGTTGTTGTTATTGTTGTTGGGATCAGCTCATTTTGAGAAATGTATTCTAGAATGTACTGTTGTGTGAGAGCCCGTAGCTGAGAGCGGGGCTTAGAGAGGAAGCTTTGTTTTAACCACATGCTGATGGAGGTTTGCTATGTTTCCTCCACAGGCTCCTATTCTTCTTATTCGTATTCGTCATTATCGTCGTTTTCGTCATTATCTTCATCTTCACGTCCTCTTGAGAACGCCCCCCCCCCTGCCAAATCCCCTCTTTACTCTTCATAACACAGTCATCGGATCATCGCTTTTGTCTCCCTCATCGCCGACTCTTGGGCACGTGACTCGGCTGCGTCCCCGGGACGACCAAGCCCTCCTCAGGAGTTGCAGGCGGACGGAGCTGCGCGCGGGAGCCCATGTGACCACTGGGCTGCTCGGGTTTCAGACCTGCAGAGGTGTGCTGGACAGACCGGAGGAGGGAGGGAGCCTGTGCTGTGAGACAGTCTGCTCCTCCACTACTATACCGCAGTGTGTGCGGGTGTCGTGTCCCCTGCTACACCCCTCCCCTCTCTCAGGTGGGCCAGCGCTGGAGCGTTGCGCAGGACAGGCGAGCCACAGGACAGTGAACATTGTGACGGGCAGTTGCTCCCCAGGGCTACGCTGCGGCGTGTGCAGTGTTGTGTCCCCTGCATCACTCCATCCCCTTTTTGTTTTGTGTGTTCCACCCTTTGTGTGTGTGTGTGTGTGTGGGTACCCCCCCCCCCACCTTTTGCTCGGGGTGTTTTTCTGCTACGTATATGTGGGTGCTTGGGCACGCACAGGCGTTACATTAGTTTTATCTGTGCTCCTCTTTTGTTTTTTCTTTATTTTATTTTGTTTTTTCTTCTGTGTATAATAAATTTGTTTGTACTGGTCCTCTGTCTTTGTTTTGGTCTACGCTCATCCATAGTTCGATAGGCACGTCCGGTCCCACCCCTGGCCGATTGAGCGAGTGTGTGAGCGTGGCGGCTGAGTGAGTGGCTGCGTTTGTGCTTCCCAGCGGCTCCGGGGGGCGTGACCGCGACAAACAAGATGGCCGGCATTTTTATCGAGGCTTCAAGAAATTAGAGTGGGAAGAACTTGTAAAGGTGAACTTTTATTATTATTATTATTATAACCGACTATGTTTGTCTGTTCACATGGAATTTTGTACGATTTTTCACCCACTTCCCATCGTCCTAGAGCCCTGAACATTTCACCAGCTACTCATTTCCGGTGACAATTCAATAATAAATCATTTCCAGCAGTCCTGAAGTAGTAAAATTTTTTTTCCTTCTTCAGAAAATTTAAATTTAAAGAAATGTAACTGTGCAGACTTAATTCCGCTTTCGCATGCAATATAGTTCCTTTCTTATGTATGACTGCATTTAAAAAAAAGAACAAAAAAGTAAAACGAAAGCATCGATAACAAAGTTAAAAAATACGGAAATTTGAAAACAGTTAATTATAAAATATTTTCAAGGGTTCCCCTCAGACTTTCATATTAAGTCAAATGTATTAAAGAAAATCCCGAGACCTAAGGAAAAATTGTTTTACTATTTTTTAGCACAGTTACAAAAAAAGTGTGTTTAAACAGATTATTTTATTGTTGAATTATCAGTGCAGTTGTACATCCAGCTGGACTTACTAGTGCAGCAGTACTTCCAGCCAATGCGGGTGTCCATCTCCACCGAGTAGTCATCGACGAGGAGCTCCTTAAAGTCATCGCTGTGCACTCCCAGGCTGGTGGCCAGCTTGACCATGAGGCTGAAACACAGCACCTGTACAGGTGATACGGCGCCATCTTACCCCAGTTAGACCTAGCTCTGATTACAATCCGACATTTACTATACCCCCGATTTCTCAATGATTACAATCTGACACTGACTATACCACATACCTCACTGATAACAGAACTTTTTTTTACTACCTATATATCTCACTGATTACAACCTGACACTAATCATACCTCTTATCTCTCACTGATTACCGACACTTACTATACGACCGATCTTTCAATGATTACAATCACCTTTTACTATACAACCGATCTTTCAATGATTACAATCACCTTTTCACCTTTCTCATTACATTTTGTTACATACGCCATCCCTTCTCTCGCGTTACAATTGTCCACTTACTCCAGAGTTTTATCACTTGTTACACTTCACCACTTACTCGACCACTGCTTCGTCTGAGATACTGGAGGTGGCGTAGTTGGTAAGGGAGTCCATGTTGTTGTAGACAATATCGAACCAACTGTAGGTCAAGTTGTCACAGGTCATCGTGGTGATTACATGGGCGCCCTGGTGAAGAAAAGAAATGCAGACATGTTGGCAGGTATGTGACGTACGAGTACGACTACCTCAGACTTTGTAAACAGAAGTTTGAAAAAAAATGTAGACAAGACTAAAAATTAATCTCGATTTAAACAAGAAGAGAGCCCAGATAGTCGGGCAGCGACTGGCCGGAAGTTGACGAATGACGTAAAAGTGAGAATTACGTTTGGTGATTGAGTGCGTAATACAAGGTAGATCCCTCTGCAACCCTCGGCTACTTTTAAAAAAGTGGCCGGCCCCGTAGTTTGGAAGAGAATGTCGTCTGTTGCGAGAGAGAGAGAGAGAGAAAGAAAGCGGGTTCTGTTTAAAAAAAAAATCAGCAGAAACAGATCGAAGAATGAGGTGAGGAGAAAGGCGCCACAGGCCGTGTGTATTGTAGCGGGTGATGGAAGTGGCGGCGGTGGTGATTTTGGAAGAACTTTAATTACTGGGTGAATTAATGGGACAATCACAGCAAGAGCGTAAATAAATACAAACACCCAACAAATTATGCAACATAGCTTTTGAATGAATGAATGAATGAATGAATTAAAAGATGAATGGGGCACTCAGGGAGAAAAATACATGCGAACATCATTCGTAAAGCACGCGCTATGGCCATTGTTTTTCTGTTTTCCTCGTGCATTCTACGACAGTCTTTGTGCCCGCGAAAAGCTGTTTGCTACACTGCGGCGGCACGTGGTGTCCGTTAAACGCTGTCTCGTTCTCTGAACTGCCCTTTGATAAAAGATATATTGTTCTCTTTGTGTGAGTGTTCTAGCACTTATTGTGTGACTTTTGTTCTCTCTCTCACGCGCACACAGGCACGCACGCATGCACGTACGCGGGCACACACACACACACACACACACACACTCTCTTCCTAATTTTTTATTGATACATTGAATGTTAGTTATCAATTGCCTTGTAATTAACTCAAGTACAACTTAAGAACGACTTTCTCAGTCAGACCCTCCGTCCTTCCACAACGTGTCAGTGAACAAGACTCACCACACACAACACCTCACCTCACAACTCACAGTAACAAACTGTTACACTTTCTGCTGCTGGCTGGCGCGTTACCTTGGCAGCAAGGAATCCGTTTCTGTGGTATGGCAGAGGGAAGAGATGTGTCGTGAGACGCAGGACGCTGGGACCATAATAGTCAGCTACTCTCATCACGGTGGACAAAGACTTCTTGCTGGCAGGACAAATGAGGTCGATGTAGATGTCGAGGTGCACCGAAGCGTCGGCCCTGCCTGACTTGTACACGAACCCCACGTCCCGGCTTGGGATGGGAACCAGAGCACCCACGTCAACGAATACATCAGTAACAGCGACGACGAACAGCAGACTTGCAAGCGCTCCCTTCATGACTTGGTCGATGGTCAGAGCAGAAATGAAACGCAAAGCCAGACACCTCCTGCATTTGTCCTAGACATTGGTCACGTGTTGCCCGGCTGTAGCAAGGGGAGGCTACTTTCTCAGCCACAAGGCGTCACGACTAAATTTAAAGAAAGAAATTCTTTTCTTCTCAGTGTTGCTGCCGATGAAGCAGTCAGCATCAGCTGTTATTCTTAGCTGCAGCTGTCAGCGTCCAGGGGCCAGTTGCATGACACATTTCTAACTTTAAACGCTTTTAGGCTTTAACTCTTTTTAGAAAGGCACAACACATTTTCAGAACTTTTTAAAAATAAGAAAACGTTTTTTTTTTCAACCAGATTTTTGTTTCCGTCAGCACATTTGTACAGCGCGTTTAAATGACATATGAGCGATTTTTGAAGAATAAACACTTTCTAGATTTCCTTCTTTAAAACAGTTGTAAGGTGTAGCTCATTACTCCCATAACATGAATCGACTTATTCAAGACGAGCCTGAAATATTCAGGTAGTGTTCCCAGGAACAGCCTACCTTCACACCTCTACGCAAGTTCAAAGCAGGAATTCTACAACATCTGTATCAAAACCTTTTAATCGCTGACGGAGCCCTCCTTCCCAAATAAACACCTGTTACTAACATCTATTACTATCATTGACAACATTAACAAATACCACATGTTACTTACACATTAATAAAAAAAATTTTTTATCCCTGTCAATTCAGACATCAACACCCATCTTTGTACATACCCAAATTTTCCTCTTTTGTGATTTTAATGCCTTTGTTCCGTAATAATGTGGTATCTCAGTTTCTTCTTC
The DNA here is from genome assembly GCA_004794655.1 of Marisa cornuarietis. Classification (NCBI taxonomy): domain Eukaryota; kingdom Metazoa; phylum Mollusca; class Gastropoda; order Architaenioglossa; family Ampullariidae; genus Marisa; species Marisa cornuarietis. Next base: position 2,787,728 of record SMMW01000565.1, on the reverse strand, counting down.
TTATATCGAGAGGTAGATGTAAAACTTTGCTTATTCTGTTACCCTCGTAAATAAAGATTTGTGACTTGTCATTTGTTTCTCTCTTTGAACTACCCAAAGCGGCCTTAGCGACTGTCATATACGGGGTCGATGTGAGGGTTAATACCGTAGGGTAGGTTAATACCGTACCACCCGAATATCCTTTCGCGCCCCCCCCCCCGTCAGGCGTGGGGCCTGGGGCGGTCACCCTAGTTGCCACCCATAAAGGCCGCCTGTGTGAACTACTACTAACATAGCCGTGAGCTAAACTATGTTCTCTTCCTTTTGATTTTCATCCCGTCTTTTCCATGTATTTTCTTTATTCTTTTCTGTCTTCTTTCTGTGTGTTTTTCATATGTTCGGAAGGAGTGTATTCAGAGAAAAAGGTGCTTTGAACGGTTTGTGTAACAAGACAATGACTGTCTCAAAACGAAATCTCTGAAAACAAGTGTAGATAAATATAGAAACACACTATTCACGCATTCGGGATTCATTTCCTCTTGTTTTCTTATAATAATGAATCTGCTTGAAAGAGGTATATGAAGTATAACTTCTGAAATTTATTTTGCGATATTGTTAGTCTTCAGGTTGGGAAGGGGAGTTAGAGTATCTGTGCGTGTGTGTGTGTGGCGGGTGGTGGTGGTGGTACGGTGAGGTTGAGCAGGCGATGTGTGTGTGTGTGTGTGTGTGTGTGTGTGTGTGTGTGTGTGTGTGTGTGTGTGCTTTTTCAGATGTCGGTCACTATGACCTGTCACTATCTATCCGGCAAAGTTGAGTGCTACACGCCGGGCAAATCCTGCATCCAGAAATTCGGGTGCAGATGCAAACCTCGACCCCTCAGTGTTTCTTGTGAGCCTCGTTCAGAGTAAATCCAACTGCTGCCTGCATAAGACTTAAACTACACTTGAAAAATCCCGCTCTGCTTCACAACATTTTTTCCATCTCGTTTTTCTTTCAGATGCTCTTGTCTTGTTTGAAGCTGGTTGATTTTCAATTGTGTGTGTGTGTGTGTGTGTGTGTGTGTGTGTGTGTGTGTGTGTGTGTGTGTGTGTGTGTGAGAGAGAGAGAGAGAGTAAATCCAACAGGTGTATCCCTGACGACAGCTTGTTGGATTAGAAAATGATTAATGGGAGCGCCCTGTATCGAACACACGTTAATAAATTTCTTGTTCACTTGAGGATGACCAACAGACGGATTGGGGGATTTTTGTTTGTTTGTTTTCGTTTTGATGTTCTTGTCTTTTTTGAATCTGGATGATCTTCAATATTCTTATATATATATATATACATATATGCGGTACACACAAAACTGTTAGCACGAATTTTAACAAAAAGAACTGCTATTCTGTTGATGTTCGTATTTTTTTTTAACTTGTTGCTTGTTATGTGTACATTGACATCAACATTCAAGTTCACACAGGACTTGTACAATCTACTGAGTGTGTGTGTGTGTGTGCGTTGCAGTAGTGGTTAGTACTTCGGGTAAGAGAATTATTCTCTGGTCAAAAGCTATATCAAGTGATGGTCTCAGATTCTCATTAGCTTTTCTTTTGCAAGGGTTGTCTGTCCAAGTGAACGTCCTGCATGTACTCTGTTCACAGGAGGGGTAGAGTCCACTTTTATAGTCAATGTCTTTGAGGTATCAGCCAGAGGCTACAGGTGATTAACCCCTTGGTTGGCAAAAGTAAAAAAAAAAATCAAGGTAGGTTAGTGATAATTTGGTAAGTGTATGTTTTGTTGTTCCTGTTAGCTTCGGCTGTAGGGACCTGCGTTTCTGATTGTCAAAATTTAACATTTTTCATGTGTGACTGTCAAAATGCATCATTCATGGGGAAATTAAGCTAGTTACCGTCAAACGTGAAGTAGATCTTTCGGACATACTGATATGACTACAAAAATAGCAAATAATAATAATTAAGATTTAAGAAAACGTGAACGCAAAAGTTGTAACCTGCATTAAGGGGAAGCTATCTGTGCTGGGTGGTGCAGTTTACTGCAGTTGTGTCCCTTAAATTAGCCGTCAACGGGGACTTGCGAGAAATGAGCGGGCGCCTGAGAGGGAGAGAGGGTGGGAAGGGGAGAAAAAAACAGAGAGAGATGACAATGACAATTTTTTTTTAAATTCGGGTAGGGTCAGGCCCAATACCGAAATGGGAGATGACGGGGCAGAGAAATAGCAGCACTACACGGAAACAGTCTCAACTCGTTATCTCGCCAGCTCCACCTCTCGCCTCACTTTGTGGTAGAACAGATTTCCTCAGAAATTACCTTCCCCTCTCTATTTATGGATTATATACCCACTTTATGTCGCCACCCTCGCCCCTGGCCCAAAATTAATTGATTATTATGATGTTTATGGTGAGTCGCTGGTCTTGACCACTTGTCGAGGGGATCACCTTAGGGAAAATTTATATACTTACCCTTCCTGCCCACTGCTGATGCTCGTCGGGGTCGACCTTCGCGTTCCAGTCACCGAGTTCGACTAGAACATTTTTCCTCGTTGCTGCTTTTATGACATTTACCACTTAATAGGGATTTTTCCGCCTTTAATTCTTTCACTTCGGCATCTTCGTAGGTGGAAGCCGGATCATAGACTTGGACGATGGTGATATTGTGAAGCCTGGCAGAGATGCGAACGGGGCTCAGCCTGCCGCAAATAAACGTACAGCTGAAGACGGTTTAGACCATTTTTCTACTCCATGCGCGCGTTTAGTGTCCTCCCCACTGTAACAGAGGCTGATCAGTACTTTGTCAGTTGTTTTCTCCCCAAAGCATGGCCATTTGACCTCCGCCAGTCCTACAATCCTCCACCACTACCATTCGAGTACCGAGGATGAGTTGTTCACCTCGGCGTGCTGATGTAATGTGAAGACGTTCCATGTTCCGATGCAAATTCTTCTCTCAGCTTTTTTGGTGGCTAGGCTTCAGGAGCACACCTTTGCTGTCCCTTCCCTTCATTTGGAGGTGAAAAGACGGGAAAGAATGGGAGAATGATAGAGAGCGTGTGTGTGTGTGTGTGGATGGAGAGAGAGAGAGAGAGGGAAGTTTGATGTGGGGTGGGGGGAACAGAGAGATACGGTGAGTGTGGGGATGGGGATGCAGGGACAGATGGCGTGTAAGGTGAGAGATGGAGAATGAGGGAGGAGAGACATAAAGCTGGGGGAGAGAGGGGAGGAAAAGAGTGTACATGTTTGTAAAGAGAGAGAGAGATAAAGATTTAAAAAGGATAAGTCTTTATTAACGATAATATAATAAAATAACCATACATAGCTTATTTTTTAACGTTGAACTCTCGCGAAAGTAAGGGAAGAGAGAGAAAGAGATGGGGGGAATGTCAGAGATTCCTTGTACACTTGTATACATAATCCTCGTGTACTAGTATACACCAGGTTGTATTACCGCGATAATGATACAGACATACTGTTGACGATTCTTATTGTTATATCGCTAACGGTGTTGATGGCCTGTTGCTGGTATTGATGTCTGGGCAATGTAATGTTATGTAAAATCGTTTGGCTTTTATACTTGACGTAGTTTTACGTTTTCTAGTTTCGTATGCCGAGGTTCTTACCCAGGGAAGACACGTAATCGTCATCCCACACCAACGCAAACACAAAGACACACAACCAACGCCCACACCACCCAGTCAGGGGGGCAAGGGAGAGCAGCGAGTGACTCCACGGTGTGACATCACCATCCGGATTCTCCACAAGCAGTATAACCGTAACACTCGCACTCACAATGACAGGTAACATCACCACGCAGTTGCTCTGTGGCAGTAACACACAAGCAGTGCTTGCACTTTAGGCGTTATTAACCTTGAACATGTGTACAAACAACATTTCCTTGTTGGATGCCTGCCATAAGATGCTGACAACTTCGGCAGTTTTAATTTAATTGTTTATTATTTTGTTGGAGTGGACGGGAAAAGCGGGAGATGGGGATCCAGCAAGTGCTCATCATGTATTGCTCCAAACGGTCTTAGCCCCCAAATTAACATCTTCAAGCTCTTTGGACACGCGCAGTGTTAGAATATTCATCATCAGAAAGCGCTCTCTCTCTATATATATATATTGGCCTTGTTTCGCTACCTGAAGCAAGTCGCAGGGCTTGTTTACCTGCTGAGGGGCTAAAAACTGTCATGCGCAGGCTCTTAGGTCCCTTGCACCCAGCACAAAAACAGTCAAGTTAAACTGTTCCATCCTTCATATGTCTTCTCGCACTTGAAAATTACCTACTTTTGTCTTTCTTAGCCGATGGCATCTAAACGTATCGCATAATATATATAAACCTGTTGCCTAACATAAACATGTATATTCCTGTCTCAACTTCATATAAGCGTGTTGTCTCCTGTATGGCTGTATACCTGTCACCTCATATAAACTTCATACACATTTGTTATCTATAAACTTTCAATCTCTTAAACTGTCTAGCTCATGTAAACCTATTTAACTATATAAACCTGTCATCTTGTAAAAGCCTGTCAGCTCATATAAGCCTGTCATCGTATATAAACATGTTATCTATGTAATCTATCACTTGTATGTAAACTTTTCATCTCATAACCTGTCATACAAAAAAGAGCTATTTCATGTCAACCTGTCAAACGAGTTATTTCATTTCAACCCGTAAAACAAGTTATTTCATGTCAACCTGTCAAACTAGTTATTTCATGTCAACCTGTCAAACGAGTTATTTCATGTCAACCTGTCAAACGAGTTATTTCATTTCAACCCGTAAAACAAGTTATTTCATGTCAACCTGTCAAACTAGTTATTTCATGTCAACCTGTCAAACGAGTTATTTCATTTCAACCCGTAAAACAAGTTATTTCATGTCAACCTGTCAAACTAGTTATTTCATGTCAACCTGTCAAACGAGTTATTTCATGTCAAACGAGTTATTTCATGTCAACCTGCCAAACGAGTTATTTCATGTCAACCTGTCACAGGAATAAGATGACACAGTGGATAGGAACGCTCGTTGCCGAGAGGTGTAGTAGGATCAATCACATGCTTATGCTTGTAAGACATGTATCAGATAAGATAATGTAACTGGGGAAAGTAAATTTTACCCATATAAGCCCATCTCCTTTGTGTTCCTATCAAACAATCGGTTTTCGCTCCACCTGCATGTTTGGAAATGTCTGATGCTTATTTTCCCCTTCATTTTAACTGATGATCCAAATCCACTCCAAAGTTCAGACTGTGGATGATTAATATTTTTTATTGGGGATGCGATCTCATTATTTAATTATACCTCTCTACGTTAAATATTTGTCCGCTTTTTTCTTCTGTTTTTCTTCATCTTCGTTTTCTTCATTCCTTCTTGACTCGAGGGTGGCCCAGTGGCATAACGGTTAGCACCTGTCACCAATACAGTGAGGATTAACTGTGCTGGGTTCAGATCTCGTCTCAGTCACGCTACTCTTGATGTGGGGTGGGGGAAACAGAGAGATACGGTGAGTGTGGGGATGGGGATGCATGTGGCATCTGTTTACAGGGCAGCTGGCTGCTTTGCCGTGATATAAGCCGTTGCTGCTGGCTCGGCGTAAAACACAGACTTCCCCTCCCCTCAAATCCCCTTGACCTCGAATTTTCTTTATTAAAGAATCACAGGTATTACAGGGGTGCAGTGACCAAGTATCTGCACAAACGGGAACTGAAAGTTCTAAGTTCACTTTAAGAACTTTCGGCAGCAATTTTTTTCTTAACTTTTTTATACGAATGCAAAAAGAATCGCTCAGTATGCACAGTCAGTCACTTCTGCCAGTCTGCCAGTGCAGGTCGTCATTCGAAGTCTGTTAACCTGAGCGCCAGTCGTCGAAGTCTGTAGAGAATGCCAGTGCCTAGCGAATCTGAAAAAAACCCCAACGACAATGGCATTAATAATAATAATAGTTTTATGGCGTGGCACCACAGCCGAAGACAGGCTCTCCGCATTCTACAAACTCAAATCACAAACCCTGTTGCTGTTTCTGTGAAGTTAATGGAATGCAAGGGTTTGCTGCTTTGTCGGATAACATCCTGCGCTGTCAGTCCAAGTCGTGTTGTCACCGTTATCCCACGTCGCCATCTCAAGCCCAGCGCCTTCAACCCAACCACCCACCGGACGGAAGGCGCCTTGAGGGACACCGTTCCTTCCGGCCAGCTGGACAGTGGCGGCAGTGTTTATAGAAAACCACGCTTCGGGAAAACGTTTTGCTGCGAAAGACATTAAGACCGCCAACCATATTGGCTGCATGGTGCAGACCACAGAGTGCAGGATGTCGATGATGCAAGTGCCATGAAGTTTGTCTTGCGCGAGGAATTTCATCTACAGACGAGCTGTTGCGCTGACACCAAATCGTGATTCAACAGGAATTTGATCTCGCGAGATATGTCGCCCTGGTGCGAGAGAGCACGAGACTGGGACTGACGTTGCGCCGTCTGTGCTGTGAACAGTCGCTGTGAAATGTGAACCGAGCAGTGTAATGCAAGTAATGCAGACGTCCAAGTCTCAAGCCAAAAAAGTCTCGATCGCTAAAGACAATATCCAATGGGTATACCTAATAATTTACCCCTCCCCCACACTTTCTCCGTGTCTCTGCTTGCTTGTTTACTGGCTGGTTCGACATGAACAATGCTTTCACCCAGCGGTAATGTCAGCGCAATGGGAGTGAAGGGGGAGAGGAAAACTTGGTGTTTTACGCCGAGCCAGCAACTATATCACGGCAAAGCAGCCAGCCCTGTAAACAGATGCCACATGCAGAGAAAGAGCAGCGTGCCCGAGACGAGATCTGAACCCAGCACAGCCAACCCTCACTGTATTGGTGCCACCTGATCGCTCGGGGGGGGGGGAGGGGGAGGGAAGAGAGAACGATTAAGGGGAGAGAAGAGAGAATGACGAAGGGTAGGAAAAGCATAGTACCAATAGACTTCCCCCCTCCCACTACCCTTCTGATGCCCAGCCCTGTGAATGTAACGACAAATCGACGTGATCATAATTATCATCATATTCATCATCAACATCATTATTAATTTTTAAAGATTGATATCATTATTGTCGTTGTTACGGATATCATTTTCTTTTTCTGATACTTCATTCCCAACCGGCAGTTGTTGCTTTGCGTGACTTCTGTAGCTGAATTGTGTGTGAACTGTGTTTTTCTTTCAGCTGCCGTTTACTTCTTACATCAGCAACATGGAGAACTTGGCACTCACTTGTTGCGTGCAGGCAAGAAAGACCCGAGAAACACTAACTCGCGGACAAACACGTCCACTAGATTACGCATGCGCCCCCCTCTCTCTCTCACACACACATGCGCGCACACACACACACACACACACACACATGCACACGCATCCCTCGTACACGCATCGCACACACACGCCCTCACACACATACACACACAGTACACTCACAAACACATGCGTGCACCCACCGCCCATCCATACACACATACAGAACAAGCAAATAAGGAGAAAAAGGATATGTGTGTCTTTTGTGTGTGTACATGTGTGTGTGTGTGTGTGAGAGAGAAGCTCAGAGAAGCAAACCTCAGCTCAGGTGGCTTATTTTGCTTGTGGTCCTTCTTGTGGATGCGAGCTACTGGCATCAGATTCTCAGCAATAACCTTTGTGCAGCATCCGCAATACTAAAAACATAGTCTTTTTTTGTTTTCCATGGGTGTGTCTCTCAATTTTCTTTAAACTCAGTGCAATCTCCCCTCCTCCCCCCCTCTTTCTTTTGTTAAGCCTCGCTGCCATATCCCTCTGTTTACAGTTTGTGCAGCACACACCACTACATGTGACGTAAAGTTGGTGTCAAACAACAGTTTCACTTGACTGACACAGACCAAGATCAGGAGCAGATAGAAAAAAAAGCAGGTCGTCATTACGATGGCGCCAGCTTCGCCGTGTGATCTAAAAATGGATTCCAACCATTTCAGCCAGCTTGTGGCACGCAAATACAGGCTGTATACCGATCAATTGCACTCCTCTTTCGACATCCCACCAGGCTCTTATAAAAGCCATGCATGGCATGGCGCACACAAGGCGCGCGCGCACACACACACATAGGCACGCGCACATGTAAACATAAGAATGCACATACGCAACACCGATTGTCTCTGGACCCTTTTCTCTTGATCTGATGTAACTGATGGGTTCGTCGCCATGAAGCAACTTTGTAATTGTCTCCACCTTCCTTCCTCTTTGCGCATGTGCGCTGCAGCAACTGTCATGAATAGTTCACGCACAAAAAACACATGCCTTTAAGGGATTAATCGCAACACCGGTCTTTAGGTGTTGTTTATCAGGCATACATCAAGCAATGCATTTTTTTTATAGGAAAATCAGTGCATAACAGATATAAATGCCTACATGTATGCACACGCACATATACTTGTGAACGGGTAGTACGTGGGGTGTAATTGTTGTCATACTGAAATCAACACTCAGAATGCAGTTATACAGAGATGATATGCTAGCCACAAGGATATAGTGTTGAGGTGTTTGCACAACTGGCATCTTGTGTATCACGCTGCATTCATTGATTTTCACCCCGTCCTCCGTCACATTTCGTCTTGAACAAGTCGATTTAAGGTCTAGCTCTTGTCGCAGAAACGAACAGTGCCATGCAGGTATTATGAGATCACTGAGAAGGAGCATATGCGTGACTAGGAAATCGTTGGGGTTTGGGCTTATGAATAAATGCACAGCTGCAAATAACGGGCACACCCGGAACCCGGTGCAGCTGGTTGGCCCTATACTCTAGCAGAAAAGAAGCGCGCGTCAGTTTGTAATGCTAGCTCAGCGCAATAATAAATATTGAAAGGAAACTCGTGTGAATCATATATTCCTCCTACTTCAGCATCATCCACCCGGTCCGCTAACGAACGAGCGGAGACCGTTACAAGTCGGTTTTAAAAACAAAATGTCTTCGTACATTGACGTCAACGGCTGTCTTGTCACGTGATCAAGCTACCTCCATCCCTGTGCGTCACTGTCCAATATGGCGGCACAGCCTGCTCAGACCAAGACCGCAGGCAAAAACCTAGAAATAGTTCGTGGACAGGTGTTCGAAGTCGGCCCAAGATACACAAGCCTCTCGTATATTGGAGAGGGTGCATATGGCATGGTTGTGTAAGTATTGTGCATTTTTACTTTGCCTCGTTTCTGGACAGGTGTTTCACTTTCAGGATTGGCAGACGCGCTCTCAAACCCAGAGAACTCATGCTACTCGTCACATACGATAGTGTTCCTGATCCTAAGCAGTGCAAATCTCGTAGACTGCCTTAGTGTTGACACAGAATGCTTTAAAGAAATTAAACGTGATAACTAGTCCTGTTTAAAAGGAAGATGGTGTAACGTGGGGACAAACACATGCGGGTTTGAATCTGCAGTTCTGTGCGAGAATGAGGTCACATTTTTATTAAGCATGGGTTTTAGTCATTTCCGTGATGTGTCTTACTCAATACTGATTGTTCATCGCAAGGAATGCATGAGGTCGTTCGTTTACCATGTGAAACGTTAAATATTGAGAATAGTCCGATAGTTTGTATAATTTATTGCCAAATGGAACAAATGTATCTATTCAGAGCCGAAAATTTACTAGTGCGTACATTTCCGAATCGGCAATCGATGTGTGTGTGTGTGTGAGTCGTGCGTAGAGAGTGACTGTTCTGTTTTGATTGTGGGAAAACCCATTTGAATACATTATTAAAGATTAGTGTTAGATTTTCAATTCATTTTTCATCGATCCAGCAATTTTTAAAACATACAAATTTTAAAACTCTTTGATCACATTCTTGAAACTATGAGAGTATTATCAAGCGTAGTAGGATCTCGTGAAACTTTTCTTCACAGGAAAGAAATAAGTTAAATGAAAGTTTTGTTGTTCCACCCACAGAATTCTAAAGTGGAAATAAGTAATGTGCAAATACACTGGACTGAAGTTTTTTGACATACTGGAATATATATTTTGTTATTAATGATACTAGATGTAGTTCAAGGTACTAATGGTTAGCAATATAAAGCAGCTAACATTTTCAACCATTTTTTTATATAAATGAAAGCATGCATCTTGTTAACTTTCATTATGCCTCATTCTTTGTCTGTGAGGTCTTCCCCCGTCTTCCAGACTTTCTTTTCAACCTTCTTTGATTTGTGAGGTAACTTACGTCCCTTCCTAGTCTATTTTTGTTACATAGAAGTTATTATTTGCTGTTGTCAGCGAGAAGTCCGTTCCTGGCAATGTTAGATGCTGATTGAATTTTTTTTAATCATCAAAAAATTGGCTTTTCATATTTCTGTACTGCATATTCACTAAGATACTTGCATGCTGTCTTTAATTATTATGTTCACATACAAAAGTAACTGAGTCAGAAATTGTTTGGAGAAAATTGCATTGTATTCTCACAAAGTATAGTAATAAATGCATGAGTCCTAGTAATGTTAACTGCAAGCTGTGTTCCATGTACAATATTTTCAAAACAATCTTTGTAGGTGTTAAAGAAAGTATCTTCCAACTAAAATTGTCAGAGTATTGAAGATACCCTGATGTGTGCATGCGCACACACATTTCTTTGAGGAGTAGTTATGCATGGTAATCTTTTATTAATGATTATGTGTGATAATATTATGTTAAAGATTATATGTAGTAATCTTACATTAATGATTAAACCATAAGACCACACTAATCATTACTATTGCTGTAATTTGTAATGTTGTGTAAAGTCAAAATTAAGGTGGGGTGAGCAAGATAGATGCAAAGTCTTAAAGTCCATCACTCAGTTTCTTTCACTGCGTTAATCGCAAACACTTAAAAAAAGGAAGCAGTTGAGTCAGCCTGGCTGCATGTCATATTTGGTACCTGTTTTTCCTTATGACAGAGGTATGAATGCAAATTAAAGTTGTTGGCAAGGTTTTTGCTAATCATTTCCAGCAGAGGCTCATGAACACAAGAATTTTCCAAGAGCTCTCAGTCCTTTAGTGTTTTTGCTCTATCACAGAGGAGAAGTGGTAATAATGTTAAGGTATGTTAATTCATTGCATGCTCTGTGACTCTCTTGCTTTGACAAGTGCTCCACGCTTTATAGTCATGATGTATCTACAATAATAAAAATTTCAGAAAGCTGCCAAGTCAAGAAGGGTCTTGGCAGGGATCTCTAGCCGAAGGTTCTTCTTGTTTTTGATGTAAAACAGGATGTTGGACAGTTTATAAGTGCTTTGCTGCTCCTACTCATTTTCACATGCTGATTAGTACTTGTATGAAATCTTTTTGAGATGCACAATATGTTCAAGCTTATATGAAACAAGTATATTAAAAGTCCTTTTCACTCTCGGGTTGTAAAGCTGCAAACAGTTGTATTCGACCTGATATCAACAGTGACTGAAAAAGTTGTTAATAAACCCCAACTCATTAGTCATCATGAGTGAATGTTTTTGAAGCCTGTTGTACTTTGTACAGCACTTGAAGTTACTGTTATTTGAGTATGATACTCTTCATTTGTTTGTTACACTCAAACTGTGTTAGATCACAAGTTCCTTGTTTGTAAATGGAATATAGAATAGTTAGCAGCTTCTTAAAGTATATTGTTTTGTTTTGAAACTTTCTTTTTAGGCATTCCACCAGTCTTAAAGTAACAAGTTCTAAATTATTAAAATCAACTGCATATATTCATAATGAATGTAATAATTTCTGTCTTTATTCAACATTAGGCTTATCCTAAAAAAAATGCCAAGTTTTAGAAGACCTTATTTTTTAAATATGTTCCATTACTGTTTTTTTTTTTATTATGTTTCCAGTTAAATGTCATTTTGCTTTAAAGGGGACATCTTCGACTGAGATTTTGCAAAAAGCAAAGAAAACTATAACATTTATCTGATGTATGTCTATGAATCATTTAATATGCGTGCATTTGTTCAGAGCTCTGGGAAAGAAAACCTGACCTAAGAATAGTGCATACACATTTTTTTCCTGAACGCTCTCTTTGAAGGGCATTTTGTTTGCCTTTATTATTCAGATACTGAGATAGGTGACCATCATAGTACCGTGAGGCATTCCTTTTATGTTGAACATTCCAGCTTTTATTTAGCTTTTTTTGTGCATATCAGCTGGCTACAGTGTTTTGGTGGGATTAGGGCGCTGCAAGGAAGTGTCTGAAAAGCATTGACAGGGCAGTTGCTGGGAGTTCTGATTAAGAATGTGGATGTTCATATTGTCAACTGTGTGAGTACAGAGTCAGTTATTTTCATGCCCTAAAAGAGGTTGCTGGCAAGGAATCTTTAACCAGCAAGCCCAGCATACTGTGCTGTTTAGTATGCTAATATTGCAGTATAGTGATTTTGTATTGCTCAAATGTAAAATATACATCCTTGTAGAGGACAGGTTACACAAAATGCAACAGATTTGTTTTAATATCTGCATGTGGGATTTTTGTTTTTTGGTCGACATGCTTGTTTTAAAAGTTATGACCCTTCATCAGGCATGGCTTTTTTCCTCATAATATTATTAAAAGGAATGATTACCAGTTACTGTCATTTGAGCTGGTGGTCTTTAGCTGTCCCCAGGGCTAGACCCAGTTTGTTCTTCATCTGTTCCTCTTCAGTTTTTTGAAGCTTTCTTGAAAATTACTCCATAGTAAATAAACAGGCTGGGTATGAAGTAATTTTCAGAATCGGTTGCCTGGATGTGTGGTGGTGTCTGACAGGCAGCTTGAAACTGGAAATCTCTAATGATACAGATGCCTGGGAGCCTTTGCAAGAAAGAAATGTCGTGATTTATCAGCTCTGTGCTTCTTATGCCAGTCAAGGATGAACATTCAGACCTAGCACCCAAAAACCCTAACAGTTCAGTGTCCCACAACTGGCACCTTGTACCCATAGATCTTTACACATATGGCATCATTGTTTTCCATAATGACAGTGATAGGTAAAATATTTAAAATTGCACAGATCTGTCAAGCAGGTAGCATAAGTAAGTGTAAGAATTTACAAGCAGTAATTATCAGTTATAATCCAACCCCTGGCCTGATGGTCTAATCTCTGGGGTGCCAGTTGTATGGAAGATTATCTACCTTTCATCATGTATAACTATAACATGCATATATAGTACCACATGTTACAAATTACAAAAAACAAGGGAGAGATGAGGGTGAAGATGACAGGAAAAGGAAAAGACCATCATCTACAACCCTTTCTTAAAAGAAGTAAATGGTGTTGGGGGATCTTCAAAACTGTATCAGAGCAGAAAAAGTTATAAATGCAAGTAATATGAGACAGTGTTAAAGTTCAAGGCTGTGTGGAATGAGAACCACAGTGACAGAAAATGGAACTTCTTTCTCTTGACGGTTGAAGTACTCTCAAGTTACATACTTTAAGGTAATTAATATTTGATGAAAAGAAGAAAAAAAAAGTTGATCTTCTGGAAGCATGGCAGAAATTTCATTTGCTCCTGCGGGATTCTTCTGCTGACATAGCTGCAGATTTCATTCTCTCAGTTGCAACAGGACATATAAATTTACTGTTATTATTAAATTTGTCCTACATCTTTGTAATTGAGACCAGTATAATCTGGAGAGAGTGCTAACAGCGTGAAAAGTGAGGACTTTGGTTGAACATGTTCTTTTGCTTTGACTAACTGGTCTGTGTGTGTCTGTTCTTGTTTTCAGAGCAGCAACAGACAATGTGACAGATACACGAGTAGCGATAAAAAAAATTTCTCCGTTTGAACACCAAACATACTGTCAGCGAACGTTACGAGAGATCAAGATTCTCAATAGATTGAAACATGAAAATGTAAGTATTTCTCATTTGCTGTAAATCATGCCTAGTTAAAATAGGATTTTAAGTCTTTAAGGTGGTGTCTTGTTGACTGAGACTAGAATTAGAATATTGTTTTGCCCAGCTTTATGCCAGTAATTTGTTTTTTTTTTACGTTTTGTTTTTATTTGGTTTTGCTGCTCAGAATTTTAACTTGCTAACGTCAGCAAGTGAATACTGAGGTCTGGAATGCCAATGCCAACAACAACAGGCACTTGGGCCCTTTTAGGTATTGTCCTAAAGTTATGACCAATTCCTACAATTGAATCTTTCAAATCTGCACTGAAAACGCACCTCTTCCTTGAGCATTATTCCTAACACAGTCCACAATACTAGTCCTTCTTATCCCCCCCCCCACCTTCCCTCTTGCTACTTTACCCATCTTTCTCGGCAGAATCACTATATTTCTCTGTTCCTGTTACTTGATGCCTTTTGTTTTCTGTTTCGTCGTTAGTACTGTCGTTTTCTTTCGTCCCCTTTGTTCTGTATCTACTTAGTCCACGTCTTTTCCCCGTTTTAAGCACTAAGAGCATGCTCTCTATGAGTGTGAATATGCGCTATAAAAATCTTCACTATTATTATTATTGTGCTGTTTGGTAACTGCCGGGTATACATATGGCAGGGGCATGAAGCCATGATGTTAGTGTACATGATTGACAGTGAAGACAGAAAGGGGATTAAGAACTGCTACCTAAATTTACACAAAAGAAGACCATTTGTTATCAACATCATTAGGAGTTAAACAAACGGACACAATGGCCGAGTGAAATTGGAGGAAATTGGAGACTATGGTCTGGAATATTAAAACCTTAACTCTTTTTTTGCAAGTTTCAGGGTGTTGCACTCTGTAAGTCAGAAGCCACAGGTGTTGACCTCCATAGTCATGGTAGACTTCTCAGCCTTTGCTTTGGGTCACAGGCGATTATTGTCTTGTTACTTACCTTTATGTTTCCTTGTTTCTTTATCAGCGCTGTAGTGCATCTAGCTCAGTGCATGGCAGTTGAAATCTCAGATTATCTCGTACATTGGGAAGCTTTGTGTCCAGAATAGGAAGTAGATGTAGGAAATGGGATGTATGTTGATATATCTGCCATCAGATAAGTACATAACAGGACCTTACAATTGATGTTCAGAATAATTTAAATGCTGAGTTAGGTTAAACTCTTCAAAATCAGTGTTAAAATTCCTTTGTGCTTTTGATTTTTTTGGCTTTAGTAAACAGATCTCTTGCACTTAAAGTTTGGTTGCTACTGATCTTCTTGAATGTTTGGAGAGGGACGTGGTATAGTTCAGAATCCAGCTCTTTTGTAATCCATTTTGTTTATCTTGATTCTGGAACCTTGTCCTTGTGTTAGACCCTGGGTCTTTCAACTGCCAAGAAACGCCAGGAACTTGCAGTTAGCTGGCAGTCTAGCTTATTTATTCTTCAGATTTCGACAGAGGTAGTTTCCCCTGACAAGCAGAATCGGCTCATTGCCATGGCAATCATTCAGCATGTGTGATGTTAATTTGGCATTTGATGGGCATTACTACAAAGGTTATAACAAGGTTTGGGATAACAGATATATATATATATATATGTGTGTGAGAGGACAGAGCAGTGAAGGGTGCACATCTACACAAGTGCTCAAAACTGTTGCACATTTTGTTATTTGGCTAAAAACAGATGAAATGGCAAATTGAAGATTGTGTCATGCTGGCAGTTTTGGTCATCAGTTATTTGCTCATTATGACAATAAGAAATTGAGCAAATTAATCTTCATTTATTTTCAGTAAATATAATGTACGTTTATTGCAGCTGCTGCTTAGACAATAATAAAGTGTGAACTTTTTTCCACTTTAAAAATTTTAATTTATTTAGAATTTATCAGTGCATGGTGGGAAAAATTAATAGTTTTGCATAGGATCAAAATAAAAGTCTGTACATAAAGGTGGTGCTGTCTTAGATTTGTCAGGCATTTAAAGTAACATTAACCCTCAGTATAACTCAAGCACTTGTGGGATGAACCATGAGACATTTTGCTTGAACACTTTTCTCATTGGTATTAAAATTATGAAGAGGTGGGGAGGGGATACCTTACCAAAGGGATTGTCCTTTAGCGTGTTCATTGTTAATTGCTCCAGTGGCAACACGTGAAGGACACTCAGTCAGCACACTGCATAGAAACATATTTGCTGCCAGATAAATATGGAATCAGTAGTTTGCAATTATTTCGTAATATGCATGTTCGCGAGCAAGGGACGCAAACACAGCAATTTTAGCTCAAGGGAGCTAACAACCTTAGCCTCGGCACCGCCCTGCACACTTATGCAATGACATCTTGGAGGCAGAGGCCGCTGGCAGCGTGCGAGTTATATTAAGATGCTTACGGGCTTGCGGCGATATTTGTCTGCACAGGCTTGTTTTCCAAAGACACCAGGATGTCGATGATAACGAACCAATCTTTTTCACTCATTCCTCTACCCCAGCACTTTGGATCTCCGACTTCCCCCCCCCCACCACTACTCCACCTTCATCCCATTTGCGCGTGACGCATGGTACAACTTAGAGAGTGAGGAGGACAGAATGGCGTGCAAACGGTGCGTGCATCACCGACGGCAGACAGTGTATAGCCAAAGTGCCTAGCTGCAGTTATGTTAGAATGTCTCATTGGCATATAGAGCAGTGTGTGTGTGTGTGTGTGTGTGTGTTTTAGGGAGGTGGTGGGGAGGAGGACGAGGTAAAAAGACGCCACGAAAACGAAAATCAATTTGCAGGACTGCCGTCGTGTGACGCGTGACGCGTTTGCCGTGCGACAGACGATGCTGCTGCAGCACTTGTCAAGGGCCGGCGACTCGTGCCTGCCATTTCGGGAGTGTTGTGAACAACGTGCGTTGCCTCGGTGTGCGTTGCCGACACGAGAAATGCGACCCCCCCTCCATTTCCTCTCCTCCCCACCAACCTCCACCTTTTCTTCTTCTTTTTTTTTTTTTAATGCTCTCAAGACCCGCACATTCACATTTCTTTTTCCCGACTGTTTTCCAGGAGGTTGCTAGGTTAAATCGAAACAATAGGTCATATCGGAGACCAAAATGGGAGTGTGATCTGGAGGGAAGGCAAGGCATTGGTGGAGCAGTATTTTGAAATGCATTGATGGCGTAGGGAAAATAGAAAGAGACCTGCCCCAGTTCTTTTATCCTGAACATTCAGAACCACTAAGAACGGCAGGATATTGAGCTGCCGCCGAGAGAATAGGTCAGGTGTGTCGTTAAGCTGTCTAAGCTTGTAGACACCAAGGTGTGTTACGTGAAGAAGTGAAACGAACCGCGATGTTACAAGGTAACCCGAGCGAGTGACCTGAACACAAGGCGTAGGTCAAACCCCCACGGAGTCCGTAGCTATGGAGCAGAGGTATCTTGCTGCACCTGAGGTTCCCTGACCTGATCTGTACGGTGGCTAACAAATAATAAAAACGAAGTGGCTGGTTTATCTGTTAAAAAAAAATCTTTCTACCGAGTGGTCATTTTGCATTCTTGGTGTGAGCGGAATGATGGAGAGATAGGAAACTGAAGTATCCGCAAAATCCCCCCCCCTTCACCACCACCCCCGACGGTCTGAGAGAGGTACATGTGACCCTGGAGGAGACGCGAACCTGGGACCGTGCGCTCCTTATTGCGAGGCTGAGAAGCTAGCGAACATTTTACCTCTGCGCTACCGGGGCTGACCGGTCTCACGGAATCTGAAGGATTGACGCTGCTAAAACGGAGAAGGCACTCTGTGTGGTCTTTGTGCCGGCTCACATTGCGTGCCTGAGATAATAAGTTATTGTTGTTGTGGTTCAGACCGTTAAATTTTGGTTTGTACTTAATGAAATGCACCCTCAGGCTGTAAGATCTTTTGGCTCAAGGTCAGGGAGGAGTATTTTTGACGTCGTTTGTGGAGGTAGCGGAGGTGGCTGTATCGGGTGCTAAAGTAGCCGGGTGTGATATCATGGGTCGATATCCCTTAACCTCTTCCTCCTCCACCCCATATGTCGCCCCCCAGACTAAGCATTAAAGCCATGCATTTACGTGTAAACAACGCAGTCTGGGCCTAGAAGCTCGACGGTTGCTGGATTTGGAATCGAGATTGAGCATACGGTAACGTGCATCCAATTATTGCAAGTCTCCTTTCCAGTATGGCGTTTAGAGACAGCGGCGGTGTTTGAGCGTGAATGTACCACGTCTGATATCTGACCCGAGGGGAGTGGTTAAAGCACCTGTCAGCAGGACTGCAAGTTGGACGTCATGGGATCAGATCTTGGCTCCGACACATCTCTTTCTAAATATGACACCTGTTTACAGGCCTATCGTCGGCAGTTTTCTCCGGATACTCCGGGTTTGTGTGAGAAAGAAATGTGTATATGTGTGATGTGAAGGGGCCTTTAATGTCTACTCTAAAGGCCCTTCTTAACACAGACAAATATGGGCGAAGGTGTGAGCAAGTTTGGCAGATTTGCCAGAAGTTTTACATGATAGTTATATAAATATTTTTCCGAACGTGATCAAATGTTTGTCCATCTGTGTCCAGTTAAGAAGTGCCTTTAAGGTGTGTTCTAGCTAGTGCGCCTTCGTGTATACATGTGAGTATATAAAGCGCTTTATATATACATTGTGGTGGTGATATGACGATATATCAAAGAGAGTGTTTAATCAATTGAGCGACATTTGCGTATTATTATTGTTGTGGGTCTGACTTGCATGGTGGTTCATCTTCCCCGTACCTCATATCTGTTACACTATCCTAGTGTTACCATATTCTTTACTCGGCTCGGTTGTACTGCGAGTCTCTCGTACGAGAAACGCGTGCTGTGTAAGACGTGTGTTTTATTGGCCGAAGGATAACAGCGTTGCTTTAGTGGGGGAGTTGGAGGGAAAGCTGGTTTTTTTTTCCCCTCCATTGTTAGCAGCTCCCATCCCTCGCCTTCCTTCCTGGATACAAACAGTGAGTAGTATGTCGGACTTCACGTGGTATGGAAATATACCGATGCATCATGGAGCCGGGGGACTGGACAAAACCGAGACAATCGCAGTTTCTCCTCGTAGTCGTTGTCGGGTGCACACGCCCAAGTGTCACCTAGATGCGCAATGAGCATTCTTCTGAATGGATTCCTGCGCATTACAAATGGACATAATCGTCATGGAAGCACCTGTATCCTTGTACCTACCTGTGACGGGAAGACATGAATAGCTTGAAGTGAGCGCCTTACGTTACACCGTGCTTAACCAGGCGCGGTTCTCAAACGCAACGATTTCTAAACCAATTCTGTCGCTATTGGCGAGGTAATTTAAAAAAAAACATTTTTCTTTAAAAGTCCACATGACCTTGGCAGCTTCGTGGAGCTCTGGATCCCTGGATATAGATGGCTTTGATCGATCGCGGGTGCGCGGTCGGCGCATGCGTGGACGGGGGGTGGGGGGGGGAGATGTGGGGCGCGTAGACCACGTCGCCTGCGTCCGGAGCCGAGAGGCTCGCAAGGACTGATGGGATCGGGCCGGACGGGAGGGAGGAGGGGAGATGTTGTGGGGAGAACGTCGCCGGCTGGTCCTGGCCGAGCTGGGTGGCGCCAGGAAATTGCACGGAACTGCCACTGCCGTGGCCAGAAATAGACCCGACCCCCCCACCCCACAACCCCCCCCCTTTAGTGACCCCCACATCCCGCGTGAAGACGCCCTGACTTCGGACACTTATACGTCGCATGTTGCGTCGCGTTCTGTGCGTTTCTGTAAGGCGCGCGCACACACACACAGTACAGGCGTTTCTGGCCTGCTTTCTATTTAAGATCGGTGCAAGTTGGAAGTGTGGGAGGATCCGATAAGTGAGGTGGTTTTGATTGTGATATTTATGATTTAAAAGCACTTGTATCTTTTGCTTAGCGTTTTGTAATAGAAAAGAGGTTAATGCAGGTGAAGAGGTTAAGGTAGTCTCCTAAACTTTCGGTTCAGGACTGAAGTATTAATTAAGAACCGCACTTTTCTTGGAGCCAGAGTGCGCCTGTGCGTGGTGCTCATTTCCCTCCCACTTCACCCTTGACAGTTACTTTATCAACGGCTGGGTAAAGTGAGGGAGGGAGTGAAGTACGTTACGCCACTCGGGTATCGAACCAGAAAATGGACGTGCCTCCGGTCTCTCGCTTTGGTGTTCTTGCCACTTGGCATCATCGCTTCGCAGAGCTACAGCTAAAGGAAAATTTAGGGGGGGGGATGAGATGGTGCTAATAAGCTACTTAGCGCTAATACTATTTACGGAGTTCCGTACCAGGACAAAACCTCGACAATCGCAGTTTCTCCTCGTAGTCGCTGTCGGGTGCACACGCCCAGGTGTCACTTAGATCGTTGTGCGTGACGACTGACGTCTGTTGTTGAGAGCGGGGTGGCGGGTGGGCTGAAGGGAAAAGAGTGCTTGTGACTTGGCCGAGCGCGTCAGGGAGAGCTGCTGGGGGACACGTGACCGCACGCGGAAAAGGCTGTGCACGTGCCAGTCTTAGTCGCCGTTTCATTGTAGGGGAGATCACCAGTGCCACGCGCTGTGACAGTGCAGGCTCTAAAAAGACTGGTCAGTTGTGTGTGTGTGTGTTTTTTTTTGGAGGGGGTGGGGGGCAAAGATCTCATGTCTCGGCCCGTGACGTCATCGTGACTTTCTAGACTGGCGACAGTCGAAGGTGAAACGGTGCCGACCCGAGGTCGTGTTAGCAAGCAGACTAAGTGGTCGTCACTGTCGTCGTCATACCTGGAGAGGAGCGATCGTTGCTGGCGAGTTTGTCTAAGGGGAAGAGTTGGGTTCCGGGTGGGTGTGTGGGTGGTGGTGGCAACTGCGGGTGTCGCCGATGATCGGGCAACTCCATGCCCAGGAGACAGGTTAACAGAGAATTAGGTGCCATAACTTTAGACTGTTAGCCCATTTTAGCAGAAATAGTAGAGGAGGGGTAGAGCAGACAGCGGGAGGTGTGGGTACTAGGGGGGAAGGTTTGGAGGAAGAGGAGTGGGCTTTACATTGATCAGTGTGCAGACCTTTTGCAGAGGTCGATTTTTCTTTGTCTCCTTTTGGATTTTCCTGAAAATGTCAGGAAGCAGATTGTCTGTTTGCCATCGATTGTGCTGAGAGCTGTAGAGGGAACAAGAGCTGGCAAGGATCTATAAATAAGTATCCGACAACAGCACGTGTGTCCCAGTGCTCCAGTTGATTGGGAAACCGCACCTATAGTCACCCACAGCTGCTCACTGTTTACACCCGATTCCCACTCACCCACCACCCGCTTTTACCTAGGCTTAAAGCAGGTGATGGGGAAAGTTTGGACAGAGGAAAGAGATGAAGATAGAAATATCTTACTTTATAATTTGTTTTTCCTCTACCCACCCAACTTTCATTAATGTATGAAAATAGGCAAAGTGTCCCATGGCCTAGTGACAATGAGATAATTAGCGTCTAAAATACTTATGCATATGTGCTGGAACTTCTTTGTTAAAAGATAGAAATTTATTTACCATTTCTTTTGACAAACAGAGAAGTTGCACATGTTGGCACCTTTCCCCTCCCCAACAGCTTCCATCATCATGATTATTAGGTATTACAATACTTTCTGATTCTTATCCTTCATTCACAGGTATAGTTGTTGGTACCAGCATGATTATTAGGTATAACAATACTTTCTGGTTCTTATCCTTCATGCACAAGTATAGCTGTTGTACCAGTTGTGCAGGTATTCTAGTATGTGGTAATGTGTCAGTTATAAGGAGACAAAAGAGTAATGGGCTAGTATATTGCTTTTGTTGCAGATCATTGATATACGGGACATCTTGCGAGCTGCATCCCAGGCAGAAATGAAAGATGTGTATCCTTTACTGCAAAACCATATCTTTGGAGGTGGTGGTGGGGGGGGGGACAAGCACACTTGAAACAGGGGGAAAGGGAATTTTTGTGCACTTTTGAGATCAGATCTAGCATTGGTCAGCTTTTTAATATGATTCTTGGATAAACTTGAAATTATTTTGTTCATGATGTATATATTACACTAATTACAGTAATTTTCTTTGTTTTTTTATTGGAATAAAATGTTTAACTTTTGAAAATGTTTTTATTTTGCCTATAAACACAAAAGTTTTTGATCAGAATAAAATTGTGCATAATGTCCACCTCTTGCCCTCAGGGGTTTTTGTTCCCCTTTCTCTTTGTTAGAATAAAATTGTGCAAAATTTCCCTTGACCTGGCATCAGGTACATTGTACAGTGCCTGATGGAGACAGACATGTACAAGCTGTTGAAGACGCAGCAGCTCAGCAATGACCATGTCTGTTACTTCCTCTACCAGATACTTCGAGGCCTAAAGTACATACACTCTGCTAACGTCCTGCACCGTGACTTGAAGCCCTCTAATCTTCTTCTGAACACCACATGTGATCTCAAGGTGCACTACCAGCTAATGGTTCCACCTCTTGTTCTTTAGTCTTCATCTGATAAGAACTGCTAGAAGATCCTTTCTCATCTGCATTTTCAAGCATAGGACACCATTTCAAGATACCCAAGCTTTTGTATTAAAATATGTAACTTTGTGAGCTTAACTTGATCATGAGGTGCTGAAATGCCAGTTTCTATTTGGCCTAAGGGTTTGCTTCCAATCAACAGCTTGAAAAATTTCAAAAAGAGCTATATGTTGCTCTAGGAAATGAACTGCTCCATCAAAAACTGAAATAAGTTCTCTATATAGAATAATGTAAATTCCCCACATATCTTAAAATTTATTTTATGAGTTTATGTTGTTCAGCATAATAGGGTATTGCCTGTAATACATCTTCTTTTTCGTCATATTTTTCATGCTTAGTCTGCAATAGATACTATTATCCAACAGTAGGCTGTATAGATGATAAGCTTGATTTCCTGTTGGACACAGATTTGTGATTTTGGACTGGCACGGATTGCTGACCCTGACCACGACCACACGGGATTCCTGACAGAGTATGTTGCCACCCGCTGGTATCGGGCCCCAGAGATTATGCTGAACTCAAAGGGTTACACGAAGTCTAATATCCTTTTTTCACTGATTGGGATACACATATTTATGCTGCTAAGAATTTCTGTTGCTTTTAGAGGAGAAAACCCATTTAAAGATGGGCTAGTGGCTGATGGGAACTAATCTGGATTTAAAGTCATTCTCTTTTGTGTGTTTTATGTTTTGAAGAATTGTGTGCAGTGACTAGTAATGAAAAGTATAATTTGGACAGGGTGCTGGATAGGAATTGTGTGCAGTGACTGGTAATGAAAAGTATAATTTGGTTGATAAGAAGAAAGCACAGTGGGTGGGGTAGGGTGCAGCCAGTTGATGAGCTTGGTTTTTGTTATGAACATGTAAATAATTGAGATGTTCAGACACCAGTTCCCTTGATCATGTTTTACTGGGAAATGGATAAATAAAGTAAATTGTGTTCTTTTTATGTGCTCATAGTAGGAAAAGATGCACACATTCAGATGTGTTATTATATTTTTTCTGTGTTATTAGGCTTTAAACTTGCTTAGGAGCCATCCATAATAATAAAGAAGGTTGTGTTGTAGCTGCTTGCAAAATTTGTTAGCGGCCAGCCAGAACATTCTTAAAAGTCATGTTGCCAGAGCTGTGGCCAAAGGGCACACGAGCCAGAAACCTCTCTTTAACATGGCTTAATTTTGTATTGTAAAACATGTTAGAAAGCACAAAGGCTTTTTCCCCCATTAGTTTACATCTGTTTTGTTGGAGATGCAGCGTTGTGATCCTCTGGTTTCCTTGACTGCAGTCAGTTGATGTATGGTCTGTGGGATGCATACTGGCAGAAATGCTTGGCAACCGACCACTGTTTCCAGGAAAACATTGTATCCTTTTCGTTATTCACTGTTTGCATATTATTCTGCAGATGGACAGAGAATTAGAGATGAATAAGCTGTGCATAACAGTTAGTAAGATGCATGTTCAAAGGTTGTTAAAGCATTACATTATATATCTCGTATATTTTAAATTTATTACTCTGAGGTCTTTACAATGTAAAGGAAGGTTAGTAGACTTTAAGGATGTCTGAAAGTACACTCACACATGCATGTACATAGAGTTGAATCTCAGTAATAGGATGATCTTGTTCTCAAAAATGGATCTGATAACTGGAGCCAAATTTCCATTATTCTTATGGGAATAATTACCACTTATTCTGCAATACCTGAAACCTGGATATGGACTCCCTATATAACGTTTACACAATAGCACATGCATATCAAACAGATTTTCATTATACAAAAGAAAGTAAATAGCAGTTACTTTATAATTAACCACTAAATAAAATACAAGTTTAGGTTATTCAGAAAAAATAAAGTGCCTTTTTTCAGTCGATGCAGCTTGCTAGTGTCGATACTACCTTTACTGTGTTTAAGTCTCGTCTCACTTGCACATCATGTTTATTCAGAGTTTCATTTTTCATATTTATTTTTCAGACTCGTAATTTTTTTATGGTGAGACCTAAGGTAGGCTTTTAACTCCAATACAGTTCACACCGCAGATGTGAATGTCTTCATATCTACAGCTCAGTCTTGTTGATTCATCCATGCTGAATGAGTTAAAAACCTCGAATTAAAGTGGGAATTTATGTATTGAGGTTGCTAGTACCAAAGTTCAGCTGCATACGTTTTGTCATTGATCAGACATCTACTCTCATATCCGTTAATAATGTGCTTAAACATTTTTCAAAATTAATTTTTGTTAAATTTTATTTTACTATTTTTACTGAGCTTGATGTATATACAGTCATGTATTAATAAAGCAAGCCCAAAGAAGACCATTGTGAAGAGGTGCTTGAAGATGAAAAAAACTGTATATATGCGAAGAATCAGATTATCTCCTGGTTAAAATCTAAAGTAAAGGCTTGCTTTGTTAGTCTCTAAGGGCCAGGAAAGACAGGCCTATCATGGGTAGAAACCTTTTCTGCAGAGGGATTTAAAAAGCTCATATTTTTCACTGCTGTTTCACTAAGATGTAAGTAAGCATGTTTGTCTGACTGGAATAGTCTAGTCTGTTTGTGCACTGTAGTCAAAGATTGAAGGCCTTGACAGAAGGAAAGATCTGGACCAGCTGAATCATATCCTGGGGGTGCTGGGCTCGCCAAGCCAGGAAGATCTTATGTGCATCATTAATGATAAGGTGTGTGTGTGTGTCATGGCCTCTGGAATGGACACTTTGTGCATTGTTTTCTGTGTAAGATGTACTCTGTCGGACCTAAGTAAAAAAAAAAAAGTCATCCCCCTAACCTCTTTTGGTTGTTGGAGAGTGAGGTGGCTGGAATCTCACATTTTGGGGCCAGCTTTTTGTGAGGGCTGTGGCAATCTTCTCTGCTTTATCTTTCCCCAAACCTCTTTCCAAGCAGTCTTAACAAGCTAAACAACAAATTTCTGTACAGCATTCCTCAATCTCTCTCTTGCCTGTGAGAATGTTTCTTAGTTTTATTTAAATTTTATTGTAATAATATTTCAATAGTTTTACTTTAAAAAATGAATTTTTCAGGCACGGGGTTATATACAGTCTTTGCCTCTTAAGTCCAAGGTGCCATGGAAACGCATGTACCAGAAAGCAGATCCGAAAGGTAAAAGATCACTGGTTATTTTGATTAGAAACAATGGGTAGATGTGTTCCATGCTATTTATTGACCAGTGGTATTTTGAAATATATACACTCAACAAACGAATTACTTAAAACTGTTTTGAACAACTTTGCATAATTCAGATCTATAAGTAACTTCGAGTTATTTAAACATTGTGTTTGACTTAAACAGCAAAATTTATATTTAGTTTTATTAGTGAGAGAATGTTCTGTAAAACTAACATTTAAGTCATACTTAGGAGATGTTCAGTTTTCTTTAGAAGGTTATTTGGCATATGAGGGGGAAAGCCACAGAGCACAGCATTGCTATCTTTATTTGTACTGACTTCTTAAATATTATTTGAAGAACTGTTCCTTTGTGGGTGAGTTGATAGTTGCCTTGTACAGTTTTCCTTGTGTCTTATGAACACTAGCCTTTGATGTTTAACATCTTTTGTGCAAATGGAATTAATTTCTTGAAAAATGCTGTAAAGGAAGATTTGCCTGGCTTTTTCAGCATTAGACCTTTTGGACAAGATGCTGACCTTTAATCCAAACAAGCGGATCAACGTAGAGCAAGCTTTGGCACATCCATACCTTGAACAGTACTATGACCCTGGGGATGAGGTATGATCTGCTGAAGAGTTTTTGCCTGTTTTAACTCTCAACACTTGCACCCTGTCATCTGGCATGTAAGATGCAGTCTTTGGGAATCACAGTAATACAGTGTTGTTCTCTGATCTGGTGACGTTGCCAGTCTGTCAGCATGTCTGTAATTTGATCTTAGTTAGGTCCAGTGGTCATACTTTTCTGTCTGTAGTTTGATCTTGCTTCCAGTGATATTGGTGATCTTAAATTTAAGATCTAGCTTTGGTTTGTCAGCGGATACCAGTGTGGGTGTATAAGAATATTCCAAAACATTACACAGTGCTACAGGAATGTAAAAACAGTTAAGATGCCAGAAGAAACTTCCCAACATCATAGTTACTATATGGCATGTGCTGGGTTACTGTATGGCATATGCTATGTTACTATGTGGAGTATATTGCTTAATAGCACCATGGCTTATTGTGCTTTGGGGCATTTAATGAATATCTTTTATGGTAACCTCACCTTATCTCTTGTTTCTTAAGCTGTATCATGTGAAAGGCATGTTTAGGTCTTGCATTTAAGTTTTTCTGCTTGTAGATATTAGGGTTTGTGAGCTTTTGTCTATAGTTAGCTTGCAGTTAATTTTTTATTTTCTTTTTGTGTGCAGCCTGTTGCCGAGGAACCTTTTACATTTGAAATGGAATTGGATGACCTACCAAAGGAACAACTAAAAGAACTCATTTACCAGGAAACTCTCAAATTTCAGCCAGCAGATGTTCCCATCAAAGAATGAGCATCAGATTTACTGGTAAACCTCTTTTCCAAGACAGATTATAATGCTTTGGATATGCAAAATGTCTTAGCACAGCTAGCTGATCACTGTTTCCTCACCCAGATAACAATTTTATTAATAGGGGCTTCATTGCCATATGTTAGAAGAAAGACATTATATTTAGCAAAGAAAGGTGTGTCTGATTATGCATTGTTAATGAGGATGGTGTGTGAGAGCATATGTCAAAATTACTTCAGGAAATAATTTACTCTCATTCCAGAGGCAGAGAGAAATGAGCAGGTTTGTCATGTCAAATCCTCTCAAAAAGCCATTGAGTGGCTTGACTTGGGAGCACCAAGGATCCAAAGTACAACGTCTCACAGTCTCCTCTCTCCAGAAGGAGTTGATGTTTTTTTTTTTTTTTAAAAAAAAGTGTGGTGGCAAGTGCACAAATTCTCAACTTTGTAAATATTGTCTAGTGATTGTCCTATCAACTTTACCTGACTTGAGAGTTTCAGTTGAAATGTAGAAAACAGTTTGTAACAAAAGAGCCTTTGGCAGAAAGTGATAACTGGACCACAATGGGTCTAATACCAGAGCTGCCAAAGATATTTAATTGGGTAGGTGGGTTGGGGGAATGGGTGATGAAAGGTTAGAAAAGTGACACTGTTATCTCTGATTTGGATTTCAGCTTTTTTTTATTTGGTTTGTTTTTGGATGTGTGCACAAAATAGATTGTCTATAGGTATTTTGTACATCATGATGTCTCTCTTTTGTATAATTTCTGCAGGAGGTAGTGCAGGATGCTGTTGTCACCCCTCTTTGTGAAGAATGATCTCGATTTGGTGTGCTTGTCCCTTCATTGTTGGTTTGGGAGAGAAATTTTGCTTGCTACCACAATCCTTGGCAGATAGATGAGGTTTCTACAAGCCTTAACTCAAGTACCTGCCCTCCTTTACACTCTTAATATCTGACATCTTTTTTTACTTTTATTTCTATACCTTAGCTAGCTATGTCAGTAGATGTACTTGAAAAACTGAGAAAGGACTTTTTCTGAGGGAATAATTGGGAGAAAACATTGCTGACTGTTTGGGATGTGTGACCTGTATTTCAAATGCTGTTAATCCATGACACCATGCCCTGAGGGAAAGAAATGGTTTCCCCTCCCACCGTGGCAGATCTGTCACACTGCTTGAAAGACTGTGTTCCGTAAGTTGTGATTTTATTTCCTGTACATATCATTGCAGAGTAGTTTGTGTGCGACAGTTGTAAAACTTACCTGAAGATTGATTAACACACATGCTACATCTTTTATGTCTTATCCATAAAAATCAGAACATATAACTTCATTTATTTGTATTCAGATAGTGCTTGTAGTTTTTATATCTGTTGGCACATGTGCCTAGGTAGCAATTTGAAGTGCAGTCTTTTCTTCTTTTTTTTTTAACTTCCTCCTGTTTATGTCATTGGTAGTGGATGTTGTAACAAATTGGCAAGCAAATGCATTCCGGAAATAAGTGCCGCAACAAAACTTAGTTTAACGCTTTGAGTATGCTATGTTCACTTGTTAGCTAAGGTGGCCGTTTCTGGATGGATGGCACAGCATAGAGGGATTGCTTTATAAACAAGGATAAAGCAGGTAGCCTCCCATTACCACTCCTGATGAATAATGTAGAAAAATGCGAGTTGTTTTGTTACCGAATGTACACTGCAAATGGTGTAAGTTGTCGTTCTTGAGGAGGAACTCATCATCTTGATTGTGATCCCAGGGTGGCTGGTGCTGCTCCTGCCTAGAGCTTATTGTGATTACCTTGTGATCAAAGGATTGATTACCATAAAATAAGTTGTTAGCTGCCCATTGAAGGGTGGGGGAATAGGGTAGCAGATATATTTAGAATGCATGGATACTATGGAGTGGAAACTCTTCCACAAACTTCAGGTGGAAAAGTATTCTTTACTTCTTTAATGAAGTAATAGTGGAGTAGTTAATTAGTAGAATTTGACCTGATCACAAGACCCATGCCTAGATTTATAGTAGATAGAGTGCTGTTCTTTGGCATGCGTGGCAGTACAAGTGGTTATAAGGGGACAGTGCACCCTTCTTTTTGAACCCTTGAAGGCCTGGTATCTTTTGTGAACAGCTGCCATGCTATACATGGTAGCCTTCACTGAACAGCTATAGTTGAACTCTTGTCACGCTAGTGCTGTCAGAGGTGTTGAGAACACAAGGATAGCACCAGTGAATGGATTAGGTTTTTAGTTATCAGTTAAAGTTTTGCTTAGTGATTCTGTTTTTCCCTGTGAGTAATTGTGTTGTATTGCTTGCACAGTTTACAAGGTGGGTACAAGATTTAGAAACATTCGTATTAGATGCTACACTGGTGGACTAAAGTGTTTGCTTGGAATGAATTTATGGACAACCACTGTATCACAAGTGATATTTGAAAGATGAGGATTATTTACTGAATCTAGAATGCGTAGAAATTAAAAAACTGGATGCCTTATACACCCACTTGTGTATGCATTTCCACTGAAACCAACGTTGACATGACAGCCTGAGGTTTAGGACAACCATGGATGGCAATCACAGTCTTAGTTTCGTAATGATGCAGCTGCGCATCCAAACCACGAATGTGTCTTAACAGTTTGAATTCCACCTACAGCACTAGGTGAAATATGAAAAATGTGAGACATTTATATTGTTTAGAAATTTCAATATGCAAGGGTAGTATTAGCAAGCTGCAAATGGTGGTTTCTGAAAAAATCAAAGCTGGAGCAAACATGTTTCCATGCAAGCCCCAGAATAGCTTCTTCGTGGTTCTTTGATAGGCATGGTGAAAGCAGGGTGGTTAAAAGAAAGTGGTAACCAGTAACAAACTTTTTTGACTTCTCTAGTTTATTTTTTTTCAATGTACACCCCATAAAGTATACATTGAGAGAATAGGTTTTCTGTGCATTAGTGAATGTTAAACAGTATGGAAGATGAGAAACGGCCAACAATAAAAAAATCATTGTAGCATATCTATATATTGGTAGATTGATGTAATTACACCCCCTACTCTTTCCAAGTCGTCATTGTTCTCATTTGTAGTGAAACTCTCCATGAAAACCGCTTAACTTTCAGCTTTTTTGTATTTTTTAAATTGCTTATGAAGATCTAGACGCTGCAAAAAGATTAGGATTTGACAAAAAAATGTTCCTAAGAAAAATTTGGGGATGGAAGGGGAGTTTGGGGCATAAGCCTTGGGGTTTATGTACAGTGCTGCTAATGGCATTTTTTTTTAATAAACAAAAATGATTACTTTGGGACCTGGATGTCAGTAAAACTATATTATACATCCGTCTGACCTTGTTTGTTTGAAGACTTAAAACTGAGCATGGAAGGGGATGTTTGGCTTTGATTCATCTATTGATCTTTGTATATCTAGGATGCCCAGTCAAGACCAAGAATGGTAATTCATAAAGTTATTTGAGACTTTCAGTATCAATTGCAGCACATTCCTTATGCCCCACACCCCCAAAATGATCATTAATGTCAGAAAAATATCCATACTTTAGTGAACCATGTTCAGCTTGATATTGGAAGATGGCAAGAACGAAGATTAGATATCACTGTTGCTGGACAACGACCATCAAGTTGGTTGTGAGCATGCAGTTAACTGCTAGTAAACCCACTTCTCACTCTGCCCAGTGGAGTCACATGGGTTGACCTATGAGAAAAATGATTTGTCAAACAAATCTCTTGTTCCTGCCATTCAACTTTGGCAATGTTGCAAGTCATATAAGTGTGATCATAAGGCTGTATAAGTGAGGTATTTAGACTACTAAATTTAAGCTTATTAACAATAATGACATTAACTTCAATCAGAATCCCAACATGCAGCTTTTTCTCCATCACAATTTAACTAAGCACTGTTTGTAGTGATACTGATTGATAGTTGCTGTTCTTACACCCTGCTCTGATTATAGTCTACACTAAAAGTACTTTGAATCATTTAGTACATTATGTTGTTTTTATCTAGACAATTCTCTAGTGCAAACATAAAACTTGTAGAAACAGAGCAGGCGTTCTAGGCTGAGCTGCAGTCATTGCGAAGTTTTATCCATCTGCGACAATTCTCCCTTCACAATATGGTGCAGGAGATAGCATGAAACATCACTTGCCTGTTACCTAGAATAGAAGTTGCACAAACCCAAGGTTCATCTTTTTACCATGATTGTTTTGTTAAAATCAATGAATGCAATGCTGTTAAGACCTGTTGTCTGTCCAAAGTCAGGTGAAGTAACTCTTTCCACAAACAATTCTGCTCAGTCACAATATGATTGGCCATGGCATCATGACAAATGGCAGTTCAGGAAGATTCGTAATATAAAATACTGCTGTATTGTCCCTCAGTGGCTAGAAGCCAGTGCACCAGCAAAATCGTTCCACAAACCAATGACGAAAACCATCAGATCAGCTAAAATAGAAAGAGGGAATTATTTGAATTTTGCAGAATGTACAGAGTGATCCATATTGCACAACCCATGTTTAGAAGAGAAGCCAGGACAAAACTTCCTAAAGTTTCATCTGTCACTCACCCAGCTGATATTCAAAAATGAGAATAAAAAAATGCAGACAGGTTACCACAAAGATCATCTTTTCACAAGGTGGAAAAATGGTAATTTGTGTACATCAGACTTGAATCACATTATGTGAAGTATTCCTTTTCAGATTCCAGCTCAATACAATTTTGGAGTTTATCATTCAGGGACAGGATGAAATGTATTTAATTTATAAAAACTTCAATGAATAAGACAATGTCGGTATAACAATGATGCAAACTTGTACCTCATAAAACTTGTATCATAAAATAAGAACATAGGAATTAAAAAGAAAACAGTAATCTGAGTGTATCGAACAGGAGAATAAAGGCAATGGAAGATATTTTCTCATCTCATCTTTTTTTTCCACAACACATATTACGTGTCTTCACTCTCTGTATCATGTTGGTTTTTTTTCTGTATAATTAAGTCATTCTTGACTTCCCAATTTTATTCTCAACAAATCATTCACAGATTTAGTGCCAGTAACTAAACATTATGTCAGAGACATCATCACCTACTCACCAAAGAAATTCTGTGCACTGGATCATGTTCTGACTGCTGTCTTTTTCAAGTGCCTTGACCTATTGATTCTGGTCACTACCAAGATCTTTAACCACTCCTTGTTAACAGGCTCAGTTCCTCCTTCCTTCAAACATGCCACTGCCATGATCAAAGAAGCCTAACCTTGACCCCAATGACCTTAAGAACTACTGTTCTGCTTCCAACCCTCCATTTTTATCTAAGATTCTGCAGAGAGCCATCCTTCACCAGCTGTTACAAAATTTTGCCACGCACAATCTCGAGCCATTCCTGCCCTTGGTCCTCTCCTGTTTACTGCCTATGTCCCGGCACTTGGTCCAGTGGTTCACCACTTGGGCTTGCAGTACTACATGTAGGCTGATAATACTCAGCTCCTGACTTTGGGTCTAGCATGCAGCTCCACAGACTTTTCACCAGCATGTAGAAACCTCTTGATTCTGTCAAGCACTGGCTGTTGACAAATTACAGCTCAAAGAGGAAAAAAACTGGTCATCGAAATAACCTCTGAACATGTTTAAACATCTACCTCTGTCCATATCACTCACTTTATCTGGATCCACCATTACACTTTCGCAGTCTGTCCGAAAAATCAGAGTAATTTTCAATACATCATTGTCTTTTGCCTCAGTCTGCAAGTTCATTTTTCTTGAACTGCATATGATCAGCTGCATTAGACATCTCTGTTGCTTCTAGGCAGCTTGCTTTGGCATTTGTATTATCCACGCTCAACTATTGTAACGCTTCATCAAATTCTTGACAAGCTCCAGAGAGCTCAAAATAATGCTGCTTGCATTGTATTCTGAAAGTGGAAAGCTGATCATCTCAACATCACTTCTACCCAATCTGCACTGGCTGCCAGTTCAAGCTCGCCATACTTTGCTGCCATGCTCATGGCCTTGCCCTAATCTGTCTGCTAGACTGGCAAGTCAGTTTGCTCTGCCCATGCCGGATAACTCAGTCCTACCTTATCAGATTGGAGAGGTCTGACTGTTGCTTATTTTCTTTCTCTGCCCCTCTGTAAAGTGGGGATGCTACATGTTTTTTGGTCTGGACTTAAAAAACATCTTTTGGAAATACCTATAATCAGGCTAACCTGAGTGTTCCTTTCTCTACCTTACTTTCATCTGTTCTTTCACGTTCCTGACAATGTTCACTGTGCATGCCTGTTTGCCTGATGGTGATACCTACCTCTGTCTTGCAGCATCATCACCTACTGCCCCTTGTCTCTTGTAAAGTGCACCGAAATTGCCTCCGTGTGGGCAAATGCAGTACGTAAATCCTATTATGGTTGTATTATCATCCAAATACCCAGCTTTAAGGTTAAAATTGTTCTTCAAAATCAACCACAAAGTATCTAAATTCTTCAGCAAAATACATAAATCAGAAACTTGTTTTTTCAAATATCACAAAACCATTTTTGTTGTGCATAGTTAAGTGCAGGATAGGGAAACTATCGCTCAAGATATAGTTTAGTTAATTATAAATTAGTTATTTTATCCTTTATAAATTTCATTAATCATTTAAGCATGCTTTTTAAACTCTGCCTTTTAACCAATACTTAAGACCCTTATCATCCCCACCACACTGGCAAATTATATTGTGAGAGCACTTTTCTAACTTAAAGTGAAGTGCTTGCATTTCCTTCAAGTAATAATGTACAATGATGTCCCAGTTTACTGTTTCTTGCTGTTGGGTGAGGCATGCAGTTTGAAACAACTAAAAGTTTTTCCCAACAAACAGATGAGAAAAAATTAAGCAAGCTATGTCTTTCCTAAATCTCCAAAAATATTCTCTGTTTCCACTGATATCAGGTTAGGTCTGGATCCTACACCAGCAGTGGTCATAGGGCCAAAGCCTCTTCCAGGGTCACAGGTTACATCCATGCCTGAGGCTGTAGCCATCAAAGATCCTGAGGAGCCCGGCACAGACTGCATGGCAGATAAGCCTGCATCTGTGTTAGGGTTGGACATACCCATTAGATATGGCGAGGAAGTAGCAGCTGCTGGTGATCCCACCCTGGGTGACTGTGATATTTGCATTCCAGGGCCAAAACTATGCATATTGGAAGGTGAGCTGACTGCCCTCATGCTCAGAGGTGACCCTGTTATCACCATCTTTGGTGCCTCCAAGGATGCACTAAACCTTGAGGTTGAAGGTGAGTTGGCTGACCTGGAAGCTGAGGGTGACCCAGAAGCCTGTCCCATTCTAGATGATGCAGTAATATTCATGCGTGGAGTGCTGCCGCTGGCATACAGTGAGCTCCCAGCAGCACTGAATCGTGAGACAGGTGACCCACCTGATGGGAATGTATTCATGCGTGAAGCATTTGTGCGAAATGGGGACGTGCCAGGACTGCGACCTTGACCCTTTCTGGCTTCTCGTTCAGCTTTCTGCTGTCTGCGTAAAGAGCTGAGTACATTGTCCATGCTGGCCATGCGTCTCTCCGGCCGTTTAGTCTTGGAAGACACTATGACAAAAAGATATGATTGAATAAATGCACAATCTTCCAGTGTCTACAATGAATGCATTCAGATAGTGGTAATAAATTTAGATTTACTTTCCTTTTATAAAAACCATCTTACCTGTGAAATATCAACATCTAGCATTTGTGTAAAATAGCATATGGACATCATTGTACAGTTATTTAGTGTATTCTGTTTTCAAAAAGGAAAGGGATTAATACATCTGTCGCATCGTCAAATGACAATTTTCTTATGCAAATCTTCACAGCACAATACATTCTTGGGTGGATCACATATTTCACTAAACCATGTTTAAGTCTTGGTAAGTCATGGTCAAGAATCTTAACCTGAAGAAATTGCTTCTCTCAACCCCACCACACAATATCACCAAATAAAACAATAATCTTAATTAATCTCCAATCTAATCTTTAATTTACTAATCTGTATCCAGGGCTTCTGCTAAGGCTAAATTCTTTGGGGTCCCAGGGACCCCTTCTTCAGATTTCTAAGGGGTCCCAGGCTAACTTTAAGGGGTCCCTTTACAATGTGAAAAAAAATCACAGGTACTAGATGGAACAGGGCATGATAATGTGGGTTCACGATCTTCATTATCTTGCTGTTTGTCTTCACCCTAACTTCTTCCCGTTTCTGAGAGGATTATTTTAACCAAGCTGTCAACAACATCTTGGAAATAGGTTAATGGAACTCTTTCCGGTAAGGGAAAAAAAAAACTCAGTGCAAGGGAAGTTACTCTCACCTTGTAGCAGACAACAATAGATTGGGCTACTATGTCAGACACTATACTTACCCAATTTTGTATCTGTTCTTCGCCCAAATTTGAAGGTGTCCCCTGGGACCCCTTTGACGAAAATTGAAGGGGTCCTCCAAACTTTTAATGCATACTGTACGCAATTTTTTGCATTAGCAGAAGCCCTGGTATCTCAGATGAGGCAAAAGTAAAATGCACACATAACATTCCCTTTTGCTCATCAGAAACATACTTTAAGTAACGTAAAACTAAAACAGTACTGCTACCTGGCGTTCGTGGTGTCATTTTGGTGGTGGTATCACTAGCTGCATCGTCAAAGTCAAATTCACTTGGCTCTGGGATTCTGTGTCCATCAATTAAAACAGACTCACTATCCAAATGTGTGTTGTCGTGGTCACTTATATATGGAAAGCTTACATCTACTGGCAGTACCAGTTACTTTAAAGATGAATATACAGTCAACTAAAGCTAATTTAATGAATCAACTAATAACAAGAAAAAGTAGTCTTTGGCTAGGCTACTTTACAGAAGTTGTCCCTGCACCTTAAAAGCTAAACATAATATTAATAGACATACGCATAGTATTAGTCATCTTCAGTTTTGAAAATTATGAGAAGAGCAGAAAGTTAGATCTTTTTTTACAGAACCATTTCTCATTTTGGAACAGATGTTGAATACTTCAAAATGTCTTGAATACATCTATTATTATTATTTGCTTAAAAAAATCTAAATTTTGAAAAATGGCAATTATTCATGTACTCGTGTGAAATTATAACTCTTGCTTCTTCAAAAACTCAAGATGTCTGCTGTGCTTACACAGATGTACGTTGGAGCAAGCATTCTGGAGAATAAATGAACAAACAAAACAAAAAATCTCACTTTCTTTCCTCTGTCTTCTCATCATTATCATCTTCCTCTTCTGAAGGAAAGTCTGCAGTCATGTCTGATGATTCTTTAGGTGGAGGAAATCTTCCTGGGCAAACCCATGTAAGTGGCAAAATCTGCAAAGGAATTTTTCACACCAATAATACAGTAACTGCAAGAAGACTGTAATAAGTTTCAGAGAATAAATAATACTATAAAATAACTACTTACTCTGCAAAGAAATACTGATCATTTGATTTTAACCCTTTAAGGACAGTATAACAAAAAAATTATCATGTTATTCAGAACTTGTATCAAAGGCCATGGCCAATTTATCCACCCAACTTAGGTAGTGAACTAAGCTCAAATTCATATATTCATTGCCATTTATCAATGGGTACAACTGTTTTAACTTGTGGGAAACTACAGAGGTAATTCTAGGATTTCAAAAAGGGGGGCCCTTGGGCCCTCTCAATGGAAAAAAAGGGGCCCTTCAAATGAAATAAGGGGTCCCTCGAAACAAACACATTTTCAGTGCTTTTTTCAATTAATGTTTGGTAAACAACAAAATACTTTATTAATCACAAGAAATTTTATTAACCACAAGAATTTGAAGATTTATCACATAGATATCTTTTTCTTTTATATCGATAAATTATCTTTCATCATCATCATCATCCAGAAAAACTCTCAATTCACAAGCCATGGCAAATGAAGTTACCTAACTGGCATACCCAGAATTTCCTAAAAAAGGGTAATATGATGCATATTGTTCAGTCAAGGATGAATCAGGAAGCTAAAATTAAATTAGAAATGTTCACATATTTGAGAAAAAACAAGCTAAAAGCTAAAAAAAAAAGTCAAATTTATCCCCTCTGACCAAATATTGTTCCTAGAGAAAGTATATTAACTCATTTTTGTTTGAAAACAAAATGACTTCGTTGAACTGGACACCACGATGATCGCTATATTCATGCAGTTTCATAAATATGATCTAGACTGAACCAAGCCCAAGACAAATGTCTGTGGCATAAACGTTAAACATGATAATTGCAAATCACTTTCTTTCAATTTCTTTACAGACAAGCCAACAAACTGCTGGCTACTTGTTTAAGACGCTGGTATTTCGTGGCTAGGATTTTCTTTTGAAAATAAGGGCTTCATTTCGCAGGATTATGAGTAAACAGCCACGAAAGTGCTATGTTTAGAATCTCAAGTCATGGATTTTAAATCTAAAAAATGTGAAATAATATACACGAAGGCATTTAATTGCTCCAACAGTAAATCTTTTTTATAGTTCATATTTATATTACAATATAAGTACCATTTGTGACCCAATATACCTATTAACCTATATAAATTCTTTTTAAACATCGTTCACTTCAAACCTTTTGTGAATCCAGCTGTTGAAACATCGATATAATGTCCTCGGGCCTTGGTTCCCATACTGGTGGGTCCAGCCCTATCGGATTATAAACAGCCACATCAGGCTCGTGTACGACAAAGTCGCATCTTCCATCTCCTGGTCCCATAGCTAATGATAAAGAAAAGCTGTGGTACTGGATGCAGATCAAGTCATTCTTCCTAAAAAAAAATATATATCAAAATTAGTACACTGTGTACATCATCCGTTTGATTCTGTATTTGTGTTACCGTGCAAGAAAATAATTTTGAATAAATACTAATTAAATACTTGATATTTTGACTATCTCTTCATGCTTAAATGTTAAGCAAACAATGAAACGGATACATCGTATAACAAATCACTTACCGAAACAAATATTTGACACTAGCATCGCAAACTTCCCGCCATATTTGTTATTATATATTCCGTCAAGTGCGCGATTGTGCAGTCTTTATTATTAGAAAGGCATAATTAATAATTACTAATGAAATTATTGATGAAATAGTAACAGTAATTAACAATAATAAATTTTGAAAAATTATGATGAATTCAAAGTTCCATTTATTTAAAATATTGAGCACTACCTAAAGATATAAAATTTTCTGCTGAGGAAACTAAGGGACCTCATTTTGTACCACCGATATAAGCATTTACTTCCCCTGCAAGCTGTGCCTCACAAAATGCTAAAACTGTAAAATTTTTCAGCATTTCGCCCATCTCCCCTTTCAAGGAATTATTTAATTAGAACAATTTTTGTACAAATTTAGAAGGGTCAACGACGCCATGGCAATTTTTACAAAACGAAAAAAGGGGTTAGAATTAAGGTTTGGATTAGGTTTAAAGTTTAAGTGGGCTATCGTTACTTGCCCATAGCAACTGGGGCCAGATGCACAACACATTTCTAATTTTAAACACTTTTAGGCTTTAAATCTATTTAGATA
The DNA here is from genome assembly GCA_004794655.1 of Marisa cornuarietis. NCBI lineage: Eukaryota > Metazoa > Mollusca > Gastropoda > Architaenioglossa > Ampullariidae > Marisa > Marisa cornuarietis. The sequence continues at coordinate 2,749,370 of SMMW01000565.1, read as the reverse complement.
ATCAATTTAAAGTGCACACCAAAATTTTACAATTTTTAAAACTAAAACTGCTTTAAGTAAGATAAAGTTGTTTAAGTCTGACTTTCCGTCCTGTCAGTACAATTTTTTGTATGCATCTAAATGCTAGAGAAGAGATTTTGCCTCTTTAGAACCGTTCTAAGGTTTAGAAACATGTTGTGCAACCAGCGCCAGGATCCTAGCAGGCCTCCCATAGAAAAAAACCAGAACTATAACAGTTCTGTAAAAACTTGGTGAGGTTAAATAAACTATTATTTTGTGTGTGTGTGTGTGTGTGTGTGTGTGTGTGTGTGTGTGTGTGTGTGTGTGTTAAGGGAAAGTTGTAGAACGAAATATTGCTGTTTGAGTTACTTTGAATCAATATGTCAGACTTTAAATGTTATTTTTATTTACAACAGTTTTCATTTTTCTTCTTTTTGGAACCTTTCAGTGTAACTGTAACTATAAAAAGGAGAAACTTTAGTGAATGACACTGTTATGTGAATAAATGGAAAAGAAGGAAAAACAGTTCTACATGCCTTGACAAAACGAACAAACTGTTTAAAATCTTAAAGTAGTTCGTTTTGTGTTTCTTGTAATAGATTCGGAACAGCCTCCTGAAGCATTTGTTTCGAATTGCCTGGATACGTCTCTCTGTCTCGGTGAGCAAGGTCCGCGCTTCAAAGCCATGCAACATATGATGGGGACGACTAGGGACGTGTGCAGCTTGAATTTGGTGACAAAGCTCTTACCTCTACTGACCCATATTCTGCTCGGTCTGGCTATCGCGCCTGGGATATTCAGAATGTCCACCGCGCGGCTACCATCTTTCGAGGGCGTCGCATGGCCTGACCTTTTGTGAGGGTTGAAGATTTGGACAAGGGTTAGCTTGTGACATTGAGGAAACTATATGAGCCTCAGGCACATGTAGTTAGTTTTTCCAAGGTCAAAGCTACGATCAGTACGGGGCTGGTCGTCAAGATATCCGCCGCATATCTGGGAATCGCTCGATCTGTAGTACCGGAAGAACGCGCCTCCGCTACAGAATAGAAGGAAAGAAAGAGAAGGACAAAGAAAATAAGAAAAGAGTGCAACTTGGCACCCCGCTACCCGGCATAAACGGTCGCTCCTCTTACCCGATATGCTGAAAGCCATGTGCCCTTGTTACATAAGGCAGAGAGCGGATAGATAAGGACAAGAAGATAGCAGCAAATAAACAACGCAAGACCATAATTAATAACCAACAACACTAATTTATTGATTCTACTTCAACAACTACTTCAAACGTCTGCCCTGTAACCTTAAGCTAAAACTCTGCTCCTACAATCAAATATCTTACTTTAAGAAGCTGACCTCCTCCCTCTAGCTCACCTTTCGACCTTCCTCAGCGTGAGTGACTGTTGTCGCTACATCTCTGTCTCTTCTGAGGTGAAAGGGTAAAAGAGAGGGAGCCACGTGTGATTTTTTATATACACGTTCCGGACGTCGCTTTTGGGATGCGCGCTGGCCCACTTGTCAAGCAGAGCGCGTGGTCATGTAGTCGGCCCTACCCAGAGAGCAATGATTTATAAACGTTTTAAAAACGCTAACATAGTTGTAATAATGTAAAAGTTTGATATGAAACATTTTAAAAACATTTTAGTAACATTTACCGAAAAAACATTTAAAACTGAAACATTTTGCAAACATTTTAAAATGGTAGGAAACATTTGCAGAAAACGTCTTAAGATGTATGAGTAGGATTATGATGTAGTGAGTATGACGTAGGATGTATGACGTAGTAAGGGATTGTTGAATGAGAGAAACCACAGAGGATGTAAGCTATAGAACAGAATAAAGAAGCTTACTATTAAGTAATATTCACACCTTAATGTGTATTCTAATAAAATCTATGTTTGTTTGGTACTATAGATTTGTAGATTTGAAAACTGTTGTAAAATCAGCCATCTCAAAACACAGTTACACACCATGCACTTCGTATTGACGCAATGTTGGATTGTTTCCCTTGCTAACGCTGGGAGAAGATGATTTTCGTTTCAAAAACAAGATTTTTATCCCCGTTTTCTTAGTGAACCTTCGTAGAAATACGGTGAAACGTTGAAGATAGCAACTACAGTCACAATATCAAGTGAGTCCTTAAACAGATGGCGCCATTCTAAATTAAAAGTCACTTTATGTTGCCGCACCTGATTGCTAGATGTTACTATAGTGTAGCAGTTAAAAACCGCGCTTGTTTGTCCTCCACTGAGCAGGTGAGTTCAGATCTTATTTCGGAAATTTTCTTTATAAATCTTCCCCTGTATGACATGTACCTGCCCTACTCTGTACCAGCACAATGTCCTTCTGGCTCCATGATGCAGCGTTAGTTGTTGATTGCGTGAATGACGTCAGTTTGTCTGAATGCATATGGATGACGTCAAAAGACGTGTAACGTGAGAAAATGAGGTCAGTTTGCCTGAATGCGTCTGGATGATGTCAAGAGATGTGTGGCGAGAGAATCAGGGAAAATGAGAAGGGGCTGAATTGCGTGGCAGTTTTTTTTTATCTGTAGATAACAATTTATTTTGTGCTGAAGAACCTGTATTTGTCTGGCCCGTGCATGTCAATTGGAAGAGAGAAAGAGAGAGTGCGAGTCACGCTTCCCAGGGTACACAATAAAATATATTTTAATGAACAGGAAAGTTTTAATCGTCTGTGTATGTCATTCTTGTCATGTTGGAGTGGAACTGCAGAGAGTATGTGTCATTTCGTGAACATTTAAATTACATTTAGAAAACTTTTTTTGGTAAACGTTCAAGTCAGAACAACTATTAAATGTTATGTTTTACAGAAAATGTTTCTAAAACATTTTAAAAAGGTAGAAAATATATTTCAATATAGTTTGAATGCGAACGTTTAGAAAACATTTTTCAGATGTGCAAAATTTTAAACATTTTAAAAACATTTTGTGCAAACAGTCAAAACGTTTCGTGAGAACATTTATAAAACATTTATAAAAGGTTTGAATGCTATCTAGATGACTACATCCCTGATAATTATATCAATGCGGAAAAGTACATGAGTTCGTTGGCGAGGTCAAACAGTACAAGTGGGATATCGTGGGATATCGCGAGACTGGCAGAAGTCAGATGAACGCGGCTTGGCGACCATTAATGGACGAAAGCCACAACTGCGGGAAGGAAGCCTAACAAGAGCATGGCGCTGGCTTCTTCATACGTAAAGACATGATCGGAGCAGTCACCAGCTGCTTCCCCAGCTTCGGCAGGCTGATCTCCCATTACATCACTGCTAGACCCCATAATATCAACACAATACAGGTACATGCACCAATCTCCACGCAAGACGATGAAGAAGTGGAAGAGTTCTTCGAACAGCTGGAACGAGCCATGAAGGCAATACCAGCTAAGGACAACCTACTTGCATGTGATATGTCAAACGTTTCAGATGTCAAGAATGTGTTTTTTTTTCTGCCTTTTTTGAAGAAATTCTCTCTTAACTCTCCTCCACACCAGGGGAATTTCGAGTGTTCACGAAAGCAGCAGTTTGTGCTTGTGTGTGTGCATTCTTGTGAGATAAAAAACTGTACCTCCAGTATGATATGAATGCGTGATGAACATATATAACGTTTGGTGTCTGATGGTGATAGATGTATTCGTGGATTAGAATGGGATGAAAATGCATTTTTATTCCATTCTTAAAAGGCAGATTGCTGTAAGTTGCATTATTTTATTAATACTTTGTCAAATCTCCTCCCATTTATAATGACGAAATCAATAACTTTAAAGGTGTTGAATGTCAGTTTCTGTGCCCCACCCTTGTTTTCACTGTGTGTGTGTGTGTGTGTGTGTGTGTGTGTGTGGAGGGTGCATATGAACCAAGGTTCATGCTGTGGAAACGTTCAATTATAGATGCAGTGGGTTTCGACTCTTCTTTAAACTGTCACTTGGACGGCTTTTTTTTTCTATTCCTACTCCCCTCACTTTATTACATTCGTTACAGCCGTTCACACCTCAGGTGTAAAAGACGCGGATTAATTTTTGATGGCGAGAAAAGACGAAAGTCATTCGAGTTGAGACATGATCTTTAATTAACTGATATGTTGACTATTGCAATTTAACGACGAAATCTGCGCATAGGAAAACATGGTCCGGTCCTTGCGAGAAAAACAAACTGGTCCGGTCTTACGCATCAGACAAGAGTTTGGCACATCACAGGACTGACCTACAATTCACAGATCGTGTGATGTAAAAAAAAGAGTGTTTTACATCATCATGTTTTCATCTGATAAAACACCTGTTTTTAAAAAAGTCACGTTTACTTGAGTTGCCATATACCTGTCAATAAATTCAACGCATTCGAAATAAACAAACAACTTGGTTTTAAAGACTTATCATGGTCAACATCTGACCCAAACAAAAAAATAGACATGAGAAAAGAAACAAACACCAGTCGACTTTAATTTGTTCTAGTCAGATTTGCCACCGAAGAATTACCGGCTCAACACTTTCTAAACATGACAGACATTGTCGAATATGATCATAGTTTTTATTTTTCGTATGACCATCACGTGGAGATTTATTAAAGTCTTACGGTCTCTACAAGGTCAGCATGCTTAAGAATGACAGTTATCACTTCAGTCTGGACAATTTAGAATTTAACCTTTTCTCTTCTGTATCACCTCCAATACTGCCCTCTGATTTTCATGTAAACAAACAGAACGAATTGCAAAGAAACAACAAATGCAGCTGTGTATTACGAGGTACTAGAATACAATTTGATAACAACTATAAAAAATGGCAACAAAGATTGGCAAACTGTGTAAAAAAAATTGTGCTCAGCACACAATGATTAAAAACAAAATCATATCATAACGAGTCAAATTCAAAGGTTGCCAATGCGTTTGTCGATTAGCTGGGGTGTACCGTGAACCAGAAGGCATGTTTACAAACACGGTGGCAAAAAGCCGTTTAAGAAATAAATGTCGCTCCGGGTCAATCATCATCCATTGTCAGTCACACTGTCATGCGTGAAGTCAGATGATCAGCTTCACCAAAGTTTATTTTTCTTCTCACGCGACGTAACAAAACGGTACAGGTCGTTCCTTAAGCTGTCGGTCGTTGGAGAGTAAGATGGTAGAGAACCCACTTTTCTTGAGGCCAGCTTTACTGAGTACGGTGTGCATTTCCTGCCCCCTCGCTGCCTCACCTTCCCCAACCTTCCATGGAACTATGTCAACAGTCCCGACAGCTGTGTCGACTGTAAAAAGTTTGCTGCGCTACATGGGTATCATGCCTGCGCGCCTTCAGGTTTGAACGCCTCCTCTAACCATTCGGCTATTTGCGATGAATTGTAGCGGAAACAGATCTTAATTATCATCTGTTGTACAATTCAAAGGTTTATTTTTATTTTGTCGAATATTGTTGGTCACATAATCATGAAAGTGACTTCCGCGTTGGTCTGTTATGTACAATGAGCTGGAATGCAAACAAATAAATCGATACAGCTGTCGTTTGCCGCAGGGCGTCTTTGACAATATGCAGGATCAGCTGCAAAAGGTTCTAAAAAAATTCCATTTATTGTCGCCACAAGATTAACGTCCTGTTCAAGACAAAAACCAAGAAAAGAACTTCAAGATAAGAACATTAGTACAAAAAATTATTAGCGCACAGAGGTTACGTGAAAAAAATCATTAGTTAAATGAGGTGTGGCCATGATGAAAAATTTGACAAAAAATTAGAGAAATACCCGGAAAACATTTAAATAGGTTAAAAATTTGAAGGTAAACTAGTTTAAAATAATGTAAAGAGTAATAGTCAGCGGTGACCATTGATGACGATGATGATGATGATGATGATGATGATGATGTCAGAGACTAATAGTTTCTTTGATTTTCACACATTTATTTTAAAAATCCGTGTACCATACAGTAGGTGAAAGCGTTAGAAAATTAGTTTCTACGCTGGATGTTTGCAATCTACATGTTTTATCAAATAATTTTTTAATATCAGCAGGAATGAGAAAAGAAAAAGAGGCTACGTTTGAAGGACAGTTAAAAAAACAAACAAACAAGTAAGCGACACAGACAGGAAGAACGGGGAAATGCATGAGGATTTCCGGTGAATCAAAAGGAGAAGACAACTGTAGGGCTTTCATCGCCACAGTTGTCCTCTTCATCTGTTTTCCCCCTCCGCTCTTTCCACTCCTCTATTGTTCGTCCTTTTCATCCATTATTTAAAAAAAAGTAAATAAAAAACCTTCAAGGACAACGTGGAAAACAATAATTCCACTTCTTTGTGTTAATTAAGACTCGTTAACAAAAAGTGGAATGCACAATTTCCCTCACAATAATGTAGTATTTTAAAAGGTCAGAAAGTCTTTGTGGGTGTGCAATGTATCACATTTTCAAGACAACTGGGATTCAAACGATCCTTTACAAAGGTACGAAAAACAGAAATGCTTCGAATACAAAAGATCGAAAAACACTACAAGTTTGTTTTTTATCATTCAAAACTCAGCTTTCTACAAGGAATTTTTGTTTGCTTAAATATGATTGCCCTTCATTGTTCGAGAGCAAGGGAGGTAGGAGTCTGAAGTCAATGTTCGAGGGAAACTAGACTGTTCAAAAAGCAACGACTGTCGAATGTGACCGAACGACATTAGGACGACTAAAACCTCACCTCCTGCGAGAAAACTAATTACTTTTAAAAACATCCTTCCCACTCCTTATATTTCCACCCCACCCCCCACACGACACACACACACCAAATATAGTGGGAAGCCCTACAAAGATTGAATGTAGTGGGGAGCTCTGAATCTGACAAATAGACCGCGCGCGCGCACACACACACACACACACCCGGTCAAATACCATTGCTGTAAGATTGTCAAACATGTTTCAGGGGAAAGAGCTCTGGGCACAACTTTGAATTATTTTGTTCAGTATGTTAGGGCAGTTCATGCGTTTCACTTCTGTCACCAAAGGGTGTCCATAACCCCGTTTTTCCCCGATCCCCATAACCCCGATCGCTAACGTTCCGAAACACGATTCTTTTACGACGGTAGACTTGTTAAACGAGATGACTCCTGCCTCGCGTTCGTCTTCAATGACGATTTGCTACAAAAGTACCGACGAGAAATTAAAAAAACAAACAAACACACAAAACCACTTCTCTTTTAATCGGGAAGACATTATACCTTTTCCCTTTCCATTACATCTTTTATAATTATGCTAACAGTTCGCGCACGTTTGTAAATGCACGGACGTGTATAGGTGGATTGCTGTCTGCCGAGACCAACGCTGAGCCTCTTGCGAAGTTCTCCGCTGTTAGTCTCGGCGAGCCCTAACAATGAATGTGAATAAACCGGAAAATATATTGTCCAAATCCTCGTTCTAGTAGTTTGAAACGTGACTAAACCGGAAGCTATTTCGTAACCAGCCTCGTTCTATGACTTCACTGAAAAAAAAATTCGTCTGCAAGCAGTCCAGTAATACAAGTCCGTGGAAAATGCACGTATGAACACTTAAATGTGCGACGAGTTCCTTTTCTGATTTGCGTTTTTTTTTTTTTTTTTTTTGGCAAAGTGTTTTTTTTTAAATTAAATCTTGAAAGCGAGCAGCACAGCGCTTCCTTTAATTGTTGAAACGAGGCGTGATCAACGTGAGCTGAAGAAAGTTCTATAAAAAGCTACAGACGGACTGATTTTGTATAGTCCTTTTCATTTCTAGAAAGAGCAAGACAGCATGACATAGCGAGTCAAGCTTTATAAAATGCTGTTACAAAGAAATACACAAACAAGACTTATTCTGCAAGAACAGTATTACTATCAAATAATGGTATATCACGCGAGTAACAACTTTGAAAAAGACCAGTAAAATGATTTGTGTGCAGATTAATTTGTATCTTTGTCGCTGTTTTGTTTGAAAGAAAAGAAGGAGTCAAAGGGAGGCTACTCCATTGCTTACAAGCTCCAGCCGATGAGCTCCCTTTTTTTCCTTTCGGCTGGAGACGAAATTTTCTTGGACATTTCTTTTACATTGAAAAACTAAATTTATTGGCACTAAAAAATCAGTCATTTACTGATGGTTCTTTTGTGTTACAAATTGCAGTTTACATTTTCAGAGTAGCCCTGCGGCTAGAGATATATATTTTATACACATGAGAACAAAGTATCACAGAATAAGCTATATATAAATTAAAATATCTAGTAAACACGTGTAGTTTTTTTCCTTGAAATAGAAGCATCAAGTGTTTGCGTAGTAATGTTGAAACAAATTCTGAAAATCTCCAAATGAAACTAACGTTTCTTGTAAGAAAGTAAACTTTTACGACACTTCTTTGCTTCTGACTTTATTTTTAAATTTGGGGTTTTAGATGCTTTATTTTACTACAACTTCCTATTTAGTGACCAAGAATAGCAACTGTACATAACAGTCCATTTGCTCAAAGCAAAGACAAAAGATTTCTGAAAGACTTGGAAGGGGGTGCAAATACATCTGCGGTATTCTTGCAGACCACCTCACATGCCAGTTCCGCGGATAGAGTCTCTTAAGTTTGTTTGTTTGTTTTTTGGGAAACAACTCTTATTTCTGGCGGTGGGTTCTTTCTTTGGTTCGAGTCTTCCAAAAAATTTTGTAAGTGAAAACACATTTACGAGAGACAGGGTTATCAACCGTCAGGGTATGTGTTTTGTCGTAAAGATAACCTCTTTTTTCAAAGGTTTTCTTTTTTAAAGTTTGGGAGCAGCATTTCGAATTGGCCACGCACCCAGCGATTTGTCTACGCATTTACTTTCCGAATACCCGTCTGAAAATCATTTCCTTTATTCGCTTGTTTCTTTCTTGAAATACCCGTCTATAAACTTTTTTCACCTTCCTTCTTCTTTTCTTTTCGACATCTCAAAAATACTTGTCTGTCAGCCATCTCATATCTTCATCTTCATCTCCTCTCTCTCCCTCTCCGGGTCCTCAGATTCTGGACTGCACCAAAGTGACGCAAGGTGCAGAAAAAAGTGGGAGATCTCCCACCGCTCCATTTCAGGACTCGCTCGCGAAAGATTTCGCTTCTGAGAACTTGACGAATGTTCACCGTGTTTCTTCAAGCCTCTTGTCAATGGACGTCGGCTCTGGTCGGTCCGCCATCGCAACTGCTAATATCTGCCTCGTCGGTGGTTGCGCTGGATGTCGTTGACATGCGCTTGCACCACTTCTTGCCCCCCGAATCCTGGGAGGTGGTCCCTTGCGAGGAGGGGCTGGACACCTGCGGGGAGATGATCATGGGTTCGGGGCTGACCAGCTCTGGTGCTTTGCCCTCGATCTCGCCTTCGAACCTTTCGTCGTTGAAGGCGGCCACGTTAACTTCGGTCAAGGCCGCGACCCTGGTGCTGGGGTCAGCTGAGACAGAAGGTCGCAGTCCACGGTCCTGCCACAATGAGGACGACGGAGGCGACGACAAGGACTCGTCGTAAAGGCCCCCGGTGGAGCTTCTCTGCTTGACCTTGAACTTTCCCCCCACGCACGCCCCATCCTCGCGCTGGTCGCGGTGCAGAGGGATCGAAGCCGTCAGCTGCACAAAGCGCGCGGAGCTGGACTTGGGAATACGAAGCACCCTGGGTGGTGGGCCCACCGCGGTCTCCGGACCCACCCCCACTTCCTCGTGTCGGCTCTCGCCCCCGACCGCAGCGGCTGTGGCCACGCCCCTCATGTCGACTACGTGATCTGTGTCCGTCGCGCGCTCTCTCTCTTCCTCCTCCGCCGCAGGAAACTCCTCCACCACTGATGGGCGGCGGTTGGGATTATCCACCGACAGGGCCGAACCGGCCGTGGCGGCAGCGGCAGCAGTGGCTGCCGAGGTGGCCGCGGTGGAGATGGCAGAAGGGTTGTTGTTGCTGGCCAGCGAGTTACGCTTGTTGGGGAACAGCGGCAAGTGGTCATCTGTGGCGTCGAGCGAGCGGGCCCTCGCCGGAAACGCTCGGCCACCGGTCCACAGGCGGATGACCGCGGACATGCGCTCTTGAGCCTTGCAGCTCTCGTTGGGGTTGGGTGACGAGGATGATGAGGAGGCGGCTGCGACCAGAGGAGACCGCGGGGACTTGGGGCCTCCTCCTCCTTCGTAAGCACTCCCCGTCGACAGCCCTCCGTTGTTGCTGCTGCTCGTAGTGGTGTCCCCTTCCATTCCGCCGCATCCCAGCCCCTCCTCCCCGTTGGTTGTCTTCATCTTGTCGGCCACGAACCTGTAGAAAGCCAAAACGGAAGGGTGGGTAAGGAAAGGAGAGAGAGATTTATTGATTTATTCTTCTTTAATATATTGCCACATACCATCATTATCGAGAGGGTGGTAATAGCAAAAGAGCCACATTTAAACGATCACATAAAATATCCTACACTCCATTTGTGCTTGAATAACAAAATCTTTAACAACTTGCAAACCCGTTGTGTTTCCTTCGACGCGTCGGTACTGACATTAAACCTGTATTAGCGATTCACGATGATTAAAAGAAACTTTGCTGCATCTAGAATGTTGTCCTCCCTGTAAATCGAAACAGCTGCCAGGCGCGAGCTGCGACGTATATTAGACAAATACTTGTCTGAGTACTGTGCGGGGTGGATAGATAAACAGTACTTCATATTCGCTCTTCAATATTTCACCACACACCGCAGTGAAGATAAACTGTGTTTTTTTGTGCTGCTCCCCCCCACTCTCACCTACGCAGCTGGACCAGTCTGAAGGAAACAATCCTGTAACCTATGTTACCAAACAGCCAAAATTATTGCAATATAATAAAACCTCATCATGCAAAAACCATGTCATTTTGCCCTTTTCATGGCGATTACAAAATATCTTTTTTCTTTTTTTGAGTACAGCTGATTGGAGTGTTTGAAGTGTGAAGCAGTATTTGACACATCTTACCTTCAACATAACAGCATTTTACTAGGTACCATATGCTACTTGCACAAATTTGTTTTACATGCTAACAAGGGCACTCATTCATTCGATAAGTAGAATTGAGTCTGTATATTTCACAAATCATACAACAGCTCGGGACCAACTTTCATGTCGAACAATTTGAAAATAAGACGTGTGTCTTTCAAAGGTAGCATAATTTTCACTTATGTTTGTTTGGCTCTAGGTGTAAAATTCTCTAAACCTGCTTTAAAGGAGAGGTTGGTAGAGAATGAAAAATCCAAATATTTTCCGTCTTTTACTACTTTTAGACGATTGCTACAGTAATACCATTTCTCTTTGTCATAAAAACTGCCCTTGCGAAAACGTTTTGCGTGCGATTTTACTACATTGACTATAAGGTTGAGTGTAGATTGATAGAATGTGTCCAACTGGTTCTGTAATCCTATTACTGATGAAAATATTAGGAGTTTTAACATCGGCAAAAATCAGGATGAAGAAGTCAACTTCGTTAGCTAACAGGGTTGCTCTATGCCATTTTGAGTTATATCATTTGCTAGCTCACAGATACAAATTTAGATCAGACTTGCAAGGGCAGTTTCTCTGACAATCAAAAATATTATTATTGTAAAAATCGTCTAGAAGTAGTAAATAATGTCTCAAGCCTTGAAGACGTTCAGAAGAGTGTTAACATTGTTTCCAATTGGATTACATGGCTGTACAGCAGGACACATTGATTCAAAGTGTTTAACAGTTTCCCTTTTATTCTTTTGAATTCTTTAGTATCCCTTGTATTCCTGTCCTCGGAAATGCACTTTACATCGATTCTCGAGCTGTCGAATTGTAGGCATTTAAAAATCAATGTTTGCCCCACAGTTAAGTGTTCTTTAGAGAAGTACTTCTCCACTAGTGCATTTAATGTCAAAATATGATCAATCGTAGATCTTCCTTTTCTAAAACCATTTTGGTATTCGGGGTTACCTAATCCTTAGTGATAATATAATAATAATAATAATAATAATAATAATAATAATAATAATAATAATAATGCGAACTTATAATGCGCAGAATCACGAATAAGATAGATCGCACTCTCTGCGCAGTACAATTTGATAGAAAGAAACATAACAACCAATAGACAGTGAGGTACACATAGGGACACTGAACAACATAAAGATGAGGTACAAGTCAGGAATAGTATTTTGTAAAAAGATATGTTTTAAGAGAGCGTTTGAATGCGGCCTTAGAGGCTGAGTGGCGAATATGATGTTGTAGAGAGTTCCACTGCTGAGCAGCACAAAGGGAGAACATCCGTTGTCCATATGTGACTGTCTTTGTGAGAGGGAGGGATAAAATGCGGGAGTCAGATGAGGAGCGAAGGTTTCGGGCAGGAGTTTTAACAGACAAGATTTCATTAAAGTAGCTGGGGGAGTGATTTGCGAAGAAACCATAGCAGAGAGTTGAGAGCTTGTAGTCTATTCAAGCTTTAACTGGTAGCCAATGAAGCGAGCGAAGAAGTGGTGAGACATGATCATGTTTGCGAGTCCGAAAAACGAGACGAGCAGCTGAGTTCTGGACTTTCTGAAGCTTATCAAAGAGGTATTGAGGACAGCCAGCAAGAAGAGAGTTGCAGTAGTCTAGTTTAGACAGAATAAACGAGCAGATAAGAATTTTGGTGATTGAGACGGACAGAGTATGGCGAATGGAGCTGATCTTCCGGAGCTCATAGTACGCAGATCGACAAATGTGAGAGACATGTTTATCAAGAGACATGTCAGCAGACATTTTGTAACCTAAATTACGTGCCCAAGTTACAAAAGGAACATCGGCATTGCCTACCCGAACAGAAACAGGCAATGAAGGGTGAACTCTGGCTCCCCTCTTTGAAAAAAGTAAAGCTTCTGTTTTTCCGTCATTCAGCTTTAACTTGTTGTGGGTCATCCATAGCCTAATATCCGAGATACAATCTTGGATGCTCTGGATAGTAGTGTGAGCCTGAGAAGGAGAACAACTGGTATATATCTGGGTGTCGTCAGCATAGGATTGATGGGATATAGAGTGAGATTGAATTAGAATGGTAAGTGGCTTCAAGTATAAGATGAAGAATATGTGTAAACAACCCACTGATTGCATTAAGATGAGAGATGCCATAATATTTTTTAGGCCAGTTTGGGGTTGTCCTTAATGCAAAGCTAAAATAATGGTTTACATTATTCTGATGGAAAAATACATTTCAAAAAAATATTTTACTGAGGGAAACAATTTTTGCCTTACACAATTCAAGTATTTTATTGATAATCCCAACTATACCTTATGCCCTGCCTGGCTTTAGGTTTCTTATTGCCAGTCTAACCTCCTCTGCACGTACACCACAATGAAGCACCTCGTCACAGATATCTCTTATTATTTCTTCCTGTTCATTATCGCTATTTCCAAGGAGGACATCAACAATAGAAACATATTCAAAATCATTAACCCACGCTGCTTTAGAAATTGACTTTTTAATATTCTTCTTCCTTCTATATTTCTAGTATTCTTCCAAAAGGGTTTGAGTTTATCAAAGTCATAAATCAATGAAATAATTTGATTGGAATTAAATTTGAGTGTGTTTGTAATATTTTTTTTGTAATTATTTTTTCAAATCATTCTGAGCTTTGCTATGTTTGTATCGTCTTGAAGCTTTTCAAGCAGCACGTCTGACTGTTGGCACTCTTTGTCAAACCAGTATTGTCGGTTTGCCTTATTCCCCTCCCCCTCCACTACAATAATCTCTCTTTCCTTTCTTCTGTCTGGTTTTATTTAATGTACGTCGGTGTCGTTTTTGCGACATTATTTCCAAAGGAATTTCCACACTTTGATGTTGGACATTGAACAAGTAGGATCCGACCTGTTATTAGATTAGGATTATCAGAAGCTGCACCTGTCGTCTCTTTCGTTGACAGTGGGACAATACCTTAAAAACCACCTCGCATTTAAAATCGATTACATCTTCGATCGAAGACAGTCTTAATTTCCGTTTTGAACAGGTTCTTTCTGAAGAATTTTACAAAACCTTTTTAATGTGCATTGAAGGGCACGAAGATTGTGGGAAAATGGCAGCAAACGACCCATAAACTTAGGGAATTCAGGAAAAGTGTTGTTGTTCAGTCACACAACAACTATGTTCCGATGTGCACGATAAACAGTTTTTAAGTCAATCAAAGTGTATCCACGCCTCGTGTAGCACCTTCTCTCGTCTACTAAGGCGCTAGCTATTACATTCCCTTGCTCTGTTTTATCCCAGGATAGGCTTGCACGAGGTAGGCGACATTCTGCACATAAGAACTGCACATAACTGTTGGATATATAACTGTCGCGCAAAAATGTTGCAATAAGTTTATGTGTTGCGCACAAGTTTTGCGTACAAGTGTTGCACATGTGCCAAGGATATAAGTGATGTTTATAAGTGTTCCACATGTACTGTGAATTTGGCATTAAAACAGACGAAGTTTAAAATTTCATTCTCATCCATGAGGGCGAGCACTTGTGAGCATTTTTGTCAACACGCAAGCCTGGATAAACTCAAGTTTTAAATAGGGTTTAATCCTTCTTTATATTCTTAATGGGTTGGGTGAAGGGAAGTAAGATCATTTTCTTTTATATACAGCATTTTACGACATATGTTTTTTTTCACGGAAACTGTTATTCACTCTGGAAAACAAAACCTGATATCGTCTTGAAATAGGATACAAGATAAATGTAATATTATACTGAGATGTAATCCTGCTGCGATGTAAAGATTGCGGTCTGTGCCTGAAGGTAATGAAACATGTTAAAGATCTGCGAGGTAATCTTAAACCTCGTTGGGTCCTTTATTTTATTTATTTATTTTTTTGGAAAGGTATATTGTGAAAATAGCATAGATTTAGATGATAAGTGCATTTGTTGTTTACGAAAAGATGCACGACCTAAACTATGTTTTGAAAAAAGACATCTGAAGTCTGCACAGACAAAAATAACGTTTTTTGTCTAATAATAATAATAGGATTTATATAGCGCCTTTCTCCACACGTATGCGAGCTCAGTGCGCATTAGAAGATGTATAGGGCAGGATGTGATGCCGTATGACAGAGAAGGGCATCACATCAGCAAACAGACAAACACAGTGAACATTGCCGGGAGCATTGCTCTAGAAATGTGACCCGTGCCTAGTCTCTGGTGATGAATTAAAACACCGGGGTATTTTAAGAGCGACTGCTCCAGATTGTGCTCATGTCACAGACAGCGCACTGGCCACGACCCTGCATTGCTAATGGACAATTCAAGCAGGTCACGTGATCCAGCAAGTCCCAATAGAGGGGAGACTAGCCACGACCATTATTGTTTGAACTATGGGTCTACTTGCCCAAAGTCGTCTATTTCACTAAAATAACTCAAGCTTACCAAAAGAATAAAAGAATAAGACGAACGTTAAACACAATATCTAAAACCATGTGAGAGATAAAAAAGGTGCTTCACGAGGGTGAAAAGTCGATACCCTTGCAAAGCATTTGCTGTGTTCACTTTGCTGTATGACTACACAGCAACAATTCTGAAACAAAATTGAATTAATGTTATTATTTATGCTGTTTAAGGGAGGGGGCCATTCCCACGGAGTCTTTGTGCCCTTCATTGCACATTTAAAAGATTTTTGCAAAGTTGGTAAGAAAGAACCTGCACAAAACGAAACAGTTTTACAGGAAAACCTGCTCTAAGATTGTGAAAGATCGAGAATGTAATCAATTTTAGATGTGAGATCGGTTTCAAGGTGTTAACACCCCCTCCCCAAACTGTCAACGAAAGAGACTACGTTGAAAGTTTGATAGGTCTAGTCACACAGCAGGCTAAAACCCACCTGTTTTATAAGCGCAACCCTGAGGTTGGGAATTCCCTTGGAAATAATGTCGCAAAAATGCCACCGCTGTCCAAAATCCAAGACAAGGCAAGAGAAAGGAAAAATAATTCCATTTGTTACGCAATGGACACGTGATCACACCCGATGAAGGACAAGGTCAATACCACAGAAACACGACAGCGCGGGTTGGTTTTAAAGGACAACGCGACCGCTCAGCGAAAATCGCTGGAAACAGAGCACAAAGTATCACAAACACATGTTCCGGTGGTCTTTTATGACAGAGAGTCATGAAAGATTTTATATTAATATTTTTCTCTAAAGCACACCTGGATTTGTCGAAACGAACGTATTTCTAAAAATAGCACCGTTTGCACTAGCGTAAGTCGATGAGAAAAGATGCAATTCTCGGTAAAAGGTTGCTGCTGAATGTTCTCTTCGACACTCAGAGGGAGTTAGTTTGTACTCATGAAGGAAATCCTAATGATAATGGCAGCAAACGCCAGTGGATTCACTTTGTTCAAACGTGCCGTGCGAACTTGGTCCCCACACCGTACTCATGAATTTGCTCAAAACATTTCAAAATGGATTGTTATTCAGTCACTTATACAGTACAAGCAAGTCTTGGACTTTCAGTAAAACGAAGAAATCTTATTCTTAAAGCAGTGGTTACTATACAAAAGCACGAGATGTTAAAACCAACTACGACTGCTGGTAGATCAAGCATCAGATATACAACATCGACGGTTTCTACACCGTCTGGGGCCCGTTGCACAACATGTTTCTAAACCTTAAAACTGTTCTAAAGAAGCGAAATCCCTTCTTTACCATTTAGATGCATTGTACAAGAACATACAAAAACTTGTACTGACAGGACAGAAAGTCAGACTTAAACAACTTTATCTTACTTAAAGCAGTTTTAGTTTTAAAAATTCTAAAATTATGTTGTGCACTTTAAACTGATTATCTAAAAAGATTTCCGGCCTTAAAGTATTTAAAATTAGAAATGTGTTGTGCAACTGGCCCCTGGTCTACAAGTAACATCGTGTGACAGTCACAAACACATCATCATCAGTCGTATCCTTATCCAGCATAATGCTAACAACAACTGACAGTGTGAGGGCACCATTGATGTGTGTGATCGAAACAGATAAAAAATAGAGAACCTTCAGTACAGGAGAGTACTTTTCCCCCGCCTTCCTAGTTGCAGGTGAGAATGCCGATGTTTCAATGCTCATATCTTTAAAATTAAGGATAACGATGTACTCATATTTTGGGAATATTATTTAAAACGAGCTTAACCCGATCATAAAGAAATAATGTTGCAAGCCAGTTGACCTTTAACGTTACGGACAGCCGACAGCTGGGGTGAAGTTAAAATCAATGCGACACCACATCAACTGAAAACATTTTCTGTAAGTGTATGTTGAAGACAACCCCGGTTTATCTCTAATGATGTGTTTTTATTGGGAAGATTCTCCATCGCGCATCCTGACCTAAGTAATGAGGGACCCTGTGACGCCGAGATACATCTCGGAAAATCTTTGCTGGTGATATTTGAAAGTCACTCATTCAATATTAGTTGAATACGGAGACCGAAAAGAAAGGGAGTCTAATTAGTCTGATGGAGTATTCTTGAAGCGACCCTGTGTCATTGTCCTGGGAAGTCAACGGCAAACATTTCTATAATTATAAAGTGGCGTCCAGACTCCGCGGATGTTGCCTTACCCCTGGGATTGTATATTTAAATCAGCGGTAAAGATTCCCTGGTGTAAAGTAACATAGAGCAATATCAGCGGGGCTTGAACGGTGCGTCGCAAGTTCGGAGACGATAATTTTCCCCATTTTTGCCCCTGGGTAACGACTTGCCCTCGCTTCATAAAACAGCCCCTGGTGGTTAGTGCAGAGGGTAGTCAACTCGAAGTCGTTCAGGCTGGTGATATGAAAACTTTACGTTGCCCTATCCCTGCCTACCGACAATCCGGGTACTTGAGTCATCAGGAAAATTTAAACTGTTGTACGGCGCCCTTCATCCCCTACCCCCATTGCCCCAGACGTGCTTAACTACCCACAGTTCACTGCTTCGAGGTTACTAGGCAAAGGGACCAAGAATATTTTTACCTAAAAGTAAGACACGGATGTCTGAAATATCATCATTAAAAAACGCAGTACCAACGTACAAAGAATGACAATGATAATAATAATAACTAAATTTTGTTTCAAACATTATGAAGGAAAGTAATGCGGCAGACACTGATACTCACCTGAAAGCTTTGATGAGTGACCGGAAGCCGAAGCGGCGTTGGCCGGTTGG
The DNA here is from genome assembly GCA_004794655.1 of Marisa cornuarietis. Lineage (NCBI taxonomy): Eukaryota > Metazoa > Mollusca > Gastropoda > Architaenioglossa > Ampullariidae > Marisa > Marisa cornuarietis. The sequence goes on along the minus strand of SMMW01000565.1, from coordinate 2,731,288 downwards.
CAAGCGCTGTTCCGCAGGTACGATCTCCGTCATCATCTTGGCGTGACCGGGTGCAATGCGCGTCATCAGCGACAGCCGTTCCTGGTGCTTACGGACGGCTTTCTTTCGCTTCCGGTAGCGGTAGAAGTCGTAGGGGATGCAGGCCACGAAGACAGACAGCGTGGCCCCGATGATGAGCATGACGAGGTAAGCCTTGGGCAGTACGCCTGGGGACAGACAGATAAGCAGAAAGACTGATCAGAGAACGAGTTAGGATGCCCGTTGACAGACAGAACAGAGGCCATGGTTAACCCCTGCGACAGACAGATGAGCACAAAGACTGATCAGAGAACGAGTCAGGGTGACTGTGGACAGACAGAACAGAGGACGGAGCCAGGACAGGACGTCTGCGGACAGAGATCAGGAGACATGGCAGCATGCCTGGAAACAGAGAGGCAGATCAGGCACATAAGGACAGACAGTTCAAGGACCTGCATGCTTACTTGCTTTCTTTCAGTCCTTCGCCGGTTGGGAAAGTGAGCGTCTGCTATAGTGCGCACGCACGCACATGCTTGCTGAAAGTCTAAAAAATGCTAAAGAATAACATCTCCAATCAAGCATGTATGCCAACTAGAAGTACATTGGTACGGACGGTGGGGAGTGTGTGGTGGTTCTTTCACCTGGTTAACCGACAAAGAATGCTTAAAGAATTTACAAGTAATATTTCTCTCCCACGTCTATGGATTGTAGAAAACGAATTCGACTATCAGAAAATCCGAATTTGGCAGGCGTCAGAGCTATCTTTCATATGTAAATCACAGAAAGTCGGGTATCCATAGCGATCCCAGAGGACGACTGCACTTCCGGTCGCGCACTGCGATGACGCCGGCGCCATTAATAATTCATGCGTGACACTGGAAGCCGGCGGGGCCTCCACCCAGCGCGCGTGCCGTGAGCATTGGTGCGGCGCCGATCATCGTCGATGATGTGAAAGCAAACAAAAGGAAACGCCTGTGGCGGTGCTTTCACTAGCCATCTGCCGACTACTTCCGGCGCAAATGGTTTCATCTGGCGGCAGACCTGCAGTTTGTCTTCGTTAACAAAGTTGCATGTGGGTCGAATTTCATCTCGCACTGAAGCAATAGGTCAACGTTTGTAGTGTTATTTTATCTGTAATGTTTACACGTTTACTGTAGATACTTCACAGAAATCAACTCATCAGGGCTTCGCCCATGTCATCTCCGCTTTTAAACAGCTTGTCTCAGTCATTAAAAATCCTCACCAGGGCGACATCTTATACAAGGCGAGACTAATCGATAAATTTTAAAGCTTGTTAATTTGAAAATGCTTCAGCTGTGATGTCTCAGGAGTTAAAAGACTAAATGCGAGCAGCTTTGAAACTTAGTCAACTTGAACGCATAAAAGCCACCGTGATAGCACTTTTAGTCACTGAGAACAAACACTATTTTTAATAATTCACGAGCAAGTATAGATAACAAATGCAACAGAGAGCAAATTAAAAAGAACGAGAAATAAAAATGGGGTTTAATGGGAGAGAGTGTTAATAAAAGCAACAATCACATTTTCTCAAATTACCTAGCTGACATTTTCGAAGGAATCGAAGTGTGTGTGTGTGTGTGTGTGTGTGTGTGTGTGTGTGTGTGTGTGTGTGTGTGTGTGTGTGTTGTTGGTGGGGTGGTGGTGGATGGAACTAGCTGCAACTGTATACTTCTCTTCCAAACACTGGTAATTGTGCTCTTTACTTACTATAAACTATGCACATTGAAATTGTGTATTTCTCTTACTACTGTTTTAAGTACTTATATACTTAATGTAGACTATGCACATTCATGTAACTGTGTCCTCTTACTACCGCTAGAAGTACTGCACATAACTGTCCTTTTCTTAGTGCTAGTTGTACTTTAATACTATTGACTAGACACCTTCATAAAGCTTTGTACTTCTCTTAATACTGCTAGAAGTACTTCTATACGTACTGTTTATATATAGCTGTGCAATTCTCCTACAAGTGCTAGAAGTAATATACTTACTGTCGACTGTGCACGCAGGTGCCTCACCGGTCCAGGTGGAGTTGAAGCAGTAACGTATTAGGTCACCTGACAGGTACCGGTAGCCTTCCTTACAGCCGTACTCTGTCACCGTACTGTTACGTGACGTGACGTAGCTGTATTGTGTGGCTTGCAGCACTTCACAGTCTGCAACGTGGAGACAAAAGAGGTAGATAACCATGGCTGCTGGCCATCAGCACCGGCAGCAACAAGACAGTCTTTAGCAACCTTCTCTCTCTCTCTCCTCTTTCTTTTCTCGAACAGACTGTCAATGCCCTTTAAAGACCAACCTGAATGGTTATCAGATATCGGTAGATACAGGCGATATAAGACTAACCTGTAAATTTTAGCCTCCGAACCCCTTCCGTTAATTAATTATCCGCTACGATTCGCACCTGCGATCAACAAGCACCGCTAACAGTGTATACGTCACACTAGTGCACTATTCACAACACTGCCAGCCGTTAACACCAAACACAGAGAGAGAATGAGCGACAGTTCAGATTATTCGGAGGTTGAAAGTCTGCATTTCTCGTGGTTCTTAAGAACGGCTACTTTAGCACGAGAAATGTAAACTTTCAACGTCCGAATATATCCGAACCGTGCAGAGGCAATAGCCTTTGTCTTTCAATCAACCAATCATCGCGGCTCATGTGTGTACGTGTGCATGTCTGTAGTATATATTATATATATATATATGTGTGTGTGCAGGCGTGCGCGTGCACCAAATGTCTAATGCTTAGCCCTCAGCATATATTTTACGCGCATTTTTAAATGACTGATTCAGCTAGCGCCATGCACCCGGGTCTAGATCCCGAGAATTTTCTCGAAAGTAAAGAGACAACCCGTAATTACAACCGTGTCGCGCGCGCGCGCGCGCGCGCGTGTGTGTGTGTGTGTGTGTGTGTGTGTGTGTGTGTGTGTGTGTGTGTGTGTGTGTGTGACTTCCTTAAAGTCTGTACTTGCCCTGGGTCGTAGTAGTCCTTTTACATCTACAGGACAAGTCGCCAGCAAATTTAGAACTCAAATCATCACGCTACTACGATTTCTTTCTTTCTTTCTTTCTTTTTTCTGCAAGCATCTACACCGGAAAAAAAAACTTGTTAGATCTCTACAAGAAGGTTTGTTTGCCTGCGTTCTACGAGACAAGACAACAAACTGATTTCGAATCCCCGCAGTCTCGCGGTTTGCTTGATGTTACTAGACTCGGTATTGGAAAACATGTCTGCGAGGGCTGCACGAGATTGTTTGCATGTCTGCGCCGAATCTGGCAGGCCAAGGGCTGTAAGTTTGCAAGTCTGTCCTGCCTTCTGATTACACGTCTCACATACGATCACATCGACCGGGGACTGGAACTGGGGAGGGAAGCGAGAGATAAACTGCCGTACACGGTATCGCGTCACGTGATCTAAGATGGCCGGCAGCCAATATAAAGGACTCAGCGTGGTATGGGCATTTATCAGTCTCTACGATCCCTGCCCCTCTGTTCTCTCCTGGCTGCTGCTGCTGCTGCTAACATGGGACGTCGGAGTGTCGATCATTTGACTCCTTGCCAAGCAAGAGGCAGGGGAGGGAGCAGGAGAAGTTTTGGGGGTTGGGGGGAGTCTGGCGCAGCTTGACCTCCCAGTTGCCCAGAGGACCAATCCGGCGACTGGCGTCTTCGAAGTGATTGAGTGATCTAGGGTCGGAAGAGCTGTAACATGTAAGGAAACTGGGTTCTCCAACCACTCATTTGTTCACCCACCCCCACAAAAAAGGACACAGCAAGGCGAAACGGAGAGTCTCTTTGGAATAAGACGGAATAAGCTGAAAACTTGCAAGAGACTGTATGCATCGAAACCTCAGTGCTTCGAAGAAACACATCAGTCATAGAATCATTTAGCGTCCAAAAAAAAAAAATCTTAGGACACAGGAGCACGAAAGACAGAAAAAGCAGGAAGCAGAACAACTCAAAGTTATGCGAAAACAGGAGGCAACGAGCGAAGCGGTATGTTTAACGGTCAAGTACCAGGAATTATACGAAGGCCTTTCGGTAAAATACACTAACTATAATCACACACACACACACACACACACACACACACACACACACACACACACACACACACACACACACACACACACCAGTTTCATATGTTTTAGGCTTAGGCGCACAATTTTAATAAACAAAAGTAAGGTAGGTCTTTTTGACACAGAAGCGAGAATTAAATAAATCTGTAGATGCGTAGGTTTAACCTGGCAGGCACACAAACAAGATATTTTGAGAGTTGTAAATAATCTACGAATGGCAAATAAAGTGAATCAAACAGGGAAACTTCTGACTTGTATTATCTGATCGAAGATAGTTCCGCTGTTGCCAAGTCCCCAGCCCACTTTTCTCATTCTCTGGACACAATCGAGTAGAAACACACTTAGAAACAGAGACAGTCTTCAATGGGAACTATTTCACGGAAGGCGGGTCACTTACAATATATTATCACTTATATGTGACAAAGAAAAGATAAACAGAACAGTAAGTCTATAACTACTCAGATTAATTGTTTCCCCTCCTCCTATAACCTCTTCTCTCATTTCTTTTGGTTTGGTAAGTTCTTTCATACTCCTTTCTTTCTCTCCCTTCTCTCTATTCATTAGTGCAAAGAATTTATATTAACAAAAGCAATGTGCATTTATTTGATTACCAGCGCACACGAAGATTTAACTTTCTCTCTTTCTTTTCTCTTTTATGTCAGTTTTGTGTTTTAGTTCTGATATGATCTTAACATGCATGGCCGGTGGCTCGTATTTTAAAGGCTTAGCGTTCAATGATCTTTTTCAACCTCAGGTTATATCTAAAAAATATCCTCCTCTGTTTTTATCTATCTCAGCACTATGTAAATAAAAAATTGCACTCACTCCTTTACATTACCCAACCGTCTGGTCAGCAATAAAGAACAGCACAGTTTTCCGGAAAATATAAAGAGAAGATAAGTCCCAGACAGTGGTGCCAGAAGAGCTTGTACCCGATGCCCGTAAGTTATACCCCGACAGGATCGGTGTCCTGCAGGCAACGTTCAGGGACGACAGGACACGTGGAAGCTAAACAGATTAGCCTCGTCGCTGGAACCACTTACGAGGAGGTTATCGTGAATGGATCTGACGCACTAATATGTTGTCGCTGGATTAGAAATGTTTTAAAAGTGTATTATTCCCTTGGGAATGCAATTCACAGGCCCCCGACCTGTGGCATGTACCCCGAAAAAGCGAGGACATCGGAATGCCGGATCGTGTGTGATCGAAAGAAATCACGGTGGTTTGGTGCAAGAGGACTCCATATCGATTTCCACTATTCTGGTGGTGAAAACGGGATTGGGGAAGAGGAGCTGGCCAACGGTCTGATTTATCTTTCACGCGATAAGGAGATTCCAGAAGCTCACAATCCTTTGAATCCAGTCAGTAAGGCTGGCAAAGTGCCAGTGAAGGATGAAGTCCCTGACTGGGGTGAAGACAGACAAGGAAAGTACATGATGACAATTGACATTTAAACACGAGTATTGTGGTGCTACTTTAGTGTGTGTGTGTGTGTGTGTGAGAGAGAGAGAGAGAGAGAGTGGCGTAAGAAGATACTCGGCTTTGGCGGGGTAGACAAACTTATTGCCGAGAGTGAACGACGTTCACATTCTTACCTCCTTAATATCTTTTCTGATATCCTGTTCCTACGCCACTGAGAGAGAGATGTGTGTGTGTGTGTGTGCCTACAATGAGACAGACGAGTCACAGTGAATTACAGTACAATTAGAGAGACCTTCCATTCGGTAATGAGATACATTAGATAATGTTACAGTTAGTAAATGTCGAAAAAGGCAGTCTGCTAGCTGTCTACTTCTATCTTAGTGCAAATCAGTTGTTTTATGTTTATTCGCGTTAAAGGTCACGTTAATAGAATTTTTGTGCAGCTTCGAACAGATTAATCCACTAAATCAGTTTGTTTCTCCCCCTGACATCTGTTCCCCCCTTCTCTGACCCTCCCCTCCTGTCTTACATGCCTTTATTTGTGTCTGGGCCACCGTCTCGACTTCACCACCTACACTCCCCCCGTTACACTCCCTCCCCCTTTTCACTCCACAACGCTTTGAAATCCTAATCGAGGCGATGATGTCGCACTTTTTCCACACTTGCTACAGTGCACGCTCCGCCTTTAGATCATCGCAGACGACAGCGACACCATACAAAGAGATTTCATCCACCAGATCGCCTGTTTCCGGAGTAGTCTGACCCTGAGAGCAGCGCCACAGCCAGAAACCGGCGCGGAAAAATAAATGTAGCCAAATACATCGAGTGCTGTCTCCAAGGACTTCTGTCGCTAGCTGTTGTTGTTTTTTTTTATTATACACCATTAGTTTAAAGTACTCTAATGCCATGTCCACGGAGTGATGGGAAGTCGTTGTCCTGGGTAAATCAAGTATAAATGTTTAGTCTCCGTAGATTAAAAAAAAATGCGGTGCCCCAAACCTCGCTGATGTTGGCTTACCCTCGGGATCGTAGTCATAAAGCTGTGACAAACATTTACTAAGATAAAGTAACAGAGAGCAATACTATTGTCTAGACAATCTGTCGTAACTACGGGGACGAGACGTTTCCCCTTGATTTCCCTTTTGGTCTCTAGGTAACGACCTCTTCATGAATACGGTCCCAGACCTTGACTCTTGTATTTATGCTTTATTTTCTCAAACATAAAAACACTCTGACTTCTGATTTAGACGAAGACTGATCGGGAGTAGCTCCAGTCTGTATTCGCAGCAGATGAATGTCGCTCCATGTCTTAATCTGCTGGTCATCATTCCCGGTATCAAACTTCTTCAGGGGGGATCGGCGATCAACAGCGATCCCAGTTTCGCATCTTTATTAGGAAGAATGGATGCACCAAACATACGGATTCGGTGATGATCGTTAACTAGGCTTAGGGCGGAAAACTTCTGTTCGTTGTGTTCTCGTCTAGCGAGAAAGCAAAAACAGTTTTCAAGCTGAAATGTCCGGCGATTCCATAACGACAAGATGTCTTTAAAAACAATTTGTGACACCTCGCGTGTTGACTACCTTAGGCACTCGGCAAAAGCTGCTAAAAGGCCAAGCTAGATCATAGATAAACCCGGACCTAGTAGATCGTTTTTTAATTCAGTGCGAACCTTAGAACGAGGTTAGGCTCGGAATTGTTCGTGATATTACAATCTGAGGGCAGTTAAACTAGAGAACAGAAGAATCTCGTAGGTATCTTCGTTCAAAGTAATTTTGAAAAAGGAATACGCTTCTACGAGGGGCCAAATACATTCACTTTGATTCAAAGGAGGATGTAAAGTTTTCTCGCTTAGTAATTAGTGTATCACGATCCAACAAATTTTCAATAGTCTATTTCTGGCACCAATGATAGGAACCAGGGAGAATATTCAGTTTCACAGGAGCTTGTGATCGCAAATTAGGTCACCGTTATTTAAAAAAGACTCAGTTACTCTTCAGATGCATAATCTTTTTCAGTAAAGGTAATTTACATTATTCTTGGTGTCTTTTGAAGAATTCTTGGTCTCAGGCACAAAGGATTGCGTGCAAGACGACCAGAAATGATCAATTTGCTAACATTTTTAAAAATCAGAAAGCGGCTGACGTTATTCCGATACCTTTAAAAAAACTGCAAAAAAACTGCAACCTCCCTCCGCTCCTGTCAAACCGATATTGAACGGTATTATTCGCGCAGTATTTTCTCGCCACTAAAGCAGGAGTGAATTATATGGTTAAAGGCTAACCATAGTCATCCATGATATTAAAACATAAACATAAAATAGAACATGCAATTGCTGTTAGTTTATTTTAAAACGTATGTAGAATTTTTAATTATGATATTTATCTTTAGTCATGCACACCTGTATCGACCTAAATTTCAACTTCTGACGTCAGCAAAGGTTGCAAGCAATGCAAGAACTTGGAGTACATTCTAATGAGGCGTTGTCCTACCAGCCACCCGTTTCTAGTGTCGGGCGTTGAAAATGAGGTCTTGGCTTCTTTCAACACACAAATGAAAAATGTGAAGTACAAACTCTTGTGTCTCCTAAGCAAAACGGAAGTTAGTATCTTAGTAAATTAAACAGACTTATTTAAAAATAATTTTGCACTCAGGTTAGGATGATTAATGTGCAGGACTACCAGAAAGCTAGACCTCTACGACTTCACACCGAAGGTGAGAAGGCGTGCTTCGAGGGGCTTTGTCGGCAAATTACCTGTGAGAATTACCTAGGTCCTGTGGGGATTTGTGAGAATGCACCTGACACCTTAACCTTTGGTTCCATCAGTACGCCCGCCTAGCACAGCATTAGCGAACGTAAACAAACTGCCAACATAGTGTCAGTCTTAATCCTATAACGGCCAACAATCCTTTATCTTCGGTGCTCACCCATGTAGATCTTACAAAGTAAAGCTACATCATCTGAAGAGAAACAGCCAGAACATCAACAAAACATTGATGAGGGAAGAAGAAGGAAGGAATCACATTTGAATATTTTTTGAGGGAGATCGTCGTAAAATGTCATGGTCTCAATGCAGAAAAAGTCAGAACATTTATCGCATGCAACAATATTAGATTTCTTGATGAAAATGATATAATACTTAACAACTAATGTAAATCGAGAATTTCTTAGAAGACTTAATGCAAAGAGAAACAATAACTTAAAAATAATTTACAGTTTCAAAGAAAATCTTTTCGTGAATAATAGTTTTGAAGAGAATCGAATGTTTAGTATCTTGACGGCCTTAAAGGTGGAGTGTGGTGCAAACTTTCTCTAATAAATGGGAAAAGTGCAAGACGTTATCTCTTATAATCTGGGTGAATACCCTCATTCCGTTCTCAAGATACACCAGCAAATGTCATCATGCACAGAAAGATGTCAACACCACAGACGTCACGATTGTACATGGATACGTTTACCATGCCAAGGCTTCATAAAATGTGAGATCTGGAACCGTATGTGTCTCTGTCTACAAATACAACCTCACGACTTTGATCTCTGTGCATGGTGACGTTTATAGGCGAGAACGAGAGGAAAGTTCGTCCAGATTTTGAAAAAAATAGTATTTTACACGGAGATTTACTCAGTCATTAGAAAAAAATGCACTCCACTTGACCTTTAATGATTATGCAAGACAACGAGCTCCACCGTTTGACAGAATTTCAGTCAGTCAGTCGTCCCTTGCCTGGCACCTGGCGTTGGGGGGAGCACATGGATAGACGCGGCAGCTGACAGGGCCCGCCACTCTTGCCTATTTTGAGCGATAGTCAGCAGGTCCTGTACAGGACGACCAGTTCAGTCTTTAATGTTCGTAAGCCAGTTCTTCCTCTGACCACCGCGGCGTCGGCCACCCTCCAAGGTGCCTTGAAGGATAGTCTTCGACAAGGTGTCGTGCCGGGTCACGTGGCCAAAGAAGACCAGCTTACGTCGCTTGACTGTTGATAGTAGAGGTTCCTGGTGTCCTACGAGTGTGGTAATCTTGTTCCTTGCAAAGTCGTTGGTTTTGTATTCTTTGTATGAGATCCGGAGCAGCCTCCTCAGGCACTTGTTCTCGAATGCCTGGATTTCGGCGAGCAGAGTCGACGTGTCGCATCCGTAGAGCAGGATCGGCACTACCAGGGATTTGTACAGCTTGTACTTGGTAGTGAACCTTATCTTGTGACTATGCCAGATCCTATCTAGCCTAGCCATTGCTGCTGTTGCTGTTGCGATCCTGATCGTGCGATGCAGATATCTGGCGTGGAGCTGCCGCCCTTGGAGAGGGTGGCTCCCAAGTACTTGAAGCTGCTTACCTCTTCGAGCTGTACCACGTTCATATAGATCTCTGCCTTGCCGTTGCCATTGATCACAACTTTGCTCTTTTCAGTGCTGGTCTCCATTCCATATGCGTTTGAGCTGTCTGTCAGTCTGATGGTGAGGTCTTGCAGTTCCTTGTTAGTACCTTCTAACAGATCTATGTCATCTGCAAAGCGTAGGTTGCAGATTGGTCTTCCACCGATTGTAATGGAAGTATGACGGTCATGAAGAGCTTCGAGCATGATGTTCTCCAAGAATATATTGAACAGCACGGGTGATAGGGGACATCCTTGACGTACCCCTACTGTAAGCGCAAGTAAGCTCCTATTTGGTTGTTCAGCAGTACTGTACTCGTTGAGCTGTTATACAGCGCTTCAACAACATGGATGAGCCCTTCTTCAATGTTGAATTTCCGCATCACATGCCATAGCCCCTCGTGACAGACTCTGTCAAATACCATTTTAAAGTCAATGAAGTTGTGGTAAAGGTCCCGCTGATGATGAAGATGGTTTTTTTATAAGAAGACGAGAGTTGAAGATCTGCTCAACTGTGCTTCTACGTGGTCTGAAGCCAGCCTGTTCTTCTGCTAGCAGCTCTTCTGCGGTGGTTCTGATGTGGTTCTGTATGACCTTCAGCATGACTTTGCTTGGGTGACTGATAAGGCTTCTGGTTCTGTAGTTCTGACACTGTTTGCTGTTTCCTTTCTTTGGGAGGGGTATGATTAGTGACTGCGTCCTTTCTCTGGGCCATTTCTTGCGCTCCCAGACTCTTTGGCATAGGACAGTTACGGCCTTTGTAGTTGCTTCCCCACCCTGCTTGAGCAGCTCAGCTGGTACATTATCAACGCCTGGTGACTTTCCTCCCTTCAAACTATTACAGCTCTTTCGACCTCTTCCCGTAGGACTGGTAGGTCTGCAGGTTTGCTGTCTCTAGCCTGGTTGTTTTGGAGAATATTGGCGTCGGTCTTCAGCTGGTAGTTGTACAGGTCCTTGCAGTATTCTGTCCATCGGTTGAGTACAGCATTGCCTTCTGTGAGAAGGTGACCATTGCTGTCTTCGAGAAATTCAATATCGCTTAAAAAGAGTATTCAAGATAATTCGGTGCCAGCAAAGTGAATGCCGCCGATAACTACAAGTGAGAGGTGGAGCCATTCTTCTCAGAAGAAGAGAATAGGACGCGATCAAAACCCTCCCAGAGATTTTTTTCTCCTTTGGACCTGTCAGGAACTCCTTGTCGGAAGTCTAAAGACATGTCAAAACTGTATAAAGGCGTAATCAAACATGCCAACAGGCATCTGGTTTTGTGACATATCAAAATGTGCTCGAACGACACTTGTTCCACGTAGCTCCCACGACACGTGCTGAGATCATTGACTACAGGAGACAATAGGCGCCCGTATTAACACAGTTTTCACGGTTTTCATGATTTCAGTTACGACCTGTCCTCGCCTATGGTGGCTAGTTTCGGTATCTTGTGAAAAAAAGGTGATAACGGACATTCTCGCTTCCTTCCCCTCGCTTCATCTCTCTTTCTCCCTCACTCCTTCCATCAAACGGATCCTGTTCCCAACAAAAGAAAACTCAACCGACAGATGTTATGAAAAGCGTTCAAACAGCTAGCAGAGCAGGTAAGACATTCTGGTAAAAACCCTTGCTTAGTGCAAATGTCGTTAATTTAAAAAAATCCGCTTACTGGCCAAGCCAGATCGTCTGACGCTAAGGACGAAAAAAACTCTTCAGGTGGTAATTGCCAGTGAATCAAACAAGCACTCCAAAAAGAAATGAACCAGAGTGCCGGGAGATTAAGAACTTATTTTGTGTCAAGCTGAGCGTTTGTGGATGGGATTACACCCGGGTGTTTGCACCACAAGCCTTTCACACGTTTCTTGGCTGGCCACACTGTGCAGCTTCCCGACCAATTTCATTTTAATTGTGCAAAGTCGAAGGATGTAAAACCAAACACACCTTAGAAAAGCAATCTCCTGGATCAAAGAAACACTTCCGCACAAAATCAAATCATAATTTTAAAAAATCTTTCATTTATACCACAGACTTCTGTGCATTTTCGATTCTGTAAAAATAATATGTGGTTCCATAACAAAGAAGACTGGATCGCTTGGATCTGGAATGACAAGTTTGCGATATAATTCTTTAACAATATCTGATGTCTGTACCAATCTACTGTAAAGACTTCTTCGGGTGAACATTTTTCCTTACATTACTTTTATTGTGGTTTTAAAGAGCGGTATGCCAGAATGCATTAAGCCATTCAGGAATTTCAGCAACTTGAGATCCGAGAATGTTGCTTTTAAGTGTACTGACCTCATGCGTGTGGCTGCTGGCTTAAATAATTACATCGTGTAAAGGTGGTGCGGTGCAAATCGGTAGATAATGTTCGTCAGGTGCACCGGTAGTTCATGAACGATCTGCTCAATAAATAACCGAGGAGTAAATAATCTTCCCTCTTTCACTTCACTGAGAATAACATTGCAGACGTTCAGGTAGCAACAGACAAATGTTTACATGGCTAGTAAGGATGCAGCAGAACAGGGTTGGATTCATTTCAGGTTTCACAGGTCGTTACCTGACCACGAGGAATTACTTATAGCGCAGTCCCATGAGGCTTTTGTGAACCGTTACCTTTTACATGGACGCATCATGTAAGTATGGTAAGTGAACACTGGCACCAAACTGCCATCGCACGATTCAAGATCTAGTCAGAATTAATTTAAGTACAAATTAATTCAGTCATTAATTTAAGTAGAATTTAATTCAGTCGCACTTAAGTCCAACTCAAACATCATCGCGGTTTGTGTGAAACCTGAAACATGAGGCAAAGCTTGCTGGCAGCAATAGGATTGCTACTTCTTGACCAACTGCTCCATAGAATGAATCGTGAGTCTGTCTTTAGCATCTGTATTGTTGGTAGTATAAAGCGCTCTATAAACAACCATTTATTATTATTATTATTAATATTTGTGTATGTGTGAGTATGTATGTGTGTATCGTGATATTTTCTAACTGAATTAAGATCGATGTCCTTGGAGGTCAATCGCATGTTGGCTTATATTGTAAATATAACATACATTCCGAGAGAAAGAACAGTACTGTTAACATTGATTTGTTATCGTTTTTCACTTTTTGTGTTTGCTTTGAGATTAGCACGTGCAGGTCGCCGCTGAAAAGATTCGTGTCACGCACCACTCTAACCTTGCGGTGTCAAAACACTATAGTCAAGAATCGCAAAATGTTTGCTGTTAACACACAAAACTTGAAGCAGTGCCATCTGGTCCTGTTTACTGACAAAAACGTGTGTGCGTGCCAGAGGCCCCAGAGGTCATGCCTACAATGCTATCGGCTTACGGCTGGTCCGTGTGTGCCCCCTAAAAAAGCTGTTCGACGTTTTAAGTTTACAAACATATACACACAGAGCAGAGACACACATACACAAACACACAAACCAGACACACACATACAGATTTGACACACAAACAGATAAACACACACACAGAAGATACACACAGCAGAAAAGCAAGGAGAGGAGAAAAGACAGACGCTACTTCTCTCTCTCATGCAGACACAGCAAGGAGAAAATGAAAGGAGAGAAAGTACAGCGTCTCTTTCTCCCTCACACGCATGCATGTGCAGGCATTCGTTCACAGAGACACACGCTGCATAATAAGGAATTATGGACGAAGAGAGTTACACAATAAGAAAAAGTGTGTGCTCAGCATGAAATAAAATTGCTTGCAACTTAATATAAAAGCTGTTTTTTGTTACAAAAATACAAATTTTCAATTAATTTTTTGTCAAGAAAGGCAAATATAGAGTAACCTAAAATTCACCTTCTGATATCATTGAAAGCCGTAGTTTGAAGCATGAGACGTTGCCAAAGATACATTTGTGACATCATGGGAACCGAGGTCTTGACTACTTCGCAAAACGCAGCTAGTAATATATCTCTTAAAGGTAATTATATTGCTTCTTGCAGATTTTAAGGACTAGAAGAAAACTGTGATATGAAAACAATTTTGAACTCCGGTTAGCCTTTAAACAAATTTTAGAAATGCTCACATACATGATGGGTTGAGAAAATGTTAAGCCATTGAATGAGTTTAGGAGCAAAGATGGGTAAGAGGGTACTTTAGGCGGATGGGTGAGAGGGTAGTTTAGGCAGATGGGTGAGAGGGTACTTTAGGCGGATGGGTGAGAGGGTAGTTTAGGCAGATGGGTGAGAGGGTACTTTAGGCGGATGGGTGAGAGGGTAGTTTAGGCGGATGGGTGAGAGGGTACTTTAGGCGGATGCGTAAGAGGGTACTTTAGGTAGATGGGTGAGAGGGTACTTTAGGCGGATTGGTTGTCCACAAGCAAACCAAGATGGGGAGAGGGAGAGATATAGCACAGCAAATACACACAAGTAGGCCTGTATCATCAGCTTTACTACCTCTAAGAAATACCAATAGAGGGCCCTATCTGTGTTTGGCAGTCTCACGTTTTTGTTTGAAATCCTAGACCGACCATCTCAAGTATGTTTACATCCTAGATTGACTGTCTCACGCAATGCTTAAGTATTACTCGCCCCGTATTGTCTACCTTAATACTGAAGTATTACTCTCCCCGTATTGTTTACCTTAATACTGAAGTATTACTCTCCCCGTATTGTTTACCTTAATACTGAAGTATTACTCTCCCCGTATATTGGCATTCCGAGATTTCCTAGCTTACACGTAGCTCACCTGCCATGTTTCTACGAGGGCTGACACCTGTCATGTTCCCGCAGCGTCAGCGTCGACTGGACCAAGCGCCAAAGATGAAGAAATATAGTACTTCCTAATGCGTCTTCAGCGATGGCCAGGGTTGTTAGGGAAACATCTGCAGAACACCTCTCGACCATTGGGCTAAAAGAAGTGTCCAAAACAACGAAACGCTTCCTCTTCGGCCGGCGGGTCACGCCTGGAAACAACCTTGACCTGCAAGCAGTTCTGTATGGTCATCAAGGTACCACGCCCCATGGCTTTGCTGGAGGATTTGTCGCGCACCGTTTGCTTCTGACTGAACAGGGCTGCCGACAGGAACATGTGACAGGAGCTAAAGTTCACCGAATGCACGCTGATCAACCTCTCACCAGACCCGCATGAGGTCGTGAAACTTCTTTTGCCGTCTGCTCAGGTTGGCTCGAGCTTGTTAAAGTCCTGTTGTCGAGATCGTTGCTGCAAGTCTGGAAGAGCCTGTTCTCGAGTTCGTTGGTCTTCAATCACGTGCTCGTTGACGTCAGCCCGTCAGCTACCGGTGTCATGTCCATGTCGAGGACAGCAAACGGTGGATGGATGACTGGCTGCGAGGGTTCGAAGCCTGGAGTGGGTGCCTAAGAACTTGCCCGTCGCCATATCCGGTGAGCTTTCATCGCCGATCGCCCTACGACCGGGAATCGTCTGCCATCACGCCCACACGACCTGCAACAAAGCAGACGAACACTGTCATCACGAGACACGAACAAGGCCTTCCTCGTAGCCTGGAAAATGACACCACCGTGGTTCCAGTCAGGACTTTCTGTTAGAAACAAGAGCTACTTTCGCTTGTCGCTACCCATGTAAGTCAGCAAGTTCTCGTTGGGATCACTGCACACTGCGGTTTTCATAACTGCTACATAATTCAGTGGCTTCGTGCAAAGCTTTTTAT
This sequence comes from Marisa cornuarietis, assembly GCA_004794655.1. Taxonomy (NCBI): domain Eukaryota; kingdom Metazoa; phylum Mollusca; class Gastropoda; order Architaenioglossa; family Ampullariidae; genus Marisa; species Marisa cornuarietis. The sequence goes on along the minus strand of SMMW01000565.1, from coordinate 2,715,733 downwards.
TTTAGACAGAGCGATCGATGGTGACCTTTGAAGTTTTTTTTCTGAAAGTGGGAATGTGTCCGTCAACAAGAATGATTGAGCTGCGTCGTTAGCAAGTTGTTGGACAATATTTTGAATGCAGCGTAACTACCAACTTGTAACCGTCTGGTGTAAAGGTACACGCGCCTTCATTCCATTTTCTCGTTACGGTCCTCCATCATAAAACAAGACTAGGCGATATCAAACACGCCTTGACGATTTGACATTTTGATAAGAGCAGCTCCAAATGATGTCGAAGTCAGTGCCGAGGAAAAACACGTGACGTCGATGTCAGTGACACCAATATTTCGCTGTGACAGCGCGTGTGTCAAGACCTCCGTGGAACGGGACGGGTGTCCAAGCCTGGGTGTATAATGTGCGCATGGCCGGCTGGCCAAAAAATGGAGTCACTGCATGGAGAAGTTGCTGGGGGTGTGGGGTGGGACGGCGGTCAGTTCAACGGACGGGCCCGTCGGGTGAAGCTGCAGACGGGTGCCAGGTCCTGCCAGACTGCAAGTCAACGTTTGCTGGTCTTACGTCCACCCCCAAGGAATAGTTAATTACGCAACACTCCCTCCTGCTAGCCCGTCTCTCTCCCCCACACTATCTCCTTGAACAGAACCGACACCTCTCTCTCTCTCTCTTTACCTTACTCACACACACACACACACATACATGTATATATTTATACATATATATATATATACACATGCTCACGCGCGCACCAGGCATCTGGTAGACGGTAACTGTTGGCACTGGGGTGGTAGGAGGAAGTGTTTGCTGCAGCTCAGAACCCAATGCACGCGCTGGCAGAGTGGGTCTGGCCAGTTACACCACGCGTCGCCAGCCTCGCCGTCAAAAGGCCGGTTCGATAGGCTCAGCTATAGGCTCATAGCAGCTTTGCCCAGTCTTGTTTCTGGTCAGCTTGCGCTCTGTGCGGCCATGAACCAGGCCTGGCCCACGTCCACTTCATCCTTTATGTGTTTGCATTGCTCTTCCCTTCTGTTTATTTTCAAGCAATTCACCAGCAGGTTTTTGTATAGTTCGTCCTTTGGGTTTACTTTAAAACAATTTACCAGCAGGTTTTGTAGGTCTAGCTGGTCTCTATCCTGTACACAAAATGAGTACAGGCTTAAACGTGAATGCAGTTTGTAGAGTTCGTTCACCCTCCTCTTATATGTAGGTGGGGAGTTGGGGAAAGATTAGATTAACGTCCTCCCAACTCGTTCATGCTACTTGTTTACCTCCCTTTCTTGAATAACCTCGCTGTTCTGTCCCCTTGTCGGTACTTTTAAAGTTCCACCACAGTCCAACCACCACAATGCACAGAAAGAGATAAAAATAGTAACAACATCAGAGGCAGGATTACAGTATCCTAATATGAAACTAAATCAGAAATGTTATTGCAGTTTCTCAACAACACGCAAACTCAGAGATGTTACTAGTGTTACTAGCAGCTACCTAAGAGATGCAATGTTCTCAGAACCAAGACTTGTCACTTGCATCTGGCCAACCACACACAGACCACGGGCAACCTTCTTGCACGAATGCTTCCCTGAGTAGGACACTTGCCTGTACATATAGACTAGAGATATAGCTTCCGGTCGAACGAGGTCAGCTCTGTCCAACTAACAGACCCTAGTCCGTTCTCCATTGCGTTGGCTGCTAGCGGAATCGGGGGTCCATACTCAGCTTTTCCATTTATCCGGAACAAGAAACATGTAGGCCTACTTTTAGCAGTGTAAAAAATGAGCTTCGAATGTTCCTTTAACTGGCTGTGCAATATATAACGGCAAGAGCCTATTAACATGCAATATGTATCGACTTCCCATCCTGGGTGTAGCGCTATCCTTCACAAACGAAGCGTTCATACGAGCAAAAACAATTTAGATTTATCGAACTTGCTAATTGCCTCCGTTTGTGCAGACGATAAAGCAGCCCTCGCGGGCTAAATGCTCGTTGGAGAGGGTGGTCCTCGGTTGTTTACGCCGCTGCTCGGGTTGTGTACGATTTTGCTCATGTCAAGGCGATATGACGAGGGCGGCATTTTGAATGAAACTGTTTGTTTGGCACTTTTCCTGTCTGTATCCGGGATATCCGGAGTTCCCAGGGTGGATTTCTCCTGCGAACTCTTCCAGCTGTGACGTGTGTGATGTTGCTTTTCTTGGCCCCGTTTCTTTGCATCTGCCACTTCACTGGAGTCCAGGTCATTCAATTTAGTAACTGACAACGTGGCGTGAGATAAAAGAAACAGTGATAGCGAGTACTCTTGGACTTGTACTATTGATTTCATTCCATAACTGAATGAGGTTGATAGCTCATTTTTTGTTGAATGTAAGCCTCAATTTGTATATCTCTCACGCTTTTTCATTCATTCATCCTTTCTTTATAATTTGTAACTTGACCGTTGAAATGAAGTCGATTGTGACATCATTGTGACATCATTGAGACATCATTGTGACATCAGTGTGAAATTGGTGTAGAAAAATAGCAAAAGACGTGTAATCCAAGTGCTGCTGTTGCTTACAAGTGTCTTTATTTTTCTCTCTCCCCTCCTTTATGAAGCGACGTTGTTATCAGTGACGCGGTCAATGATGTTGATGTTGGTGTCAATGATGATGTCAAAATCTTTGACATAATCTTCTGATTTTCTTTTCAAATTTCGATCCATCGGTAATACATTTATGACGGGTAACATAAGAAATAAAATGAAGGTAATCAGGAACAAAATACGAGAAAAGAAATTTAGTCTACACACGTCCCGAAGATAAAATGCATACTCCTGAAAAATTTGGTTGGGTTCGGACGATTGTAGAGGATTTGCATAGTGCACACACACACACACACACACACACACACACACACACACACACACACACACACACACACACACACACACTCTCTCTCTCTCTCTACCGTGGTCTGTTTTATTTAGAATTGTATTCTATTTATAACATGGCGATTCTAAATATAATACTTGGTGTTCCAGTTCGAGTGACGTCACTACCCCCGTACCATGTAATGATACGCAAAGAGATAAACCGAATCCGTACCCCGATAAACTCCGCTTGCTAATAAAGATGCACTTTATCGCAATATCCTCAGAAACAACTGTCATTACCCGTCCTTACTCCCCCCCCCCTCTCCTACCTCGTCTTCACCAACCTCGACCCTTGATTCGCCGAGGACAGTCTGTCAAGCTAAGGGTCATAACTAGCGGTGGCCGAGGGCCAGCAATTTGTGGTAACCTTGGGTGAAGTTGTGCTGGAGGAGACGATATACCGGAGAAGAACAAGACAGCAAGACTAATTTGGTTTGTGGGTGTGTGTGTGTGGGGGGGGAAGAGTAAGGAGACGGGTGAGCGGGAGGGACGTTTGATGGAAAGGGATACTTAGGGACCTCCGGTCAAACACCCGACGTCAGAGGACCTGTCCACGGAAGAGTCCCGTCGGATCGAAGTGGACAACGGTACACGCATCCGAGGATTGACGCAAGGGATGGGGGGTGGGTGGGAGGTGAGTGGGTTGCTGCGTTATCTGAACGATGCTTTGGGCGTTAATAGCGACTTTCATCCGCCACTGGGCACCGGAAAACCTCAGTTCCAAGTAGGCCACGGACAGGTTCGGCACCGAAACTTGAAATTCGAAGCAGCACATAATTAAATAAAGACATCTCACTCTCAGATGACGACACGTTGAGCTGAAATCAGGCGACGTGTGACGGTCTCGGGTGGTACTGAGAAGAGGGGTGGACAAGGGATGTAGGTAATTGACAGCGGCCCTACGTTTCGTCGCAGTACCTTGCTCTGTTGTCAACGTTTTTTTCTCTGATTGAGGACTGTACTGTATTTTGACTTTGATGACTGTTCTGATTTTGAATATTTGTGCTTCTTTTCAAGACTGTATACTTGTTTTCGACGACAGATTTGCTGAAAACACACTTTTTTCTTTTTAAAAGATCCATTGTTCGTAGAGAGCGAATTTCTCTAGCACAAATTTCCTATTCGTAAGATGTGGGTCTTGGGAAGATGTCACACATATAAAAATATCTGGAATGGCAATGAGAAAATGTTATATATGCCGACTAATATAGCTAAGGTGCTAGCCTCTTTAGCAGGTATTTGGACTGATGTGCTTGACTTTTAGTGCCATCCTTCAGATTCTTTACTCTCAAATCGAATTTAATCTACTTGTTATGAGCAAGAAGATCGACGTTGACCGTAGAAGTACTTCCTTCCACTATTAGAATTATTCACAGCAAATACTTCCACGAACACTCATCAGGAAAATAAGTAAACAAAACTTTAAGTAGCCATTGAAAAACAGGAATTGTCCTTCGTATAAGTCGCACGAGAAAGAGAGAGAGACTTGAGACAATTCTTTGTCCTTAGGCCATCAGCCTATGCTATCAAGTCGTCCGACAGACGGACAGATAAAATACAAGCCTACCCATGTGGATGCGTGTTAGTAAGGTCAGCTCATGCTGACCGTGCACTTAGGGAAATTCCTCAGCATGTGCAGCGTCTCTTCTCGGCAAAAAATAAGTCTTTGGGGCGAAGCTGTCTTTTACAATACCATAATTGTCCATCTTCTTGTGCAAGTGGCCAGCTAGTTCCCAAGACGACAGGCTGTCTGCCCCTGGCTGATCGTGCTCCATTTTGCATCAGCGTCTGCTGCCTGCACGGCCGGTGTTGCTGTGGCTCTTGCTTTTTCTGTGTCTTTGTGACCCGAAGCCCCGGATGTGCTGATGTCCTTCCCTCGAGATTACCGCTGGCAGGTCGTGAAAAGCTGTTCAACCCTACAGAAACGTTCTTGCGTCAATCGCAATTATTAAAAAAAAAACTTGAAGAGATTCTAGACAGGCATTGAAAATTGTCTCCGAGGAACATGGAAGACGCGACCATCAAGGAAAGGGTGGGGAAAAAAAAAGAGCCAAAAGGAAAAAAGGACAGGCAGACATGGGCATATAAGGAGGCACGGATCGACAGAAGCACCGACGAACGAATGAACTGAGATTCAATTCAAAACCTTGAAACTAACAATGACAGGTAGTGCAGGGGATGACAACTGATGTATTATTAAGTATATTGATATATAAATTTTTATGTGTATGTATATGACTGAAAGCGCAAGAAGTAATACCGGAGGCAGTCATGTTTTATATCGCTTACGAAATGGGAGTTCGAGACTTCAACAAGAAATGCGTAGACGCAAAGGGTTATAAGGTCAGCTTTGTCTGCAATCACATAGCTGTGACTTGCGTCTTCGCAAAATGCACGTGACTTGTTGGTTTCTGGAAGTGAAAGCTATGTAGGAAAGCTACTCTTCAAGAAGAGAAGGAAAAGATAATCGGACGTTTTGAGTCATGATAAAAACAAGCAGCAAGCGAAGGAACACGCTTCAGGGCACAGGAGAAAGTATTTTATCATCACAATGCCCTCACGTAGACTAAGAACAAGCGCGTCTGTTACAATGCAATATTCTACCCAGAAAACAGAGTGATCCAGATAAAAATACTTCCTTTCCTTCTCAGCTTTCTTTGTAAACAGCTAGCCTACTGATCGGTGTAATCTCAAAACCAAAGGATACTTGCAATACCGTATACTGAAGTATCTTTCCTGTTATAGCTGTACCGGGGATACAATTCAGACAAGCACGAGGGGCGGGAAGTCTTTGTGCTTCTTGAAAAGGATAGGCGAAGAGGGTCCGGTCTCTTGGGCCAGTACGTATTTCAGGACTCGCAGAAAGGAATGTATGCAACAGGACCAATGGAAACGATGTGGATGGTTCTTCCTTTTTCCCAACCCTATCAAGAGATAGCGCCTACGAGCACGTGCGACCACTTATACACACACGTGTGCACGCCAACAATCAGAGACAAATACCTAGAGGTTGATTTATCGATTCCGCACAGTTCAGCAATATTTTTCAGACTCCACCCACTGAGAATTCCTTGTCTTATTTATAAGACAATAGGATTTATTTCCAGACTCGTGTTGGTGTGACAGAAGTATACATGCATCTAAGTACAAGCACACAAACACCTGTACCACCCCCCCCCGCCACACACGCACACACACTTGCTCTCTCATAGTACAGGTCACACTCCTATCTTGTTGCATAATCATTAATTCTGTTTACCATTGAAGTCAATGAACTGAAGCTTTAAAAATTAAAGTCCGCATATATAGTTTTGTGAGGAGTACTCATCGAAGGAGATATATTTCTTATTGTTATTATGTTTTTTTAATTGTTAGCATTATTCTCAAAATTTTTTAGTTTATGTTTCTTTTTTTAACGCTTGAATGATCGATTTCCAGAATGATGTGTTGTCAGTTCTCTTTCTTGGATATGTCCATAATAATTAATCGTCAAGCAAAGAAGCACGCTTGAGATATACAAGACAATTACAATAAAAAATATTTTATTTTTATTTTTAATTTATTGCATTTTTAATTATTTTCTGTTTGTAACTATTTTCTATTTTAATTTTAATTTGACAACCTTAGTGAGCATGGCATTGAAACTGACGCTTGTGCCTTAAATGCATTCAAAGGAACTGGACTGGAATTGTTGCCGAGGGTGTAGCTCACGTACAAGCAGTTCACGCTAATGACCTCTGTCCTCTTTCTAATATCACGTGTCCGGAAAGAACCAATCGCCTACACAAGTGCGCACACGCTGTGGAACGCTGGACAAAGCTAGTGACTGGCCAGGATTCTGGCATCCATGTGAATTTTACACTTTTCTGTTTTTTTTTCAAGTATCGAATTAATATTCTACTTCTTTCTTGTTCCTTTCATTGATCATTACTTCCTCCACATTCTTCTGCATGTCCTTATCTCCACCAGTCATTTCTGTGAACCACGATGCCCTATCCTCCTTTAATTACTGCCCTCTCCTATAGTCTGACATACTATAATCTGACAGAACGAAATCTCTTAATAACACGCCGTGAAATCGCTTAATAATACAACAATATCTTGGTGCAGTCAGATGGACAGACGATCTGCTAGCCTCCAGCCAAACAACATCGCCTTGTGAAGACACAAAGACTCTCCAAGAGACGGCCTGTCTGTTTTATCTCTCTACGAATGGCTGTAATTGCCTCTAAATCTGCTCATTTGTATGCCTAATGTTGCCGCGGAAACAGTTCCTCCTAATATACATGTTTATGACCTAGAAAGGTAGAGGGGATAATCTGGTACCAAGTCTTTTTGTTACACACGGGGATTTTAGTTAAAATTTTGCAGGCAGGATGGTGTTTTCACGATTTGATCTTCCAACCGAAGCCGAAGTAATTAAGGAATAAAGTTGACAGAAAACACGAGTCGAACTAAAAAAAAATGAACCCGGTCCGGAACTGACGTTGAGCCGCTAATAATAATATCGAAAGACCAAGTCGACAATGTAGGATTGAGAAACGGTTAAAAAGGGTTAATAGAGAAAACGTTTGTGGACGATGACAGAACACAGAGAGAGAGAGAGAGAGAGAGAGAGAAAACACAGAATGGAAGGAGTGTAGGGAGTCTGGGAAAGGACATAAGGATTTCTTTAAGTTAAAGTACTTGTAGGTGAGACATGAGAGCCTTTACGGTCCAGCGACGACAGATTAAACAGAAACGGTTCTCCTTAGGTAATGTGATCAATGCTTACCATCTAAAAAGAGAAGTAGCACCACACTACAACATTTTATTGAATCCCACTATATGTACTGCTGTTAAAAAATTACTGTACATGTAGACCTAATGGATCATCGCCTTGCCCGTCCAATGCTCAATGCTACATTGTAAATTTTCTGGGTTACCATCTTGCCAGTTATTTACTCCTGGGGTCAGTTGCACAACACATTTCTAATTTTAAACACTTTTAGGCCTTAACTCTATTTAGATAATTAGTTTAATGTGCACCACAATTTTTGAAGTTTTAAAACTTAAAACTGCTTTAAGTAAGATAAAGTTGTTTAAGTCTGACTTTCCGTCCTGTCAGTACAATTTTTGTATGTTTTTCTGCAATGCATCAAAATGGCAGAGAAGAGATTTTGCTTCTTTAGAACAGTTTTAAGGTTTAGAAACGTGTTGTGCAACTGGCTCCTGAGGTCTGCACACGTGTACCTTTTGCATCACTGTCTCGCCAGTAAAATACTAAACGCTGTACGGGTGCATCTGCTGGATCGCTTTGGACAAGTGCGTGTCCGGGTGGATTGAGAAAAAGCTGCGACTGGCTGACGTGACCTCTGGTGTCAGACGACCGTAAAAGCACGTATTGATTAACGGCTGAACTTCACCTACCAGAAAACCTGATCAAATTCTTCACTCTATATCAGGTAGTCAGTAAAAGGCAGAGTTCTCTTCCAAAGCCTGGGCTGCATCGCACTTTCTAAACCAGATTGATGTCGACCGTTCAATGACATTTTGATGGTTAGCGTTAACTCCCGCTAAAAAAGTAAACTGGACATGTTCCAGTGCCGCCATTTTATATGGCAGGGATAAGTGAATGCATTCTTCAAAGCAGCCCTCGCAGCCTGCTGCTTTCAATCATGTCCATAGAACTTTCTCAAAACTAAAAAAAAAAACCCGAGGAATGGCAACAGGCTTCTTCGCCGAGGGCCACATTTTTTACCCTTCGTCAGCTGACGGCGGCTATTAAGTTGATTGAGGATCGCATCAGGAGCTTTGTGTGCCCTGACAGCTGCACTTAATGATTCGTCATCCTGCTTCCAATCTGTGCGTCAACATTATCAACCCAGAATCTTCCATTGGGTAGGCTGGGGTAAGCAGAGGGGAAAAGCATTCAAAATAAAGCCAGCGTATCCTGGAAGACAGGGGTCAGTATTTAAAGCCATATTCAATAATGTTCTCAAAACAGTCAAAGAATTACAAACTAAAAACACGAAGAAAATAGAAAACATTAATAGTAACAGAGGTGCTAATTTTAAAAAATGTGATTTTGTAGGTTGCTACTGTGGAGTTTGCTTTTGTAAACAGGTGCGCAAAAGCTATGAGCCCCAGCATCTGGGAGCAGACAGTTTTAGTCCAGTTTAAGTCAGTATAGCTGGAGCACAAACGCACAGACTGTCGTAGTTTACGATCTGAGTATTTCGTTTAGAGAGGTCAGTCAGTCATTCGTCCCTTGACTGGTTCTCTGACTGGCCCAACATTCTCACCTATTTTGGGTGATAGTGGGCTGGTCCTGCACATGTCAACCAGTGCGGTCCTTGACGTTTGTAAGCCAGTTATTCCTCTGTCCACCACGGCGTCGACCAACTTCCAAGGTACCTTGACCAACAGTCTTCACGTCACGTGGCCAAACCAGACCAGCTTTACAGGTACAAGTAGAGGTTCCTGGTGTCATACGAGTGTGGCAACCCTGCTTCGCACAAAGTCCTTGGTTTCATTGTCTGTGCGAAGTCCAGAACAGCCATCTTCGGCACCTGTTCTCGAATGCCTGGATTTTCCTCTCCGTATCGGCGAGCAGAGTCCACGTGTCACATACGTAAAGCAGGATCGGTATAACAAGAGACTGGTACAGATTGTACTTTACAGTAAACCCGAGGTTATGGCTTTTTAGAGAGGTGGAGCCATATAGTTCTAAAATGTAACCAGATGGGACATGCGAGAACGCGAGCGCAGATACAAGTATATAATAATAAAATATAATAAAAACACAAGCTTGATAACACATCACACATACAGAAGCAATCTCACTGTATACACAACAGTACAAAGAGTATAAGTGCGTTTATAATCCCTTCCTTCTTCGTGACATTTATGGCCTGGGGAGGTTTTGTTCCAAAGATTTAGCTGTCTAACTGTACCATACTGATTAGTATTGCTGCAAGAAGTTCTTTTATTAGAAAAAATATGGATGAAGTAGGCGAGTGAGCAGGTGTTCATTAGGTAATTAGATATTGAAACTGCGGAAAAATGCATTTAATTATTATGACAGTAACTTTTTAATGTTTTGTTACTAGTGGTTATTTTTTTTAACTTACAATTAGTATTTTTCTTCTTATTTTAATCATGTCTATTATTGTTGCTTGTCAACTCTTTGTTTCCTTTCTTTCTTCATATTTTCTTATCAAACTGCTTCAGATTTTAACCATGACTTCACATTGACCAGGTGAATAAACACTCATAGGGATAATGTCAAACAAATTATTTTAAAAAACGTGCATTGCCTGACACGAGTTTGTTAAAAAAAATTATAGTATCCGGTAAATTTTTCTACGAAACAGAACGTCTCAGTAACTGAACAATTAAAATACCGAAGGCGCTGACCATTATTTTAAATCTTGTATGGACATACCCCCACTTTACATTTTGAAGAACCAAGCCACTATTTTTTTAGCTCAATAGCAGTAGAATAATCCACAGTCATGCAATGTAAATTGACATTTTCTCTAACGAAGAGCATTAAAAGTGACTTTTGAATAATTTGAAAGCCAACATTGATGTCGAGGAAGCATCAGGCAAACCAAAAGAGACGCCAGTCGCCTGTCAAATTTGTAAGTAACAGCATTTTCGTTTGGTTCAGTTCATTGAAAAATTCATTAAAGAAAAAGTTTGTCATTCGAAACTAATTACAGTAAAGTAATGTTTGAAAGCATTTCGATGATATTTTGTTGTATAAAGATTGATCTAGTTCAGATATATCTCACATCGTAATAAGCAGACATAAGTCGAAAGAGGTCCTTCCTAGTTGCGGGGAAAGGTCACATGCATGCATAAGTCTCCGAAAAGGACTGGAAATATTCCTTTGATTGAAACCATTTTTGAATGTATGAGAAATGCAACATTACCATAAAAAAAACGACGACACGAACGACATTTAAAACTGTCCAAAACAAGCAAAATAAACAAACTGCTCAAGTTCTGTTCTAAAATTTTAAAAGTATTTGTAAATGAGTAAGAAAACAATGCGCGGTCCAGCGATGACAACAATATAAGCAAAACCATACGACGATTAAAAAAAACTTTCTGGCCCGGAGGAGCCACGGAGGGTCTCCTGAGGGGTGGCCGCCTCGTTGCCGATGGTGAGATCTGCATCTGCGCCGAATGGATTCCGACAGACAGTTTGTGTCCTTATCGCCCCCAACATGGCAAAATAAATTGCAGGATGCACTTCATCGTGTTGGCGCATATAGAGTTGTCTGGATGAGATAATTTACAAATGATGATTCACTGTTGTTTGCACGGCTGTCTATGACCTTAGTCATAGAACTGAGATGAGGACATCTGCTGTGAAAACAAGAGGAAGCAGACAAACGCAGCGTCTGTATCAGTCTTTGAAAAAAAGTCTCGAAGATAATCCCCGAAATAATAATTTTTTCAGAAACACACCTCCCATTTAAATTTCTCACTGCTTAAAGTCTGAGTAGAATGTATGCAGTATGGATGTTTCGATAGCCGGGATACGAATATTCTTTGTTCCATGTCTCCATACTCCAGTGGGGTTTTCTAGCATATCGTCATTCATATAGATTTCCATGCATTCCCTAAGTGACTTGCAACACAGTTCTAGAATATTTAGTCTCATTTCCTATCTGTGGCCAAGAAAGTAGAAGGTGAAGCTGTCTGTGAGCGATAGGCAAAGTCCTCATGCAAAATCGCCTCCAGGTGGAAGCACTTTCTCGTCAAAAATCAATCTCAGCGAGCTGCTGTGACAGGAATTTCTTGAGACCTTTGATCTCAGAGTGAGCCAAGGAAAGTCAGTGAAGCATATATCTGTCTACATACACACTAGACGTAGAAAGAGTTACATGACTAGGTGTAGAATCAGTTACAGGATAAGACAAAGCTTAGGTACAACCTGCTCTGAAATGTATTAGTTACTTCTGCGAGAACAGATACGTACCCGCCTGTTTCGATTTGCCTTAGACAAGAAAAAGCTGTCGCCTCTTGCCTTTCCAGTCAGGATTTTAGGCTACATAAATACAAATCTAGATACCCGAGTTTCCCCGTGAGAGATAATTGTGAACAGGGTACAAACTCAAACTGAAAAAGTTTGGTGCTAAGCCAATACATGGCACACGCCCATAGCAAAGCGAAAACATGGGGACCAAACCTACAGGGACAACCCCACCTCTCCCCCCTGCCCACCCCACAAAAAACCCCTCGACAATGCTAAGTGTTCTGTTTTGCATTTTCAGATCGTTTTACACTATTAACACTGACAGCATAATAGAGATAAGTAAAAAAAGACGAGACAGATCGTTTTCTTGTTTTGGGGAAACGGGTACGTCTAACTGCTCATTAATTCAGTTGGAAATAAAGAAAACGACAGCTTTCTGATGACCCCAGTAGTCTTAAGAAAGAAAACTACATCTTTCTGATGTTATCACAAGCCGAAAGCATAAAACAAGAGGTTATGTGTTTAGACTGACTGAAAGGAAAACGATGTGGCCAGGCAACTTATCAGTAAAAATTGAGATGTATTATCAGCAACTAGTCCCCAAACCTCGATAAGGATTCTTTTGTAGCTTGAGTTTGGTTATCTTTTCTATCTGCTGACTCCTATATAAAGTTTTTTTTAGAATTATACAAGGTCTGCTGCACATTTTAAAACGCCGTTTCTTCATCTGTATAAAACAGGTCCGACTGTGACAACATCGAAGGTGAAACTGAAATTTCCCATTTCAAGGAGTGAATAATCAATCAGATGACTTCTCTCTCTCTCTCTCTCTACCTGTCTCTATCTTTCTCATCCCGTCTCTCTCCTTCCCCTTCTGAAGATGACTTAATGAACTCATTATGGCTTAACAAAGCAGCAGACCACAGAAACTCTGGAGCAAACTAAATGTCTCAAGTTAGCTGAAAATATAGACCAACTGCAAGCGATTGAAAGGGAAACGTGTTAAAGGTCTAGCGGGATGCAGATTTTCTTTTCTAGCGATTGGATGAGGATCAGTGCAAGACAGCACCTCTCCAAATTTAGAGGCCATAGCCCCGGCTTCCGTTGTAGATGGATAAGTTTATACTGTGAAGGCATTAAAGTAACGAAAGTTACTGTCTTTAATGTTAAACATCTTTTAATCCCCTGTTGTAGTAAAATGAAATCTCACAGTGAAAAAAATGTTAGTCTATTGACCTCCTGGAACAGCACGTCATTTGCAAGAATTTCATTTGTTCCGCGATCGGTTTCCAGTGAATGAAATAGTCCTAGACAGGGGTATACCTTGGTACCTCCCCACTTTCCTCTTCATACTCAGTATCCTTTTCTCTTAATCTTCTGGCTATGTGGGACATCGATCCTCCACTCTCGTGATACATACATCGCAATGGGTAGTGTGCTGCCTGGTCCCTACTGTCCCTTTTGTCGAGACACGCACATCTCTGGACCTCTCTCAAATCAACTCTGCTGCAGAGCTTGCCTCTCTGAGTCTCGTGCCAGGGGTGGCTTCACGAAATTGTGAAACTGGCGCCAGTTAATGGGGTTGTCCGTGAAATGGGCGTCGAAGCGACTACTCAGAGGAAAATAAAACTTGAAAAGATTACATTCAAGTTATGTTTAATTTAGTCTTCTGTGTAATTTCTCTTGTAGTGTTCTGGTGGTTCTACCGAGGCACCTGATGTTATTAAATACCTTCGTCACAGTATGGGCTCACACCAGTCGAATAGGAAATTAGGCTCAAAGCTGCTCAAAGTGTTTCATTAATTACGAAATGCGTTGTGATTTGTAAATTATTTGTTGAAGGTTACACACATTGTGAGATCTTAAAGCTTACTTCAAATGAGGCTGAGGTTAAAGGATTATACTTTTGGGACATCCCAGAAGATGAGGTTTAGACCCCTTTTTCAACACTCGTGTAAAAACCACGATGTTTAAGTCTGCTCGTGACGGAACAGGATTGCACTTCTCACAATTTTCGAATTAGTGACTTACAAGGAATCAGACCCACTCATTTGAAAACGGGTTTGCATTCGGTTTATCCTGTAAGAGTTCCTGTTCGTTTCTCCACCCCGAAGATTGCTCCCTCAGGCGGAAAGAATGTCTTGAATACAAAGCTTTTGACCCTCAGTATTAGTGCCTAGCTCCACCACGGGCTTTGGTCTGCAACTTTCGTTCTGTATGTACAGATTGTTGATTGCTTCTTAAAATAATAAGGTTTGTGCTGAGGTCCAGAAATTTCTACTGACAAAAGAAAACTTAAATGTAGTACGAGATGAGATAGAGAAGAAGTAACAACCAAAAAAGAAATGTTGGGAGAGGCAGAAGAGAAAAGGATTAAAATAGAACAGGTAAAGATAATGAGGAAGGTGAAGGGATCGTGACAGAATGGAAGCAAATATCACGAGAAAGATGGAAGCAACACGTGACTGTCTGGTGACAGAAAAAAATCCTGTCCTGTGCGTTTGCTTCATTTCTTCGTTTCCTTTCTTTCTTCCAGCTTATGAGTGAATACAAGGTGAATACAAAATGAAGTCATAAGTGCCAGGTGCAACAATTATTACACCACAAGATTTCCCAGGACGACCTATTAAAACAGAAAACTCCAAGTCTTCATTCTCCTCCCTGCCTTTGATGCGTTGCTAACGTTCCGCTGACTCAACCTTCTTGATTTTTAAATTGTCTTCCGTTTTTTTAAAGACTATAAGCGGATGAAACCGAACCTACGCATGTACTTAAACAGTAAGATAGTAACAAAACAGTGTTAGGGATCCCAAATATATGGCTGCTCACATCAAGTGTCTTGGTTACAGCCGTACAGCCACCTACGTCAGGATCGAAAAAAAAGAAAGCTGAACCATTTTACCAGAAAACACGCTGCTGTTACTGAAAATAGGAAGGATGGATTTCTTCTGTGAAAAAAAGGTTACTGAATGCAGTAAAAGTATAAAAACCTTGACTTTGACCTTTATCTGTGAACAGCGCGCTTCTATAAATAACGGATTCCTGTCATGCAACGTGTGCGCAGAAGAATGATGTCGTCTAACATTTTTAGCGCTGTAAGTTGTAAAATTATTTTATCCTAGCAGAATTATTAATAGTTCAAGCAGTTAAAGTCACTATGGACATTTGCTTATAGAAAAGGTGTTGTTTAATGTGATTACAATAACTCTAATCGTGAGATGTAATCAAAAGTAAAATTATAATGTCAGATGACAGTGGATTCGATAGATAGACATAAAGACAGACAGGTAACTAGTTATATATATATATATAGAGAGAGAGACAGAGTGAGAGAGAGAGAACGCGCGAGAGAGATAGCTAAACAGAAAAATAGCCAAACCAGATAGATAAATAGACAGACAGAAAGAAGTGAGAAAAGGAAAGAAATTCACAGAAAGGAAGAACCATTCACGTACCATACTCAAGAATCTACGCATGTGCACACGTACACGGACACAAAAGGCATGCACGTCCAGACGGATTGAAAAAGCACCCACATCCTCCCTCCTTCCACACACACACACACAGGGTCAAAAAAGGGGCGTGCACGTTAAAACGGATGGGGAAATCCCGCCTCCACACGCTCACACACGCACGCACACACACACATTAGTGTGCTAAACAGAACGAATAGAGTGAACAGGGAAATGAAGGGCAGGGTTGGCTGATAACAGAGTATGTGGACGTTGCCACGATTAAGTTGACAGAGAGCCGTTGAGAATGTTCTGGTCTATTTGTAGTTTCATTATCACGCAAGCTGTTCTGCAAATCGCAACGCTCCAATCTGCATTGCCAATGGCTCCCCCCCCCCTCGTCTGACATGAGCGAACTTGCACCAAGTGGTGAAGGCACCTCGGGACTCTTTGCATTTCTCCCTCTCTCTCTCACACACACACACTCTGTCTTCTTTCTCTCCTCCCCAACAGCTCCTTTCCCTCTCATTTCCATATTTTTGGGAGGTCTTGATCCAACGGATCCATAGCTACACTAGAAAATGCACAGACAAGTGTGCACACATGCACATGCACAGGCACGCGTGCACACACGCAAGCACACAGAAAAGAGCACACAGCTGCAAGTTTATCATGCAAAGATGATTTAGATCGAATCCAGAAAACCAAGTTTTAGTTTTTGTGTTTGTGTGGGTTTTGGTCGGTTTTTGGTAATAAAATGAAGACTTTGGCTGTTAAAAAATACTTTTGCTTGCTATGCGCTCTATTTATCTAGTTTGTCCGAGCTTGTCTGTATATCACTATAATGGTACGCTTGTAAATGTTTACAGCTTCGATCAAACATGGGAGATTAAAACAAAAACAAAAGTAACTTGTACTCTGCTTACCCTTTCAAGAATTTTTCAGAGTAGAAACTCTTTTTCCTAATGATGCTTTAAGGCCGCTGTATCCTACTTTTCATGCCTATAACAGCGCTCAGTTCATTATTTCAGCAATTATTTTTTTTACACGAAGAGTACATGTTTCAAACGCAGCTTATACAACTGCCAACGGCTGATGAAATATGCCTGCTCGTCTATTTTTTAAACCTTCCTTTTCGTGTGGCATGAGCCGTAGAAAGCTTCATTTGCATACAGAAGGCTCCAGCTGTACAGACAGAGCCTCCGCGTTCGACCCCAATTTACAGATGCTGTCTGCGAGTTGAAAGAGTTTGCTGACCTAACGGGAATGGTGTCCTCTGCAAATTTGTGATTTCCGGTAGATCAGTTTGCAAAATTTGCAATTTGAAGCAGGGCTGACATCTGCGCTGAGCGCTCTCTAGCGGCCAAAATACAGATTGTGTTGCACTATGTATGTGCATTGGGAATTTGTCCTGTACCCTTTTCATACAACTATAAAACCAGTAAAACTTTCCCCGTTGGCTGTTGAAACTCTGCAGATAAAGAAAATGCTGTCGACTTTTAACAGATGTTAGAAATGCATAGTGATGACCTTGCAGACTAGCCACCAAAACCAGATACTAGTTGTCCTTTACAATGTCTTACTGATTAAAGGCAAATAGATTAAAAATATTCAACATGTTTCATAACTTTCCTTTTAAATCGAAGACTATTTTTGTCGAGGAAGTCACTGAAGTAGCGACATTAAGTCATCAACCACAACTCATGAGACAAAAGAGTAGATTGCAGTTCTCCAATTGGGATCAGTGTGCGCTGGGAAGGGAAGAGAAAAAAATGAGAAAACTTTGGATTGATTTCAGACATGAATGGTTTCTTTTTTTGCTCTGTCCTCACTCAATCACTACTATTTTTCTTACCTTCCATTTCGCTCTTTCATCTGTTTCACGCACGCACGCATGGGCGCGCTCAAACACACACACAAAGACACAACAAACAGGATCAGTTCCCAATAGACAACAAAGTGAGGAATAGCATCACCACAATGCAAATTATTTAAATGTAAAAAAAAATCTTCTTTAACTCTCGCCCTTGATTTCGAAAATACAACATTAAATGGTGCCCAATACGTAATAATACTCAGTTTATTTAAAAACTTTTTAAAAAGCTATATTTTTATTTTATGAGTAATTTAAATGAATAAAAAATGATGTAATTGTACTCAAGTAACATTTTAAAAATAATATGTGTGTGAAACAAAGAGGAAGAGGACACAAAGGACCATTTGCTTTCACACCGCAAACACGTGGGTTGTGAGCGACTTTTTTATTTTATTTCAGATCCAGTCAAAAATGTCTGATTCTGATTCTGAAAGTTTTTATTCAGAGGATGACACTTTTGTTGTCTTTGGTGAAGAGAATGTGGAAGAAGATAAAGAAAATAGTTTTATTTTTCCAAACAGTGGAACCACTTTTTATGACAAAGACACGCAAGTTGAATTCTTATTTACTTTTTTATAATTGCTACTCGTTACTAACACTGTTTCAAAAACGCATCTTGCATTAAATTTACATAAAGAAATTTCACTTTGGTTGCATTTATAAGACCTAGACCAATGTTGTCATCATTTTGGACTTGCAGAGAAAGTTTGTGTGTGATAATCTAAAATAAAGCATCGGAGGCCAGCAAAACAGTACACATATATAAGTAAGATCTTCGGCAAATGTAACTGGAATTTAATAAAATTGTGTTAATTCTAAAAATTGAATGTACATTGAGATTTTGAGCAGCTGCGATTGCAGACCTTATTTACAGGGCCTGTAATCAGATGACTGATTCTGAACCAACAAATATATTTTCTCACAAGGACTGATGATCATCAAAAGAAAACAAAATATTAAATCTTAAACTTTCCCCTGCCAGAGGCAGCTGATTTAATCAATGCTTAAGAAAATTATTTTCAAGAAACTTAACCGAGTTTTACTTCCTAAAAGAAGTGTAAGGTACGGCTCTGTGTCTCAATTTTTGATTCAAAATTAAAAAAAAAATAAACTGAGGAAAACAACTGCTTGACCTGGCAACCATTATATCTCCTTACCCCTAACATAAAAAGCTCGTACATTTAAAATTGCTGAACTGACCCTACGGGCATTGATATTTATATAGAGAGATAACCCCCCTTCCCTCTTGCTACTTTACCCATCTTTCTCGCAGAATCACTATATTTCTCTGTTCCTGTTACTTGATGCCTTTTGTTTTCTGTTTCGTCAGTACTGTCGTTTTCTTTCGTCCCCTTTGTTCTGTATCTACTTAGTCCACGTCTCTTCCTCGTTTTAAGCGCTAAGAGCATGCTCTCTATGAGTGTGAATATGCGCTATAAAAATCTTCACTATTATTATTATTATAGATGTGCATACAGATAAAGCCCATTTGGTGTATATATCAAACTACTATATCACAGATGACCCCTAAAAGGAGCTGACACGAATGGACTATATCCTCTCAACTAGGGATACAGGCAGTCCCCAGGTTACAAACCGGTTACATTCCTGAGGTGGTCTTTAAGTCTATTTTGTACTCAAGTCGAGACCATACGACTGGTTCGTCATCAGCCTCAATTAGACAAATATTTTACCTTTTCGTGCACAACAGTTTCCGAAACACTTCCAAATATATTAAAACCTCTTAAATACAATAATAATCGCGTTGTAATTAGTTCCTGCATTCTTTACAATGAACCGTTTTCTTGTAACTTGATATATAGAATTAACAGACCTTTTGGTCTTTAATATTGTATAAAAAAAATTTAATGTATTTTCCGATTGTGGCATTGATCAAATTAAGTCTTCGAGGTTTGTAAAAAAAAGGGAGGACCCCATCATTTGCTGTGATGAAGCCCAAAGATCCACATACCAACAGATGACATTTTTTTAATCGGAAAAAAGAAGACCCATAAAGTACAATCATCCATAAATCAAATATGCCCCCCAAAAAAATTAGCACAACGCTGTCACTAAGTGTATGTCTTTCTGAATAAAACTTTTCGCCGGTGGGGATGTGGATTGCTGAACCTTTACATTTATCTTTTTATCGCCGGTGTCTCAATAGTCAAGGTAAAGTGCTTTTCTGGTGAATGATTTATGAGTAGAGAATTTTCAACTGTGGTGCTTTCTGACTTTCGCAAATTGCTTCTTTAATAATGAAATGCCCGTACTCAAGTGCGATGCATCTTATCATTTTCGGTACCTTCTTCTCCCTTTCCCCCAAAGTCCCATAAACAAACACACAAACACATACGCCAAACCCACACACATACACAGACATTCACGCGCAAACACATTCTCTCTCAGGCTGTGCGCATGTGTAGGTTGCAAGTGTGCACAGCTATATTTAACAGCGACCACAAACAGCTATTCTTGCTGACATCCCTCCATTTTTACTTAGGAGTATCGAGGGAAATAAATAAATCACCATTTTCCCAATGACGTGCTGCATATAGTGGGTTCCATTAAAAAATAATTGTAGCCGTGTCGCTTGACACTGTGAAACACTTACTTTTATCACCCTATGGGTCGCTAGGGAACGAGTTCTTTACTAGAAGTGTCACTAAGTACAGCCCCGGAAGAAAGGATCTCAAATGTTTGGTGTCTAGTCGTCCTTCCGTATTAGTATTAATAGGCCACGGTCGTGACACAGATACCACGCATCTATTGTTTGTATGTCTTTATACTATGTTGTTGTCAGTTTCTGTGATTGATCGTTGTCAAGAATCTGCATTATTTATGACTTTTTTTCCAGAGCTGAGGTTTCTCTTGACTTATAGTCTTAACTGTCCTACGTGAGAGAGAAGTTCGTTATCGGCAACACCAAAATGACGATTCACTCAAACATTTGTGCCAGCTTTTGTGGATTTTCATTTAATAATAATAATAATAATAATAATAATAACGGAAATTTATATAGCGCATTTCCCTGCTTTACAGAAGGCTCAATGCGCTTTACAAAGAAATTCAAAGACACAAATTCACTCAACCGACAAAGTGAAACAGACTAAAACATGTCCACAAACAATGGTACAGAGATATATCAACAAAATTAATAACCCCCCCCCAACACACACACACACACAAAAGAAAAACCACTGGACAATAATAAAAACACGTACACGGACGCACGCAAAGTAACATGCAAATGTCATGTCTATAGAAGGACGAATGGGACGAAGAAACACATGAAGCCAGTAGTCGGTAACAGTTTGCTCAACCCAATAGAAAATCTGTAAGCGAGGCTGCAAATAATAATGAAATAATAATGTTGTATAGCGCCACATCCTGGCCTGTGGACAGCTCAAGGCGCTGACGTCAAAAGAAGATGACGACAAAATGTGGGTGTGTAGCGGCCCGTCACCTCCACGTCACAGGGCAGCGTCACACACAGCAAGAACACAGTCCTCAGCACAAATATCCAACACGTCATACAAACCGGAATACACTCCATAGAAACAAATATCAAACATGTCATACACTCCACAGAAAATGCAACATCCAACAGAAGGCACAAGTTTCAGTGGAACGCCAGCACACGCTCAAGTTCACTTGTGGATTTCTCTTTTTATTTTGTGTGAACCACACCGGTCTCGACTAAGTGTGCTATTCTCACTAAACATGTTGACGATCTTCACGAGCCTCTAATTTCAGATATTTTCTCTCTCCCAGATAAATAACAGAACTAGACCTCAAAATTTCGCAGACAAATAGACCCGTATGATCAACAACGGTTGGAATTGGTGATGTATTTTGCTAGATGGACAGGTGAACAATACCTTTATCCCGCGTCTCAAAACGTATTCATGCATCGTTAACTGCAGTCAGGTTTGAAAACAACTGGCAAATATTGTTCGATACGCTTTCAGAATACTATCTGATGACAGTTCCTGACCCTGTAACTCTTGACGGGTGCAGACAATATGGGATACTCTTAGCGGTTGTGTTTCTGGGTGTTTATTTTATGTGTATTTTAAGCTTATGTGTGTTTGTAGGTCTGCTTCGTGTTAAGCAGCTTCAAGCTTTTAAAAATAATTTTTGAAATATAGCTCCAGTATTAGTAGGTTTTGTTCCAACCAGTGTTTTTTGGGGGGTGGCATACTACAATAGATCAGACGACTCTAGCCGGGTAGGACTGAGCAGCAGGTGGTCATCACCAAAAGGTTGTCACGAAATCGACTGGGTGAGACTCCCTCGCCAAAGAGACTATTGGAGAAACGCCCTGCAGGCTGTGCGATTAATGTTTAACTGAGTGGTCACCCTGGTTTCCGCATACTTAGCAGTGAAGGCGGGTTGGGGATGTAGGGTGTGTGACATGATGTTGGTAGTGTGTGTGGGGAGGGGTGATGGGAAGAAGCCTGAGGAGAATCGTGGGTTACCTGGAAGTGACGACGTGTGGCAATGAGTCAAGGCAGACAGGAAAGTCGTAGAGAAGAATAAAGACTAGAATAGCACCGACTGAGATCGGGCTGACGATTCAATGACACTTCAAAATTTTTCAATAGTGGGAGGAGGAAATCGGTGTTTCACGCCGTCACCGACTAAAATCACGGCCCTGGAAACAAGTGTCACACAAAAAGAGAGAATGGGTACCTGCACTTGTAGTCTGTAATATTATTTACTCCATAAACCTTAAGTTACTTAAAATAATACAAGTCAGTAAGCGCTGGTAAAACAGAATTAAGACAGCAAGGGAAATGAAATCAGGACAGTAAGCTAAGGTAAAATCAGGGCAGTTGGGCAAGGTAAAACAGAATCGGGATTTTGTTTTAAAATGAAACAAGGAGAGCGTTCAAAGTTTTTTGGAAGACGGGTGGCGAAGGACTGAAGCTATTTATAGCGCAGTCCTTATGAGACATGTTTCATTACCAGCAACTAGAGCACACAAAACTGCATTGCAACGGCTCGGCACGTCCACGACCTTAACTAAGCGAACAGCTCCTCAACTAAACGTGCTTGAGTGACGAGACATGCGGGAAAGTCTCCTTCTATCCCGAGGGCCCTGTTTCAATAGCAGTCTCTTTGCCTCATTTCTACCTCCATTTTTTTCAAACAGGTGGGTAAATTGGTTCACGCCTTGAATTTTGGGTTCCTTCAAATATCCACAAAACACAAATATGTCAAGAAAACATGAACAAAAGCGTGAGAAATCTGAAACAGGAGCTGTCGTCTAGCGTTCAAACACCCGGAGTCAGCAAAAAAAGAGGCAAGCAAATGAAACCTGATGAGCAACAAAACCCTCGTGACTGTCTGCCGCACTGCCCAGGGCAAGAAGACAAGGGTGCTCACTCTTCAACAACATTAGACTAGCCTCCCCAGAACACCAGACAGTGTAATGATGCTGGACTAGCGTCTCTCTGGCTTCTTCCGGCGTTCAGGAGGTTTAAACAAGGGTATCTTCGTTCTCCGGGGCCAGTCGACCGCAGTTGTGACGTCTTTGTAACCAGTCTTCCCAGTCTGTCAGTCCGCGCGGCCTACAGGCAGACCTGTCGAGGGTGAAGAGGGAAGGAAAAGGAACGTAGCAGCTGCTGACGTCACTTCTGTTCGAGGCCGTAATGAAAGATGTAGGAATTAATATCACAGATAATGATGCTGAGGGTCTAAAACTCTGGCCTCTGGAGACGTCATCTACTAATGCCTGTCCTGTTTTACAGCTACAGATGTCCTTATGCATGATGAAATGAGAACATATTATTTACTTTTTTCTTCACTTATGTTTGGCCTATGCCGAGTAGAATCATACACAGGAGTATATTTTGGAGCAAGTTCTTGCGAAATGGGGGGAGGGGGCGGGGTTCATGTGACAGTTGCGGGAGACATGGATAGAAGTGCTAAGATGTTGTGTGAGAGATGCTGGGAGTGCACATCGCAAGAATCTTTGCAAGTGTTAATTTCAAACCGGTGGCGAGAGTGAGAATAGTGAGAATCGAGTGTCATGAGTTCGGATCTCGGCTTCAATACTTTTCTCTCTGGATGTGACGTCTGCTGCGCGCAAGACTGACCATCGATGGTTTTCTCCGGGTACTCAGGTTATTTATTCCTCTACCGGAGGTGCAATTGATCCTTCGTGCACTTTGAGAATGTTATGGGTTCATTGAAAACGAGTTGGGCCCGCCATCATTGTTGGGAAAGGGCACTTTATGAATAAACAGATTGATTGAAATCAGACATTTATCCGTTTTCATCCTAAAAGCGCCGAATTGGAACGAGTGGGAGATGTTCAAATGAAACGCCATCTTGTGTTTTATGTAATTTGTGATCATCATAAATTTTCCCAAAGCGGGAGAGGAAGATAGATAATAGATTGATAGATATATCTAGACCAGAGACAGATAAATGGCATCACGTTCATGAAACATTTGCCTGATACGATTGCCCAGCAAAGAAAATGTTTGCTTTAGTACTCATAACACGCTTACAACATGACTGTGAGCGGCATGTCGAGGACGATATTGATGATCAGTTCTTAAGCTCAAGATATTTCTCATGATTTCTTCAGCTGAATATGAAAGCCCCTACCTTCATGTCGCATGTTGACGTAGTGCAGTTTATAACAGTGCACGACCTCTTAACGATATTTCGAATGGTGGTAGATGTGAAGGTTGAGAACAAACACACGTTTTTAACGATTGGACACAGTTCTTAGGAACTGAATAAGTGTTGTCGGCTCGGGTTGTCTTATGTATCAAAACAGACCATCAAATATAAGTGCATCTGGATTTCATCCAATAGAAGGATAAAATGTTAATCCTCTTCTGTGCTCCCTGAAAGTGGTGCAAAAATTCTTTTCCTGTTATTAGTAAAGATCTTCCCAGAATATGGTAACAGACTGGTACTGCCAGAACAGATGACTTATTGTCTATTCTTTGTAAGACAAACAACGAGAGTTAAAGGATAAACCGAGCGCAACATTTTTTTTATGATCGGGTTGTTCGGGTTGTTCGTTCTAAAATAATAATTCCCAAAATATAAGTACATAATTATGGTTAAGTTTAAAGATATAAGCCTTCAAATATCATATTTCTCACCTGCAACTAGGAAGGCGGGAAAAATGTACTCTCCTGTACTGAAGGTTCTCTTACGCGATCGAAGTATTTGTAACAACGAGTTTGCATGTCTTTAATCAAATGAAGAAACATCGCTCAGGTTGTCGTGTTCAAGAAGCGATTTTTTTGCCAAAAAAAGTGAAACAGATGAATTTTGAATACAGCCCTACAGATTGGAACTTCATTTCGAAGCTTCGAATGAAGTTAAAAAAATAATTAAATAGTGTAAACTGATTTCATTTAACAGACTGGTACGTCAATCAGATCAAAATTTAATGGGCAACAATCACGGACATTGCAGTCTACATTGTATTATTACTGATTGTCTGTTACTAAGTGGGCGCATTTGAGTTAATTTTCCCATGTGTATTATTGTTAATAAAATATAAACACATTTCAAAAGTGTTTGTCCCAGATAAACTCCTTTAATTTTATTTTTATTTGATGGTTTCAAGCATTGCATTTTTATTTTATAGTTACAACTGACTGCTGATAAGGATTCTTTTACAATTAAAAATATAATGATAGTTTGAAAAATGTTTATCGATGCCAAAACTAATTTCTTCCTCATTTAGCTGCATGCAAAATTTTCTGTTTACTTACTGATACTCGCACGTGTTCCCGTTTAAGCTCCTTATAATATGTTTATCACCCTCATTTCTTTTTTTTCCCCCTTTTTTTAGCTGTTTCGATCACACACATCAATGGTGCCCTCACACTGTCAGTTGTTTGAGCATTATGCTGGATAAAGATACGACTGATGATGTGTTTGTGACTGTCACACCATGTTACTTGTAGACCAGACGGTGTAGAAACCGTCGATGTTGCATATCTGATGCTTGATCTAACAGCAGTCGTAGTTGGTTTTAACATCTCGTGCTTTTGTATAGCAAGCACTGCTGTAGGAATAAGATTTCTTCGTTTTACAAGACTTGCTTGTACTGCATAAGTGACTGGATAACAATCGATTTTGAAATGTTTTGAGCAAATTCTTGAGTACGTTGTGGGGACGAAGTTCGCATGGCACGTTTGAAGAAAACAGAGACCTGTATATACACATATATACACATATATTATATACACATCTCTGAACAAAGTGAATCCACTGGCGTTTGCTGCTATTATCTTTAGGATTTCCTTCATGAGTACAAACTAACTCCCTCTGAGTGTCGAAGAAAACATTCAGCAACAGCATAATGTGTCATGGTCAGTTTTCTTTTCTCTTGGCATCTTTTCTCTTAGACTTCAGGTAGTGCAGACAGGGCTATTTTTTAGAAATACTTCCGTTTCTTCACTTCCTGTTTTCTAGACAAATCCAGGTGTGCTTAAGAGAAAATTATTAATATAAAATATCTCATGCCTCTTCGTCATAAAATACCACCGGAATATGTTTTTGTGATACTTTGTGCTCTGTTTCCAGCAATATTTGCTCAGCAGTCAGGTTGGCCTTTAACACTCTTTCTTATAAATATGGACCTGTCGGTAAAATTCCTTCAAGAATTCTTAACTGAAACCATTTCTCTGTTGTTGTCTTATGGCATTTTTAAATACAGGGTTTGCATGGGGGTTTGTTTCAAACCTAGTATCCCATTTCAAAGTATTGCAACAACCCTTATATATATATATATATATATATAAATAAAGTCATTCAATCTTTTCAATGTCCAAAGCTCTCTACTCTCATGTTGTAACAAAGAAAAACTATCAAACTAGAAAAAGGTACAAGTGTAAACTGTTATAGTGATCTGAATTATTATTACTTATTGATAGTGAGATCCCTTCGTCTAAATGGATGGAAGGGGCTGCTCTCTGTCGTGTATTTGACTCATCTTCTGGTGTTGGCATGTTTGTGACTTGCCTGCCACCGTGCATTTGAGGTGCCCCTTCCGTGTCGATACTTCGGTTTCTTTTTGACGGGAAGACTTCACTTAATTAACAATCGACAGTACCGCAGGGTTCAGTTCCGTTTGACCTTTATTGATCAGTGGATTTTTGTGTGTGTATATTGGGGCTCATTTGTTATTGCAGTGAGAATGGTGATGTTTGTAGATAAGATGCTTGCAACTGCGTTTGTTATGGACAGGTCTTCCTGCCTGTATACTGTGGGCTGTGGTTTGTGGTGTGTATGGGCGGTACCCTTCGGCGTGGAGGACACAGGTTGCTGCATACTAATGTTATTGTGTTATGTCGCCAACTTATTTTGTCTCAGTCTACATCCTTTATTTTCATTTGTCATCCTCGGCTGTGGTTTCTGTGATTGGTGAAACGCCTTGAGCTTGTCACAGAGCCAGCTAAATTTATTATTATTATTATTATTGTTGTTGTTGTTGTTGTTGCACTCTAACATACCTCCACATAGATTCCTTCGCATTTATTTTTAGACAGCACTTACATTGAAAGAGTTGCCTGAACTTTGGTGTGTAATAATAAAAGTAATTCATAATCCCGTGACGGTGACAGAACCACACAAAAGACACAAACCTCTCCCTTTACCGAGTTATTTCTGAATTATCTTCTACGCAGTGCAGCAAGTGTCTTTTTTCATGCTAGCGGCGATTTCAAGAAAGATTAAATGCAACGAGCAATGGGAGAAGCCAGGCGGCTACAAAACGATCCAAGTGTTATCGCCACAGGATATAAAATAACAACAGTCCCACTGTTTGGCGCCTCTGATCATCGTGTGTGAAATCTATTTCCCCGAGCGGAAGAAAACTATTCTCGTCTTCGACAGCAAATCGTTCTCGACGGCTACAAGCACCTGGTCGCGGCTGCAATTGATTGGAAAATTCGACGACACACAAACATCCACGTCTTGCGCACGCACAAGCACACGCACACACGTATGATATGTGTCTGTCACTAAATTACCGAAGTATTTGTATCGCTTTGAAAGCTATAATGAGTAGAATGCCCTCTACACTGTGTTAGGCTGATGGAAATCGCTTTGCATACAATTGTTCAGAGCAAACAGCTGTAGGAAGTCGAGTAATGCTAGCGACTTATTATCTCTTTTATTTGTTTGCTTCCTGAATTACCGGCCTGATCTCGTGATGTTTCATTGTTTGTCCTCTGCTTCGATCTTTTCAGACTTTGTTTGTGTTTGGGGATAGAGGTTCAAGCTGCCTCTCCCGCCAACGTCCCCTACCTGGGTAGACCCTATAGCCATTAAGTTCGATGCAGAAGGTTAGGTTTCGAAGTTTGCGCGGGTCATAGACTGGAAAAAGAGGCTTTCACATGTCATACTCTAGACCGGTGATCTACGCAAAATAGAAACAGATTTCAGAAAGCCCTTAAGGCAACAAGGATATGTGACCTTTTTCCTTTACCCTCCCCACTCCCAGCCCTCGTCCATCGTAGTCTTGGTTTCTCTCACTTATCTTCCAATAAGTAACAAATCGACAGATTTTTAGTTGCAAAACTCGCTTTATGCGCTTTCAGGAAAAGAAATGTAAGCAAGGAACAGAAGCTGAACTTACACTTACTACGCCATGTAGTCTACCTGAGCACCAGACGGGGTGAAACCTACACTTCAGGTGACAGACAGGGTGTAACTTATACCTGAAAGACATGCACGGTATCTCTATACAATCAAGGCTCTGTAAGGAAAAGTGTATCCTGTAAGACTGACCAGCCCTTGTGTCGTACTATGAATGTATATGTATGCACAATTAATATATATACTGCAGTGCTGTATGTACAGGTCAGTAGCGAATCACTCCGCCAGAAATGCCGCAGTTCCCATATGCTCTGACCATAAGGTGTCCCCATGGTGGATAAGCAGAACCTCGCTGTTGCAAATAGATGTTATTGCGTTTGATGATGCCCATGCTGTACCCACAGAAGGGCTTAGATGTCTTTAATCACACAATCAAAATCACATCAGTTTTGCACTTTTTTCTGAAATGATTTCTAATTTAAAAAATAATAATTTTTTAATAAAAAATATTTAAAATATATAAAAAGGGAAAGAACCACTGCATTTCAAAAGCAGAATCAATTCTCTATTGAGTAAATCTATTTACTATTAATGAAAAAGAAGCCTAAATACCTGTAATTCCTAGTTTTCAACCAAGAGATGACATTCAAATGCTTCTGTAAGCTATAGTGTAAAATTCAAAATTATGTTAAAACATTAAATAAAGAGGAATTTAATAATTATTTTTCGTCTAAAATCAATATTTAGCTCCAACTGGATTCTACAATTAATGGTGATGTGCCTGGTTATTGAGCTCTTTGATGGAAAGTGGCAAAGGGAGATCATTTACTAGATAATGAAAGCATAGGAAGACTGCTTTACTAATTGTTGATTGATTGATTTAGATGAAAAGAACAACGAAGTCTCACAGGTAACACATGCATTCAAGGAGTGTCGCAATAAGACCAAGTACCTTGAATTTTAAGAAAAGTACAGTTGAGACATTTTCTCCGCTGCTTGTGCAATGACCTTATTTTGCAAAGATAAAATTTAAATCGAAGCAAACTAAAGATCTTCAAGGTAAGAAGCGCTTTCTATGCTTTAACTATTCTTTGCATATACATTTAGTGAGTTTTATAGTAATTTTTTTCTTTGAAGTCATGAAACGCGCCGACACAATTGATTTTTGCTTCTGTGGACACGCTGCTCTGTTTGGTTGTTCCCCTTGTTTACAGTTTCTGTCTACCGAGGACTTAAAAATGGGCGATGGGGGTAGTTCCTGAGTAATTCGAAGTTCGAGACACGGTCCTGTGGGACTGCCGCAAGCTGCTATAGGGTGTTGTCTGTTAGAAGTTCGTAACAGAAGCTGATGCTCTTAATCTTCCAGCTTCTCCGCTATGCCCGTCAGACTCCGACATTCTTAATATACAATCAGCTGCTCCTGACTTACAAACTCAAGGATTCTGCTGTTCGGGCTTTCTCTGGAGAAATCCTTTACTCTCATTCTCTCTGCTCTTCCTAATCACTTTTTTGTCTTGCGCCCTTACGTTTCTTTGTGGTCTGGGACCTTAGGCTGAATTCATTGGAGGATATTATAACGCGCACCACTCCCTCTGGGGAACTGCCTGTCCTAATTTACGACTTTGTCCCCCCCCCCTTAACCATCTGCTGCTAAGAGTAGTCGGAAATCTCTTTGTCTGTTTGTTAAATGAGTTCTTACTGTCCCTCTCCCACCGGCAACATCTCTTTTTCTCAGTCTTGCCCACCCCTCGCTCTGTGGTTCTTAGTGCCACGTGATGGGACCTGTTTGAGATGCATGAGCCAGTGATAATGTTTCGTTCCTTCTGAAAATTATAATCGAGTAGTGAATATGACTTCCTGCTTTCGTGAAAGAGTTTTACAGAAAGAAAAAAATTACACTCCTTAATTACTTTTGTTGTGTATTACAGATGACAATTTTAACTCCATCAACACACGTGATGAATCATCTTCAGTGCTACAGGCCATTTAATAATCCTTCATCGTCATCCTTAACAGAATTTGTTTTTCCTAATTGGTGGAGAAAACGTACTTTTTGAGTCCCTTAATTTTAATCATCACTGCTTTTATTCCTTAGTTAGATGAGTCTCTTTGGACCACTATAATCCTGCTTTTTTCTAGAACCAGTACTGGAGTACTTTCTAAAGCCACCCTGCACCTCCCCCATCTTACCCGATCCAATCACAAACCCAGGCTCTTTTTTTCCTAATAAATGGGTTCTCTTTTCTCGAGATACAGGTTCACAAACATCCATATACACAGAAAGAGGTCAACAACACAGACGTGAGGACACTGCGTATATCGTTTACACTCACTTTACAGTGTGAAGACTTCAACCAATGGGAGAGCTGGAAACGTGTGACCTCACGATTTTGACCTCTGTGAATTACGATGTTTGTAGGCCTGTATCTCGAGAACGGAATTCTCACCCAGATTTGTGGAAGTAGTATCTTTCACTAAGCTTTACCCAAACAGGACAAAAATGGCACCCTACTAGTTCTTTAACAACTTTAAAATACCGTGGTTATATTACTCGCTGGTCTGTAGCCTTCTATTCACTCTGTCCCCTGCTGAGCATCAGAAGAATCTGTATAGAGAATCCTCTGCTGCCGGCACTACTGGTCGCACGCTTTCCCCTCATTTCCGTCTTTTGATATCGCTCTTATGTCACACCCATCGCACAGCTCCCCCAGTAGGGTCTTTTGATGTTTCCTTCTCCGAACCAGACTAGTAGAGTTATCCACTTCCTGGGCGTGAACTTTTTACGCCCCTATTCTATGGGAGAACTTCTTTCAAGGATTATTTTTTAGCGCTCGATCCAACAGCATTCACTCACTGCTTGACTGTATGTCTGCCGCGTATGTTCTTCCAAAGTTCATGAACTGTTAATGTCATTCAGATGCGAGGGTATTTTGGTAGCTAGTTTCTGACGGAAAACGCTATGACGGGTGTCTATGCGGACAGACAGATGAAGAAATGAATGAATAACCAGTAAATGATTAACTAAACTAAATGGGTAGGTTTATGACTAAAGCAGATCGGTCACTGATCATTCGAGTTTCCGGGATTTTCTCTCCCACCCGTCTCCACATGTATACATGAAAATAATTAAGTCAAACCTAGCTAATTCCTGCTTATTTCTTTTTTCTGTGACGGATTTAGAACTAGATGGACGCATGGAGATATTGACGCCTTGTATGGTCTCCATTCAATATGTGTTATTTTGTTATCTGATCTAATGTGAATGCCTCCATCAGTGAGTGTTATCCTGGGGCTTCAGCGATTAAGAAATGTTTCTAGAAGTCACTGCTATCACTTAAGTCTCTTCTTAGCCAGCAGGGGCCATAATTATAAAGCCGAGTACATCCCACGTGTACTTGACCACTGTTCACTACCCACAGCTTTAGCAAAACTTCTACAGACGATTCTGATATTAGCTGATAATCTACAAGTCTCAGTCTTGCACACGGTCCACTGATCTGAACATGTTACTCGGATCCGCAACGATTTCAGTCGCTAACCCTAAGGTAACCTTATCTGTGGTTCATGAGTACAGCCCCAGACCCGATCTCCGTGCTCACAACCGCACGTTTCGTCTGTCATTTATTCTCGGAACTTCGCTCAGCGTTCTCCAATTATTTCCTGGTTAACACTGGCTGGCTAGTGCTCTTGGCAGTCGTTCACTCTATCTCCCCTTCCTCCGACCACATCATTTGTCCTGCTTCTTCCTGTGACTTCTACCCTTGCAGCAGAAAAGTCAGTGCCTATCGACTGACCTGTAAAACTTGAATTCCAGACCCCGCACACTGTTATCTCCGCTTCCTGTCACCCTATCCCCAACTGACGTGTCTCAAGCGGTAGACAAGCGGTAAGGCTGATACTCGCCTTATACCCATGACACCATCCTTCCTTTGTTTTGTGGTTCCAGTGAATATGTCAAAATAACAACCCGACGTGGAAAAATTTATGAGGTGATGGGCTTTCACAACAAGGATCTGCATATTTCTTATTGATTATACCTTATATATAGAAACGATAAATATGTGCTTATCTCTGTTATATCGTATCTATCTCTGATATCTATATGACAGAAACAAACAAAATACAAACAAAAAGCAAACGGACATAAGACTAGAATGTAGAACTGAGTGAACATTTTGTTCTTTTTGTTTGTTGGTGCTTATGTTGCTGTTGAGAGCTCCCAAATTCTTTGTCTAGACCATGAAATAGGTTGTTACCAAGATATTTTGTTACTGTTCATCTTTCGCAAAAAATGTAATCCTACTTCTCCGACCTTCACTGTCTTGATTTGTTCTGACTTTAGGGAGTACTGACTCGGCTCCCTTTTGAAGAACAAATTCAAATAGCATTTTAATAATAATAATAATAATAATAATAATAATAATAAAGATGTATTACATCTACATTTACGTATTTAAAAAAATGAACCGCCATCAGAATCCGTTCATCCTACGAATCGTCTTTTACACCGAGGATTAAATGCTTCAGGAGAGTTTGTGTTACAAAAGCTTCAGTATCTACTTTTCACTCGTAAAGTAAACAATAAATGGTGAACTGACCCATGACTTTGCGACTATAGCCAGCTGGTGTATATGTGAGAATGACAATGTGTATGTATGTGTGCATGTGCACGTTGATGTCGGTTGAAAACATGGGAAATGTATACATTGGTGGATGTTCATGTACATGGTGGGGTTCCTTGTTTTAATTCTTTATTAAACATTATTCAGAAACTAGTGAACCCAGCTTCCAATGTTGTTTTCTGCTACTGACAATTCTAGCTGTGATTTTATTTGTCAACTGTAGACCTATCGCTTTATCTGAGTCCAGTTTATTCCTGCGTGTCGTCTCTCTAACGGCTGACAGTTCGTGTTAGGCAACGGGAGCACGACGATTCGAGTGAAGGTAGAAATAAAAAAAATAGTGCCAGTGTCTCTCTCGCTCCCATCTTGCTCTCCTATATCTATATATCTAACTTTGTCGCTCGCTCACTCACTGCCGCTCTCACTTTCTCTCTCTGACTTTGTCGCTCACTCACTCCCTGTCCCCCCCCCTCTCTCTGCCTTCCGCTCTCGTCAGATACTCTCTCAAATTAAGACGTCAGCAAGTAATTTTCCTGAAAGATAAAGGTCGCAATGTTTTCTACATAGCATTCTTTTTTCTGGAGTCAGCACAGAAGATTGATTCATCTCAAAAGTAAATACGCTCCCGAGCAAAGTACCAAGCAGAACCTGTCACATTCGTGTTATTGTAACTAATATTCCCGCCAATTTTGGTAGCGACTGGACAAGTGGTGTGGATCTGAACGGAAGTAACATTACCCCCCACCAGCACAAGACAAACAAGCACTCATCGCACACTACTTTGTTTCTATGACAGATGCAGAAGGGGAACAAGTTGCCCGTGACTGTCTTGCTGCAAACCTCTGTCACATAGCTCATTTTTTCCTCACTACTTTTAATGTAAGTAAAGAAGATTGATGAAGCTAGACTATGGTCAGGGGTGAGATGAACTCACTCTGTGATCAATACAATAAAAATGTAGCTGTTTAAATCATTTCAAATCTTGTGGTCAAGTGAAGGTTCCATGACTGACGAATCTGGAGTGCAATCGGGGCCGGAATGAATCACTTTGTGCTCAAGGAACTAAAACTATAGCCGTTTAAATCATTTCAAATCCTGTTTGTCAGACGAACATTTCAGGCAGTATGGAGGAAGCTTTCGTCTCATTAATCACATACCTTTTCTGACTGATCACTGGAGAGTGGGTCGAGAGTGATCGGAAGTAAAGCCAAAAATCCATGAAAGATTCTTCCCTTTGCGGTCGACCTTCTTCTGTGCCTGACGATCGATAAACTCGTAGGGGACATGATCGAGGAATAAGCGAGTAGATTCAGGGGAGAGGGGTAAGGACAGGCTGAATGAGACAGGACGATGACAGGGGTGCACGGCACGCTTGACGGTCGCACACCGGAAGTCGAATGACGTCAGAGACAGTCGTGAAGTATTTCTGGTTATCTCCCGCCGTGTCTCGAGGGTCTGATTGCAATCGCCAACTGCACAGCAGCAGCACCATCCCAAGCAGCAGCATTACTGACAAAAGAAAAACTGCTACAAAAGAGAAGACTCGAAGTTTCATTTATGGGCGAGGAGATGAAGATTTCGACTTCAAACATTATTCTTGAGGTGATTTGATTTTTATTCCTTTCAGTTCGATGAGAGAATAAAACAAGAAATCGAGATGGTCATTAGACAGAGGCATGGTCGTCGCGACTTAAACAAAAATGCAGTTAATCAAAATGTGTCCGCAAGTTCTATGCAGTTCGATAGTTTGACTGCGTGATGAAAAGAGAGCGTACAGCATCAGTGGGTGGGAGGATGAGGGAAAATCCTCATGTGATTATTTATATGATAATTCTGTC
Source organism: Marisa cornuarietis (assembly GCA_004794655.1). Classification (NCBI taxonomy): domain Eukaryota; kingdom Metazoa; phylum Mollusca; class Gastropoda; order Architaenioglossa; family Ampullariidae; genus Marisa; species Marisa cornuarietis. The sequence goes on along the minus strand of SMMW01000565.1, from coordinate 2,681,491 downwards.
GATGACGATGGGCCTCAACTAAAAGCCATGGTGCCGTAGACTTTCAATCTAAGCAGTTGAGCAGCAGCCCTAGTGGGCAGGTCATTATGAGGGCTATAAATAGATGCAGATGATGCAAAGAGGACTGTCGCTTCAGCAACCAAAGTGAAGTCTGCTAGCGCAACCCTTTGGCCGCACACTTCGCTGGCCAAGGACACGAGCCTCCAAGATGCGGCGTCCACTAGACAGGAAATGAGCTGATTATGGAATGTTCCTTCGTTCGTGCGTTCACTTGAGTGTAGGACATATAGTTCTCAGCAAATTTCGTGAGTTTAAGGCAGCTAACGCTACTTACCCTCTACTCTTTCAACTCATCATCGCCACCGTTACCCTTCCCACACACACACACACCAGACAAGGCCAGTTGAAGATAAAATTTCTTAAACTGCTTTCCGTTCGCGAACGAAAGAATCGTGACCTGTTCATGGTTTGAGGCATCCACCAAATCTCCCGAGCAAAAATAGCATGTCATTTATTGCTCCTAGTGATGAAAGAGGAGGAAAAACGACAACTGGGAAATTTTACTTGGCATTTTTCTCTAGAGGTTCGTGTGAATTTGCATCTCCTCATCTGCATTGTTCGTATCTCAAGAGGCATAATTTTACAATGAAAGTCTCGATCAGATCCCAAGTTCATTTGCCCCTTTTTTTGCTTTCTAAACCGCCTACACAGATTGCCTTTACACGCAGAGCCAGTGAGTCCTCGTGATTCATAAAAGCCTGCAGCAGTCTAGTTTGCATTGAGCACAGCTCAACGAACCGACTCATAAACAAAGAACTTGAAGAAACTGAATGTAACAGCAGCTGACAGGGTTCTCCAAAGTGGCCTTCACTGTGTGACACGAAGCAGGTCTGGCATGGAAAGTTCAGTTCACTCATTTAATTTGTTCTCCGTCCCGTTCTTACTCTGTCAACCTCGGAACGGCTCACGCAAGGGTTCCCTAAGAATGGTCTTAATGCAATGTGCCGGGTCAAACAACCAAATTAGACACAAAAATGCACCGATTAACTGTTGCCAGAGCGAATTTTTTCCTTTTTTTGTGTGTGGGGGTGTCCACTAAAGAAGAGAGTTCATGAAGAGACAGTTATCCACTGTTGAGACACTTGCCTTCTAACCCTGTTTTACTTGATCCCTTGTACGAGTATTCAATATCATCACTCATATCTGACTCACAATTCGACATAATTTGTTTGACATTATCGGTAGAACAAGTTCTTGTCACCAAAGAAATGCACCAGCAACAGAAAGATGACGCCTTTTACGACCTATTTTGTAAAGTATATAATAGAAATGGGTACATTTGTCGAAACCTAATGGTCGGCCGTTTCAGTGAGGAAGGCGTTACAGTTTTCAAACATCGAGATCCATTAATATTTAATCGTTAATCAAACGTTTGTTTCTTTGCCCAGCAAAGAATGGCATCGCCATAGACGGTTCCTGTTTCGTCAGCAAACAACGCATCGAACAAAGTATCTCCCGGAATATTGAATTTTGAGAACAGGAAATTCTCTAGAATTTTCAAATGTACCACAATGCCATTACTTTCCCATGACCTGTGAGTTCCAAAGGTTCTGACTACCATTTACCCGGAACAAGCAAAACGACCTTCCCTCAGATTGCATCTCGCTGAGAATAGCAATGAATCGCTCGTTGGCACGAAATTTTAAACTGCAAAGCTAAACTTAGACCGGCTGCCTTTTTACACAAACAAGAGAATCTACTTCTGATTACCCTTTGCTGCATTAATAATTAATCTTTGTGTAGCTCAGGGAAAGAGAAAAACGAATTCAACACTGCACAGGATTTAAGTCAGAAAAATTAGTTTATTTTGAACTTCAGTCATGTCTGGCACAGCGCTTCCTGCAACCTTTATTCCTATCAGTAATATATATGTTTTGATTTATGAGAAAATGTCAGTATTACAAATCTAGTAAGCAGTGGCTCGGACATAAAATCAATTTCAATCATTTTATTACTTCCCTGTGCGCGAGAGACTACGTAGCTGTGTACATACATGCGCGCGACAGGTTTAATTTAGATCCTAATCTTCAATTCTTTTTGCTTGGTCCCTCCATGCTCTCTATTTCCTTCACACACACACACACCAGTTTCAGTTCAGAAAGGGTATAGCGATTTCACCACCCTCCAGCTTTGTTTGGTCTGCAGCGAACATCCCTCTGGAGACAGACTGTCTTTGCCCCTCGCACGGCCTCGCCACGATGATCAAACGAGACAGGAAAATCTACTTTCGCGAAGTGTGTGTACATCGATGGGCCGAGGTCTGAGGTGTTTGCTGGTAAACACGGCTGACAGCCAATGCGTGACATCAAACAATCAAAGGTACCCAGCGGAAAGTGGGCGGAGCCTGATTTACCTCACACAACCCCGAAAAATTGCTACAGTTTAGAATATTTTAATGTTCTGAATAATATGTTTGTAACATGTTACTGATGGTTACTTTTGTTTGACAGAGGATTTTTGTTTCAACATTATTAGTGCAGTTTACGAAACAAGTGACAATGATCGTGTACAGGGAGTATCTGTTAGTCTCCTCACCTGTCAAAAAAAAATCCACCTTCTGTCTTTGTTGTTTTTGTTTATTCTTTTAAGTATCAGTCTGCCTGCCTAAACGGTTTGAGATTAGATGGTGTGTTGAGAGACATGAGTTGTGGTTCGTGGCGAGCAAAGAAGGATTGAGTGTCCTTACAACTTGGAAACAAGGTCAAGGTAGTCACGTGACCTTAAGGTCGTAGGAGACCACATTTACATCAGGACCCGATTTCTTCAAGGGTTGTACCCATCTCTTCTCCCTCGTTGCCTTACCTTCCCAAACCGACTACGGAGTCACAGCTGGGTCAGCTGACGAAAGTTAGGATCATACGGGGATCGAACCGACTAAACTGCGTGCATTACGGTTAGGAAGTCGTTGCTCCAACCATTAAGCTATTCGCTTCCATGCCGTCATGGATAACACTGAAGATGCTACTGTTTTATTAGAATTTTATCTGATTATTAGGCCTTAGCATCTAGCTTGGTGATGTCTTCGTCTGACCGCACCAAGGAGACGCCAGCGGTTCTCAGTGAAACTTTCGGATCGTTAAAACTGTGGGCGAAGAGACGGACGCGTCCCAAAAGCCATTTCGTCTGCCCATCCCGCCTGGAAAGACGGTATCTACCGTCGTCGGCAGCTCCTTTGATCATCTATACCACGTCACATTGTATTCTGCACACGACTATCCCGCCCTTTGGTTGCGAAGGACACAGGGACCTCGTCCCTGCCGATCCCCCAACCCCAGACTGTTTCGGCTGCGTCTCCGGAGTGATTGAACGGTCTCGGGTGCGGGTGGTGATGGATTACCTGCTGGTTCCAAAGGACGACAACTCGTGGGGGGACGACAACTAGACAGTTCCTAACGTTTGAAGTCTCCAGTCGTCCTCCTCATGACGGTGGGAAGTGTCTCCTGAAGTCTCGCGAAGCCTCGTAAAGTCTTGTGAACTCTTGCGTTTCCTGCTGATGTTTTCTGTCACCGCTTCTAAGAAGGCAAAGCTCCTTGTTTTCACTGACCCTTGGTCCCACACTTCCTGACCTAAAAGGTCAGCCCGAACTGAGAGTAACAAAACTAATCTAAATGGTGCTGACAGGCTAATTCAGCAGAGAGGTCGTTGAAGTCTCTTGACCTGGTCGTTGGTCGCTGAGAGACTTGACAGGTACAGCATCCAGTGAAAATCTTCAAAGTGGGTGCTGCCATTCAGTTCAGTCCCTTGACCAGTTGACCTGTATTGATTAACTAGGGGATCTGGCGGATGCAACAGCTGACGAGGTTCTTCAAAGTGGGCGCTGTCACTAATTTGTCGTACACATGCGTTGTGCGTTTAACTCTCACTCTCTTGCTTTTTTATAGGGATAAAGGGAAACCGAGTGAGGGAAAGGATACCTTGCTAGCTCGACATTGTAACGTCTGGAATCTTTGAAATCCACAGTGAACACGACAGCTCCAAACTCATGCTAATGAGGTGTTTCCAAAACAGCGAGCCAGCTTTTGCGAAGTCTCAGGAATTAAAATCTTGACTTCTTTCCTCCGAACAGCAGGTGAGACATCTAATTTTATGTGGTGAGCTCCGCTTGACTACAGGTGCACAGTCCCACAGTCCTGCATAATTATAATCTCAATGCCACGAGAAATGCGCTAAATAAGTGTTATTATATTTTTGTTATATGTATTTCTATCTTTCTTTTTATTTATTGTTGTATTTAGCTTTTTTCCTAAAATATTTTCATGGTTGTACTGTCATAACAAAATTTGCCAAACTAGTTTTGTTTGTCACAACAATTTTAACCAAGCTATGAGCCGCGGACAATTTTGACACATTTGTTTGTGAAGGTCACAGGAAACTGGCGGTTTGGGGGAGCAAACGCTCGGCACATTGAATTTTTGGTCAAGAAGCTGGGCTCAATTCAAATTTGTTTGCCAAAACATTTGCGAATAAAATGGGACTTTGGTCGGAGGTTTGACGATTTGACACTTTGTCCCGTTAAGAATGGCCTTAGAAAGAAAAGAGAAAGGTTTCCAGTGTGTGTCGAGCGTCAGCCTGGATGTTTTAAGTTCTCACAGGCCCTCACTGTCCTGGTTTAAGTGTACCAGCACGTGTAACTGCGTGTGGCATTTAGCGCACATCCAGAAAGCTAGAAAATCTCTTCGGTCAATAGGCAATTACAACATTAAAAAACGAGTCCCCGGAGGCAAGATTTCTGCTGGAGGACCGACATGGTATGTTATTCACGTAGAATTTTCCCCCATGTTTGCAAGAATCTCATGGTTTCCTATGCAGCCGCTATGAAATGTACTTTAACAAGGCCGTCTTTGATTATATATACCCTCTGCTCCTTGTCGGGTCTAAGCCAGCGGGGAGGGAAACAATTGGCGGTCTTTTCGTGCAACAGCAGGACAATTCATGGGCAGTTAATTTAGATGCTGGAAGCAGCCAGTAATGTGGTTTTCAACATGCTGCTTTTACAAAAAAAATAAATAAATAAATAAAAAACTTCGTCTACAGACCGTCAAACACATAAATGGCATTTTCAGTTATTAGCCAATTGCTGCAGTCCCCTTTCAAGCGGTTCGACACACCATCATGGTCGGATAGTAATTAAGGATTTCATAACTTCAGCAAACTCTTTTGTGTCCAAAGCAAATGCTCAGATTTTTCTGTCCTGGGTAAGGAAATAGAAATGTTTTAAAAGACGAATATTGCCTTGACCCCAGTGCCATGTTCTCTTCAGCTTGACCAGTCTGCACTGGATTTATCGGATCGGTCAGTCATTTACCAAGACTTCCGGCTGGCTTGAAAATTGGAATCCGTCGCACTGTTTATCCCGGGTTTTTGCACCAGTAAATCGGCCATCATCAGCAGCAGCAGCAGCATCGCCGTTGTCGTTGTCAATCTGATGGCCACACAAGTGGACGGTCGTCGGTCTGAGTGCAAAAACTAGCCTGTCCACGAGAGTAAATCTGAGTCAAAGATACTGCTACATTGCTCTCTTCTTAATCAGATTTACGGATGCTGCACAGTTTGATAATAATAATTTTTAAAATACTAGCAGCCTGGAGGATTATTTTATTGGAAACTCTTTTTTTCTTTCATATACGCCTCTCGCAGTTTTCCGTCAGAAAAGTTATTACGACCGCAACAAAAAATAAATTGAAATTTTAAAAGTTCTCCAAGCAGTTTGCACTTTCTCTGTACTTCGTCTCCTTCCAGCAAACGCCGACATAAAAATGGTGAGTGGGTCTTTCTGTTCCTGGATCCGACATTTTACGGTCTTGGAACATGTGTGAGGGCAAGATGACCCACCCCTTCTTCCCACAGCTAACATCGGTGCACCGTCTGGAATTTCTCATCCAATCATTTGTGTATGGGTCTTCCCTTCTTTCCAAATCGAGACCTGTCAAAAACAGAACCTCCGCATGTCTACAAGGCGTGCTGCGCGTAATGCCATTGGTCCACCTGCTGCTGCGCAGTTGAGACCTTGTGCAATCGTTCTGCCCTTGTTTCTTCCTTCCTTTCATTTGCTCCCCATGATGTTTTATAATGAGTCTGAGCTTTGTAAGCGAGGGGGGATATAAGTGGATTCCTTCTTACCCACCCCTACTACCAGTTTCTTGTAATATTGCTGTCACCAGGTGGTCTTGACGCAAGCGGGTAACTTTTTCTCAATCCATGTCTCCTACATCAAAAAACTCTCGTCGAACTACTTAAACACGAAACAGGAAACTCCTGCATTCAACCTTCTTTCTTGGACAAAGAAAAGGGCTGTGATTTCTTTTTATTATACGGCTGTGATTTGTACAATTTATATCCACATTGTTTGGTGAGGGCAATCTTATCTCTAACTGAAGACTTTGCACTTTTTTCAGTCAACAGGGAATACGCGATTTTCGAATTGATCACCTTTAGATGTCTTAACTGTATATTCCAAAACAATGCTTGATATATTCCCCAGGTGCATCTGATCACGTGCACAAGTTTCCAATCGATATGTGAATGACCGCGCCCGTTCAACTAAAACATTAGACCTAAGTCCTTGAATTTCAATGCTCTAAACAAAGGACAACTGTCTTCAATGCATTTTATCATGTTACAAAGCCTGAGTTTTATAAAGGTTTTTCATTAGGTCTACGTAGGCAGCATTTTGTTCAGCCATCTACCAAATGCATGGACTGTGTATATGGATACCACACGGAGTGTATTGAATGTCTTAGGCAGATATCGAGAGGAGCTGCCAACGGGGGAGATAACAGCTACAGAGCGCGTATGTGTGTGTTGTTCCGTATATCTGTAAAGTTGCAAAAAAACTACACATGGCTTGTAGCCTCTCCGAGAATTAAATTTTCAGTTTAAGGAAGCATACACACTACCATGACATGGCGTCCGTGAAGGCAATATGGCAGCTGAAACAGCATTATAGAGTAAGCCTTTTCCTTTCGAAATTCACGAGGGCAGCACTTGTTTCATCGCTGCAAGTCATCTTTGCTACAGACATCAAAATTACTCTGGTCTCACAAGCAAGCATCTATCCGTATATGAGTCCCAGGCCAAAAGCTGATTTGGTTTATAAATACTGTCGTAGAATTGCACTGCCGTATCATGAGGCGCAGCTCATAAAAACGATGGAGAAAAGATAAAATAGAAATAAATGTATTTAATATTCGTTGGACCTTCACCGGGGACCAGTCTGGACGATGTTATGAGAGAAAACACAATTATATGACGACCTGACAGCATAGGGAGCAAAATTGGCTGTATGCGTGGTAAAGGAAAGAAAATATGAGAACAAACTCAAGAAACTGTGGGAAGGATCTCAAAAATGAAGATTAGTTTCCAAACAAAAACACCCTCCAGGCTGTCAATATTTTGTCGAACCTCACAAAGTTGGTCAATCTGATTAACATAGGAGCGATCTGGCAGTATCTTAGACACGTGTTTGCTCTCATGACACTGGTCTCTTTTGGTTGCAATGGCTAGCCACTTTCAGAAGAGGTAGAATGCTCTTATGGCGATCGGTAGGACCTAGGGAGTGTCCATACACTCTGCATTCTGATAATCTGTGGGAGCATGCATCTGTTGCCGGTCGGCCAGACGTAAATCGGATTATGGAAAAAAACAAACTAATACAAAATGGTCCTTGGTGTGTCTGTGATTGTGTGCTGTCTGGATATAACTATTTTTGTTACTTCTGCATGCCTCTGCCTGCATCTCTCTCTGTCCGTTTATCTGTGTGTCTTCCATTTAAATGTCCATTTGTCTGTCTGTCTGCCTGTCTTCCCGTCTCTGTTTGTTTTTCTGTGTCTGTCCGCCTCTATCTTTCTGTCCGTTAGTCTGCTTGACTGCATCTGTTTGTCCGTCCGTCTTTATCTCTCTGTTTTTCTGCCTTTATCTCTCTGTCTGCCTGTTTATCTGTAAGTATGTCTCTTTGTGTCTGAAAATATCTGTAACATGTAATCGTTCCCTTTGTGGAGTGTATGATCAGTTTAATGGACTGAAAGAAGGAGAAGGGGTTCACTCTAACTCCATTTGCTGGGCAGCCCAAAATATTTAATGCCGGATCTGGTGTCTGTGGCGATATTCCTCCAGCCCACCCCAACCCTTTGTCCCACCCGGATCTGCTCACTGGACGCAAAGCTAGCGCTCTCGCGCTTAATGAGCACGTCTACAGGAGACTTAATTAAGCCGCTCGCCCACTGAGAAATTGCCTCCAGGGCAAACACTTGCACTTGCACTTGAATCGTCTGCGTCTGTCTGGACAGGCTCCGTCATTGCGAAATGTTATCGCCCTTGCGGAAGGACTCTTCTGTCAACTAAAAAAAAAAGCATCAGATCGTTGAGTTGCGTTAGAAGGAAAGAAGTGGTGAGCTTTCACTTGTCAGCACAGATCCACAAATCTGTTTCTAGAATAAAGTTGTTGCCTTGATAGCCTGAAGTATACATTTAAACATAGTGAAACATTGATTTTTCTCTGACTGTATTATTACAGGCGAAATCGGGATGTTATCATTCATTTCCTCATCTTCCCCCTTCCCCTTCCACACACACACGCCCTCTGTAAAGACTTTGCAAGTTACTCGTGGACTCAGTTCAAATTCATGCTGTCGAATTTTGAGTAAAACAGTTTAACTGTCTACTCGAATGCATTTTAAATCGATAACTAAGTAAGAGGACAATTACTCAACTAGTTATAAGATACTCTGCCACTGCTGAACATATGATCGCAACCATCCCATTGGCTGTGACATTTAAGGCGTCAGTTTATCTGTATTCATCAGTGAAGTTTCGTTGTTTCTCTCTCCATCAGCAAGGTGACTATTTAGGATTCTGTCTCGATAACAGAGATGAATTACTCACTCAGAATTCAGAACTAGTACCTTGTCTTGAACTTCACCCCGTCATGATAAAATGCACTCAACATTTCGTAATTTGAATTCAGTTGTTGAATTTCATTGATAGCATTAATCTCTTCGTCTTCTTTTTCTTCTTGTTCTCGTTCTCGTGTTCTCTTCTGTTTATCTTTCCATCTTGCCTTTATTTATCTCTTTGCATTCTTGTGCAACTACTCTTCAAATATTCTTTTCCTTTTTCCTGTTCTTTTCGTTTTTTTTTTACTTTCTCTCTCTCTCTCTCTCGTGCATTTTATTGTATTTACGATGTCTGTAAACAACATCTCTTTTCAACGACATCACCTGTTTTATGTGAGATCACGATGTGTCATGTGTTCTAAAAAGCTAAATTTCCGAGAATTTTTAACCTCGCATTCCTAAAAAAAACTTTTTTTTCTGAATGAATCAAAACGAAATAGTATGCTACCATTCGTAGCTAAGAAAAGCCGGTCCTTCTCCTGACTGAGCATTTTAATAGTTTGCTTTAAAGGTCAGAAAGATCGTAGAAACTGCAGAGAAACGTACAGCACTAAACCTGAGCCAATAAAAATACTCAGCAGGGTTCACCTGGCGCCAATTATAGACAGCCTCATATTCCATACCCCTCGTCCTCCGCTCGGCGCAGGTATGATGCAAGTTCTTTCACTCGTCACTAACACCAGACAACAGAGTGACGTTGGTGACCTTTTACATCAGCGTCACAGCTCCATGGCAACGAGCACGCCAGACCCTATCATTCCTCCAAGACAGACCTTTCGTCGAGACATCCCGAGCGGGAAAAAAAGTAGCCTTAGAAGCGAACCTCCCCTACTTTTCTACCATTTTAGTGGAAGGCACACAATGCAGCTGACAGCGCGCCTTCTGTCGGCACTAGCGTTATTCCAAAATGGCTGTCTCGACGACTGATGACGGGAAACGGGTTTTTTTTTCGCAGATGACTTCACATCCACAAAAAGCTAAGACGCTTGGTTTTCTGAATTAGATTTCTCTGCCAGGAACAATTTAAGTCAGTGACGCGAATAACCTTCTTTGTCAATTTACAGTGAATTTTTAAAACAGCAGTGAGATGCTGACATTATAAAAGACACTGATTTTTCGATGACTCAGAGATGAATGAATAAGTCAAGTCCACTTGGAAGGTTTGTTGCTGTTATTATTTATAGGACCTTAATTTTTTTCATAATTTATTTTTTTTTTGCCTCTCCCTAAACTGATAATATCAGCATGCGAGCTCTGAAGAACTGTTTCTTTTTAAGGTCTTTAGCTTTGTTTCTGAACGATCCTCCTGTGAAATCGCAAAAAAAACAGCAAAAAAACAAAAAACAAAAAACAAAAAAACCCGACCTTCACCTTGGCAGTCTGGTGGTGCAAAGGTCACGAATCTCGTCTCGGGCACGCTGTTGTTTCTCTCCATGTGGCACCTGTTTCGAGGGCCGGCTGTTTTGCCATGATGTTAACTGCTGACTCGCCATAAAACGCTATTTTCCCACTTTCACTTCCACTATCCTTAACACCTTTAGAACACGAACACATTACATCACTGCGTTCTTAAGCAGTTCAGCTGGAATGTTCATCACTAGACTGCTATCACGCATCTCTTCCTTCCACCCCGTCAAAGCACTTTCCCCGCCACCCAAATAGGTTTCGATCGTTAGTCGTGATTGGCTGTGTCAATTTCTAGTGCTTGATTCATGCTTTCTCGCAGCGCACCCCCCGCCGCCCCTCACCCCCTGTGTTGAAGGTAAAGGAACGAGATTGGAGTCCTAATCACTTCAGCTGCACGAGAAAGGTCTTAGTGCGCCTGCGCTCTCCGCGTAGAACCATTTGCAACTTCCGGTCAGAAAATCCGTGCATATTATTACCGGAAAATCGGTGCTGGTAGACGAAGGTCAATCAGGCAACTCGAGAGAACAACCCCTACAAATGTCGACATAACAAAAGCTTCCTAAGCTCCACCGTCAACCGATATGACGTGTCAGAAAACTGCAATGGGAAACATGAATTGCTTGTATGGTTGACACCCTTTGTGCCTGGTATCAAGTCATGACCACAGACACAGGCTACACCCTTGCTCACAGATAAACTATAACACAAGTGCGACTTCTGTATGTTCGTCTGTAGCAACACATAGACGACCATTCCGTATATCTGTATATCAACAGCACATGGGCGACATAAATGTTTGTATACCTGTCCATAGTAAATACATCAATGACTTCTATATGTCTATATATCTGTCTATAAACATTTATATGGTGACCCATATATATATATATATATATCGCTCTGATTGCTTGGTCATGTTTGAAATAAAAGGCAACGTTTAGAATTCAGCGGGGTTTTGTTGATGTTGTTGTTCTTTTAGGCATCAATGTTTGTGAAAAAAAACAAAATCAGGAAGTTTCTCGCCCTTTTGTACTAACAGCTACTACATTAATAAGCAAAATTTCGTGTTAAAAAAGGTTTGAATGGTCATGTCAGCCATATAAGTACTGTAGATGAGATGGCAAAAGACACTCCCAAATAAAATTCCCGTGAAAAAAGGTTTAGCCTTTGTTTTTCATGTCACCAGTCAAAAAGCTAAAAAAAAAGAAACAGAGATGAAGAAGGTGAGTATATTTCAGAGGCCACCATTAATTGCTAATGGCTCTTCTACAATTTTTTTTTAAGTCGCAAAGTTCACAGTTGTGCTTATGTATCTCCCATTCGTGAAGAAAAATACTGTGCAGTGAGGCTTCATCTACCTTTACTGGCATCTTTATTACAGCTACTCCAACAGGCCCTCATTGGGAACATCCATCAATCATCTACAGCAAGATAGTCTGCAGAGAAAGGATTTTTCGATTTCACAAAACTGTTGCTTAATATTTCCTGCTCAAACACTTTCTGATGACTTGGAATAACTCTCAGCAACTCAAATTCCGCCCCAAAACCTGAAACCTTAATCTTAACCCGATGTTCTGCAGCATGATAGCCTGTAAGCAAGTAAACCATCGTTCAATTTCCCAAACCGGTTGCCTTTTTTTACTTAGGCGTGACCACATTCGATTATGTCCAATTCAGCATATCAAACCATCAGTACAAATAATGATCACTCTAGTCTGTACTTGCCCAATAAGAAGACAAAATCATTCAACTACGATTCGCAAACAACACAACACACGTTATTTTATAAAAATTAACAAAAGCTGTACGCCTTTCTCTCGCCAACAATTAGTCTTTATCTAAGTGCTCTGATATCCCATATACAGTCTCATACACCCAAGAATATAATAAAATGAAAAGAAAATCGTATGCGTGCATACGTGCATGTGTGTTAATGTGCTTGCGTGCATGAGGTGTTTTTCGTGAGCATCGTTTGTCCAACAGCTCTTTAATTCACGAGCCTTTTATTCGTTTGCGTTTTTTACAACTTGCCATCATTATAAAACCATCAATTTATTTGTTTATCGTACATTAGTTTTATAATGCTGGTTTAATGTCTGTCTTCATGATTCACAGCAGTTCATTAAAAAAAGCTCGCAAATCGTTTTCTCGCGTGCTTGCGTCTGGAAATCTGAGCGAAATTTTATTGACATTTTCCTGCGAAGTGATTTACAAACATATTCCCCAGAAACTTCATAAAGAGGTCGAAAGAAAAAAGACGAAGTATGAAATTTTATGACATTCTTCCGGGACGACTGAACAAGAGAACAAATACTCAACACAGCGGTAATTAATAGAAGGGGTTGTAACCTACTGATATTTCGCATCGTAACTCCTTAGATTTGACTGAAATGGGGGCTATGGATTTTGTTTTAGTTAAGCAAAGCAAGCATACCCATCATCAGCGGCTTTAAAGGTACAGATATGTCTGCTTCCTTCCCTTCAAATGAAATTCAAAAATTTCGCCGAGGGTTGAACAACTTTTGGTCTCATTAATCGCGATGAGCAACCACAAAGTGACGTCACTAGAAAAAAATCCTGCGTTGTCTAGGCGACGAGTATGTAGGCTAGGCATCTTCGATTGTTCCAGAATATCTGTCCCGCTGCACACACGGGCTGTGCGAAGATAAGGCTGTCTAGGGACGTAAAGGCAGAGTAGGAGATTCGGTGAAGTTGGCGGAAATGATAAAAGAAGAAGGGGGAGGATTACCATAATCCGCAAACTTAATGGAGACAAAAGAATGAAGCAAGCGCCCCTGTTTTAGGAGGAGATAAATATGTCCTGCGATGAATCAAAGGGAGGGATTGGGGCTTCTGGGTAGGTCGTGGTTGGAGGGGTTATCTCGCTAATGAAACTATGAAAGAGCTGCGAGTGTTGCTATGACCTCCCTTATTGGTTTTCCTGTACATGAATGGCAGTATTTCTAGAACAATATTCATATGACGTCCCTTAGCTTTTTTGCCAGTCATAACAGCCTTCGTGCAGTTCAGATGTCCGATCTCTGACAGTTTTATAAGAGTGGAGTTTTCTTTCCAAATAACTAAGCTTTGACAAGTGTGCTTATAACAGTACTTACGCCAGACGCTCTTAAGTCCCGCTTCAAAACCCACCCTTCTCCCTTTCTTTCTCTGTCTCTCTCTTTCTCTCTTTGATATACCTCTCAAAATCTACGAAACTCGTTTTCTTACTCCTTAATTCTCTATCTTCGTCCATGCATATCGTTCATGTTTGTCATGATGTCATCCGTCTTCTGTTACTTGTGTTTCTTCCTTGCACAATAAACTGTTGATTCGTTTATTGTCTTCTAGTATTTAGCTCTCCCCCACACTGGAAAATGCACTCTACAAGAGAGACTGAAGAAGGCACTAGACAAGAGACTGATACCAGAAAAAGCAGGGTTTCGCCAGGATAAATAATGCACTGACCACACTGCAACCCTCCGTATCATCATAGAACAGTCCATCGAATGGCAATCCTCCCTTTATATAACTTTTGTGGACTTCGAGAAGGCCTTCGACAGTGTAGACAGGGATGTCATCTGGAGGCTGATGAATCACTATGGTATTTCGCCCACATTCATAAACATCATCCAGGGATTGTATGAAGACTCATCCTGCCAAGTTATCCATAACGGCAAACTCACTAAACCTTTTGTAATGAAGACTGGCGTAAGACAGGGTTGCATATTATCACCGACAATCTTCCTGATGGTCATAGGCTGGATTATGCGTAAAACAACCCAAGAAAACAACACCGGTATCCAGTGGACCTTCAACAAACAGCTAGATGACCTGGACTTTGCAGATGACATTTGTCTTCTATCTCATCGGCATCAGCATGCACAAACCAAACTGAGTAAGCTATCAGAGGAAGCAGAGAAGACCGGCTTAAAGATCAACAGAAAGAAGACTGAAGTGATGAAAATCAACAACAAACAGGAACTTCCAATACATCTTCAAGGAGAGAACATCCTAGAAACAGACCGCTTCACATATCTGGGAAGCATCGTTAGAAGGACGGTGGAGTGGACGACGACACCAAAAGCCGCTTGAACAAGGCCAGGCATGCTTTCAACAGCCTACGCCCCATCTGGAACTCCCAAACATTATCCCTCCGCAGTAAGACCCGCATCTTCAACACCAATGTGAAGGTAATCCTACTGTATGGCTCTGAAACCTGGAGAGTGACAAATACCATCAACAACAAGCTCCAGACCTTTACCAACCGATGCCTTCGCCATATTTTGGGAATAAGATGGCCTGAAAAGATCTCCAATAGCAGCCTGTGGGAAAGAACTAACCAGAATGCCACTAGTCAAGACATCAAAAAGCGCAAGTGGACCTGGATAGGACACACCCTGCGCAAACCAGCTGACACCATTGCCAGGCAGGCACTTGACTGGAACCCTCAGGGGAAGAGGAGAGTTGAGAGGCCAAAACAGACTTGGAGAAGATCAGTAGCGAGCGATGCAAAGGCTGCCGGAACCACATGGGCCCAACTGAGGGGGCTGCCCAAAACCAGGTCTGCTGGCGAGGTGTTGTTGCGGCCCTATGCTCCTCGAGGAGTAGCAAGGGATGATGATGATGATGATGATGATGATGATGATGATGATGATGATGATGATGATGATGATGATGATGATGATGATGATGATGATGATGATGATGATGATGATGATGATGATGATGATGTAACTCTTGAAGTTGTCGAAGCTGTCGAAGATTTGATGATCACCAGTTACCTGGGATCGTCTTCCTGCCAGATACTGGCGACAGGAGAAATGGGGCCAGGTGCACATGTCACTAGACACGAAGCAGTCCGAAGAATAATTATAAAACAGAAGTATTTCAGCGGATTTTAACCATCCAGCAAGAACTTAACGATGTGAAGACCTGAGGCTGGGTGCACAACACTATTCTAAGTTGAAGCGGTTTTAGGCCTAAAATCTACTTAGTTAATTTTCATAAATTATTTATGAGCGGTGAGCAACACGATTTTTGAACGGTCTTAAGAAAAAATGATTTAAGCAGTATAGAATAGTTTGAAGCGGAACGTCCACTAGATATCGTTTCTATCAACTAATTTTAGCTTGGAAAGGGCAGCTTTCGTGAGAGATTAGTGACAGGAAAATGTTTCATCGGCAGTGAAGGGTGGATGTATTTTTGAAAAAGTGAAGATAGACTTAACTAAACAAGCACAATGGACCCTTGGGAAACGCAAGATGCAGTCTATAAAGAGAAAGAACATAAAACTTTTGCAGCATATCCTCAATATTTTTGCCAAAACTCCAAGGTAATTTGCATGACTATGTGTCAAAATATATTTTGAATGGGAAAAATATAATTAAAACCACCCTTGGTGTAAACACTTTGACTTCTCTGAAGATAACTTTATAACTACTGTTGTATTTCAAACGGTTTAAGCATGTTTAGAAGCCTTCAAATGTTTTAAATGTACGAAAGAAAAAACACTATTAACAATGACGTAGAATAAGAAATAAATTTAATGGTATGCAACTATAAAGAGACATTTTCTGCTCTGGTATGTAGCAGGACATACTCTAGAATAGCAGATCGTCAACAGACAAATTTCAAAATAATTGAAATTCCAGCTGTTGGTTGGCAGTAACCGCTGAGGCCCTGGTGAAAATGTCATTACTACATGTCAGGACCTAGCTCAAACGCCACTCACATGTCCGAGCACAACATTTAAATGATTTAAAAGCGATTTTATTATAACTTGTCTTCATTTGTTTATGAGACCAGTTATGAGATTTAGAAACATGTTATTCACAAACGCCAATGCTGCAGGACAAAACAACAGTAAACACTAAGACCGATGCGCATTCTATCCTTTTCACTTGCAAACTTCGCAGTCGAGGCTGTTTTCTTCAATAACGATCAACAATTCTCAGCTGAGTGTGAAGTGTCCTCTTTCTACAGGTCTGCAGCAGGATAGCAGCTAGCTTCCTCTTGGGAGCAGGGCAGAATTTTTAAGATGGCGTGCGGTTGTGCGTTTCCTTTTTGTTTCTCTTCAAAACGTGAAATATTCTAATATTTTGCCGAAAGTGCGGACACCAACTAACATTGTACATCGCCAAGTGATATCTTCTCTAACTTGTGTTGTTTCTGACACAGTCCTACTATTTCGTCTTTCCTGACGGGAGCACTGTCACTACAAGAGACGGGGCTTGTGTAACGAGGCTCACTTGTCCTCATAAAGTCCCGAAGTGCTCAGGCGGAACATAATCAAAACTTAAGACTGCACCCCCAGAAAAATATCAAAGGTCTCTGAGAAGCAGCCGTGGAGTTAAGAGGACGTGCGAGACATTTGAATGACTTCCCCTTAAAAGAATGCAAGACTTCCTGTCGAAAGATTCAGCACTGGAGCCTAACACGCCTCAGTGTAGGGATGCTCTCAAGGTGTTCCATAAAAAAACCTAAAGACCGTTAGAAAAAAAAACTTTCATCCAGCGTGCATTTACTGCTTTAAGTGGTGGAAAAGCTCCAGCAGTTTTTCCATTAATGTAGATGCAAAAAATCTAGTTTTTAACCTTGTTTTTCTTTTTTGTTGATCGCGCTTACCACTTAAGCCTCGCATTTGCACAAAGGAACTTGTCTATGTAATTTTGAATCTCCGCAGCTGCGTAAGGAACTGTTTAAAAGACTGACAGAGCGCATTACAGCATTGATGTAGCACACGTGCCTACACACAAGCATTCTCTCTCTCTCTCTCTCACACACACACAGCTGCAATCTGGTGGTGTCTTTTTAGTTTGAGCTCTTCCCGTCCTGCGAACGTTTTATCAGCTTGGAAGCCATGACACATTCTTTCCTTCTTTTCTGTTTTTCCACATTCCACTTACTCCCTAGGCGATCTCGTGTCATGTCTAGAAAATGTACGCCTGCTCCGACACACACACACACACACACACACACTTTTGCTAAAATTGTGTATGATGAGGAAAGTAAACTCTTTATGTTTTTCTTTTATATCATTTACCTCTTATTACCTTTGCTGAAGCATGTATGTTTGTGTGATTGCGTGTGTACATATCTGGGGCCAACTAGTCTGGAATCAGTGCGTTGCTGGGCGTATTCTCCTATCACACACCGGTTTTGGCTAAGAGCAACAAAATGCGACAACCATTTCATTCGCTTTGAACTATTTAATAACTCTCCGATTTTCTTTTACTAAAATTTCAAATGTAAGCTTCAAAGTTTAACTTCTTCCACCCACCCCCTACGCCCACCCCTGTTAGACATCAACATGACCGTTCATCTCGTTACCGGTAACTCAGGATTGATCACAGTTTTGCTTTCGACTTATTCTGGTTACACTGTCGGAGAAAGGGGACAAAACCTCACTGCCGTTCTCCTGAAAATTAGCAGTGCTTAAAATAAACGGCTTCATCGTTCTCAAGAAAGCTCACGGCTCTTGGCATTTCTAAAAGGTGAGCTCAATGGACTGCTAACAGCAGGAGCTGAAATCTCTAGGAGAGGTCTCGCTTTGGGTTGTCTGTGGCTGACGCTGACGTAAAGGTTGGGCAAAATATTCTCGATTTTCGTTTAATGGGGAGAACCGGGTAGGGGGGCCGACAGTTTGTAAGAACTCGTTATACGACCTGTGACAAGTGACAGTGTTACTTTCTGGGAGTGTCCGGCATAACTGTCTCAACATACCAGTGGTCCAAATGGTACTTTGAATGTGACTGTCGATGGTTACTGACTCACTTCAACAGTAAACAAAAAAGGAATATCAGAGCACAAAAAACTCAGCTCACATTTTTATTAAAACCCCAATAATTATATCAGAAAACGTGTAGTGTGAAATTCTAAAACAAATAATTATTATTCCACAGAATTGTATATCATGAATGGATGTTTCTTTGACGACTGCTTACAAGGTGTGCACTTTTGTAGAATTACATATGCTGTCTGTGTGGTACAATCTTCAGTACGAAATCGTTATTTTACTTTCTGGATGATTTTTTTTATATTATACATAATTGTTCTAGGAAAAATAGTGTAATCATTATTAACATGCTTCTAAGTCCTTATTCACTGATTAAAGAATGATAGCAAAAAATTTCAGCACATACTCATAGGACATCCTCATTGAAGAAGATATCTACTAAGACACATTTTCAAAAGTGTATTTTCTTTAAGTTAATAATAAAAATATGTATTTAATCTTTGTGACGTCGTTAAGTCCAATTTATTTCTAAAAGCGAGTATGCTTTTCTTTTTGAGTCACGTGTTAACATTTTGTTTTCCAATCCTGTTAAACCAATGATGTTTATGAACATCTGCTTCATTTCTTTTCGATAGTCTAAGCAGTCCCTTTACGATTGTTTCACTGTCAGCACATGCTGCCATTTATTTTTGAAAAGTTCTTTCATCTAAACTTGGAAAGTACAAGTGCTTGTTATTCTCATGTGCTCATGCTCGTCTTCCATTGGGATCTCTCTCTCTTTCTCTCTCTCTCTCTCTCACACACACACACACAAGAAGGATGAGATAAACGAAGCAGAGAACAGGGCCTTCCATCTGGGTCAAGCAGGATAAAGGTATTTAGATGTTGTTAGAGCAGTTTTATCCTGTTTTCTGTCTTATTTTTTCTTCTTCCTGCGTGCCTCGCAGGATGGTCTTTGCAAAACTGTTGTGATGTATCACATGGCCAAAACCCGACACCACGACAATTTCTTCTGCTTGTTGATGGCAAGAAACGGCTACTGAACCGGCAAGGAGAATGCTCCGGTAAGCAATTCATCTTTACCAGCATGTAGCGTGGCATGCGTCTGAATGTGAGTGCCTGTGTGTGTGTGTGTGTGTGTGTGTGTGTGTGTGTGTGTGTGTGTGTGTGAAGGTGGATGAAATAGTTGCTGCACATGGGAACTACTTTTCTGATATAATATACGTATTAACAAGAGTGAGATTTTTTTTTTACTCGATGCTTTCACTCCAGTGATTACCTTGCATGTCTAAGTGTCAGTCCCATTGAAATTTGAGTGGAAGGATATGACAAGTTCAATTTCGTGGCTGTAAATAATTTGCTTTCTTCATGCGCCAGTTATTTTTTCTGTCATGGAGTAGATTTGCCTTATCTACAGAACAAGTGAACTAAAAAAAAACACTAATGTATCTCTGGAGTCTCTCTTTTCTCTTTTTGTGCACGCATTGTGTGGCTATTCCGAGTTTCGTGTTCGTGACCATCGTAAAATACCGACCTATCAGCACCCTATTTGACACCCGTACACAACATGTTCTTTGCTTGATGATAAATCAACATCGTGCATTAGTGCGCACATAGCAGCATTCTTATATCACGAAATATTTTCTGCTAATTTATTCGTTCCATTCTCTGTTTATGTATTCGAGATACTTGTGTTTTGAGAATGGGAAAAACTTAGTGCAATTGAATTGAATGCTTTCTTCTTTTCTTCTCTGCTGTTATCTGTTTCGTGTATTGTTGATTTTTCTCTTTTTCTGGAGGGCAAAGACGAGGCAGTGTGTTTGATTGACAAAGTGTTTGTTTTTTTGTTTGTTTTGCTTGTCGGGTTTTCCGGTATAAAATCTGGGCTTAACAGCTAGCCGAAGGGATTTACGTAAACAGGATGTGGGCGTGGCCAAGCCAATGCCGTGGCTGTGTGATCAATCAAGACTGATCCTGCGTCCTTTTTATCATTTCACTGTAGCTGGGTATCCTGTCCTGGGGTCTAACTGTGGACCGAAGATTAATTTACCTACAAGGTAGCTTAGACCGGCAGTGGTATAAAAGTAAATGTTCCAATAGCTTAGTAGTCCCTCATACATTAGGTACGCATATGCTGGGTGGGTCAGCGTTGGTCGTACCCAACAAACAATGTCCAGAAAGTTATTAGGGGTACCCTTATATCAACGCCGCAAGACCTGTGCTATATAGAAGATCTTGCCATGTTGCCTCTTACTCACCATCATAAACAAATAACTAATACCAGCTTAGAATAAATACCAGTCAATCCTTATTAGCAAGAAGAAAACAGATAATAAAATTAAACATCACAAATCCTTTCCCAGCTAGACTATATGGCAATGACTTATAAATAAATGGTAAATGATGGAGGGTTTGGAAATGATATACTAAGTAGACTCAGTAAGACAAGAAATATTTTCTAAAGTATGAACAAAATATCAATGTAATTGCATGGTGCAAGAAACTTAAAAAACTTGATTTATATCAAAGCTGAACTCTGAAAACATTATTATTGTCTGTTGGAAAAATGATAGAAAGTGATGGACAAAATTATCATCCTTCCATACCACTAGCTGGAGATGAATCTTGCGAGTACCCCCAACAGAGAACCCCAGAAGAAATCTTTACACGCTTCAATGAAAAAGACATGGCTAATATTATAACGGTTAAAAGATGGAGATGGATAGGTCGTGTGCTCAGACGAGAGAACATCGCCATGTTAAAAACAGAACTTTTCTGGAAACCTGACCGCAAAAGAAAGACCAAAGAACATGGCGCCAAACAGATGAGAAAGAGGGAAGCTGTGGATACGATGTGGGGAAAGGCGTAATAAGAATGAATGAATGAATAAATGAATGAATGAATGAATGATGGGTGGGAAGAGAGACTCTGCCGGCAAGCCTTCAACAGGCGACCTTCTGCTTCCGAGTCTAGCGCCGTAACTTCCAGAGTACAACTCCTCTACCCCCAACCCTCCTTCCCCAAGAATGAAGGATCCTTCCATTAACAGGCGCAGTCCAGCGAGGTCGCCTGATAACCTGTAAGCTTACATCTTGCCTTTGGTCCACAGTTGCCACTTCTAGGCGCTCCCTGGGAACGGTAACTATGGATCGGAGATAAAGCATCCTCAAGACCAGGTCAGACATCTAGGGTAAAGGAACCTTGAGGGCAGCCAGATATCTCGGTCCAACGAGAAAAGGAGAGACTGCTAAGCCAAGCGAAATTTCGTCCCAAATTTGTAGTTAGAAGAGGAACACGAGCTATATAACCCTTTGTGCAGTTTCGGTCACCGGTTAGAAGTTGTTTGCTAGCTGTTAGATGAGGCTGTAACAAAGCAAGCCACCCTTGTATCCAGGCCCCAGATCCAGTGACAAATTTCCTGTTGGAGCGATACCTGAATCCACAGCCCATACTCCTCAATGTCTTTGCAACCGTCACATTATCGTTAGGCTTTACCGCTTAATCCTTCTACAGTACATCATAGAAACCTAATACGTTTTAAAATTGTGAGTATTCTTTCAACCCCTTAAACACTTCGTATTGATTCCTGGATCACACAAGGCCCTGAGGACGTCAACAACCGTTTCCCAATCTATCAGTCTGCCAAAAATTACTAATTTAGAAGTGCAAAAAAATTGACAACACATGTACCCAAATTGAGTACAATATTCTTCAAAGTTTGATTAAATGCAGGAATAATTAATGTTTTGTCAACTTACAGGCCAGCCATTGTCATAACACCTGTCCTGCAGACAGCGTAGACCCCATGGGCGCCATATTGCACTCTGCACAAGCAGTTATGTGCTGGTGAAATTACAAAATTACATCTGCATTAAACGCCTAACAATTCTTCCTGCAGCGGTCATAAGTGAGTATTTAACCAATTAACCACTTGGACTTTCTGTACTCCCATCATCGATCTCGCTAAATGTAAGTTCGTTTCCCTTTACTGCTGTTAGGTCCTTCTATTGTGCTATTTCCTGTTGTGAATGTTACGTATTTCCTTCAGCAATATAGAAAAATTAGAGACCACTGACATGCGAAATCTAAAAATCAGGCAACTGCTAGTATTTTACATACAACAAAGAGAAATAAATGTGTCTATTGAAGAATTCAACCTAAACTCCACATGAAGGTTACTTATCGGTGTGTCTTGTTTTGTCTCCCACCCTTCTTCTCCGTCCAGCAGTTCAGGTACAGTCAATAATGGACACTAAGCAACAGCTGAACTGTGAGGATGCACGCGAGCACTTTCTTAGAACTGACCTCGAAGGATTTGAATGTTTTGTCAATTTCCGGTCAGCTTCATCACAGCTTTATCTCCCGCCTATGCCATTGAAGTAAAAGACATCCGGCAAAAATGTAACAAAGCGATGTTGTCTAATTTCGTCCACAAAACTGATTGTGCCAGTGAGAATCCAGAGAAACTGACTGATGACACGCCAGGTGCGGGGTGAATATCAGATCACAGATTTAATTCACAATCGCAAATACAGAAGAAGCATGGCTGACAGCATGGTGTAAGAAAACAAAACAGTCGCTTAGTGGGGTGTAAATTTTTGCTCTATTGATTGGGTAAAGTTCAGCGCGAGATACTGTTTTCCCAAAATAGGTGTATACCCCACTTCCGTTCTCGAGATACGAACCTCCCCACGCACAAAAAGATTTTGGGAGGGAAAAGTGCTTCCTCCTAAAGGCCATTTCGCACTAGAAGGAGGTCAAAATACACAGACACAAGGTCTCACCCAGTGGGAGATCTGGGGTCATATGTAATTATCTGTATCCGTATCCGTGACGTCACGAGTTTCACCGTTTATGTGCAAAGTGACGTTTGTAAGCGTATTTCTTAAGAAAGGAAGAATGTTATTCGCCCACATTTGGGGAAATAGTATCTTGTATTGAGCTTTACCCAGTCACTGGAAGAAAAATGTGTACCCCACAAGACCATTAAAAAAACGCCTCCTCCTGTTCCAAGCATGTCTGTTGAGGCTCTTAATTGTACTTAACATTTGTTCTCTCAGTAAACTCTCTCTCTCTCTCTCACACACACACACACACACACACACACACATGTACGCGCACACACAGACTATATTTTATATAGAAATATAAATGTGTGCGCCATATGTGTATCTAATAAAAGAATAGCTGTGTTCGGGTTTTGGTTGACACCTGAAACCTATTCTTATTTTGCGAGGCAATGTTTGTCTGTGTGTCTGTCTGTGTGGCTCTCTTTCTCGCTCTCTGTAATACTTCCCAACTCCACGACCCTTGTCAATATCTGTTTTCAGCACTGCTTTTGTACATATTCACCTTCCACTCTCTTTTGATATTATGTTTATTACTACCTACGTGTATTCCTTTAGTACTTAGCTAATAGCTTATTCTTCCCCTGTAAAGGGCGAGGAATTGATGGAAAAAAGCATGTCTTGCTTACTTTACCTCTTGTTAATAAATAATTGTCATTGTCATTGTCTCTGCAAGACAGAGTAAGAGACAGACTGCCCATATCGGTCAGTGTGTTTGTGCGCGCGCTTGTAAGTGCATGTGTGTGTGTGTGTGTGTGTGTGTGTGTATGTGCGTGTGTGCAAAACACTGAGAAGAATTTACTTTTTAAAATTAAAAATAACGTCTATTCTCCTACGGCCTATTAGTGTCATGTGAACTGCTGTTGATCAATAAATCTCTTTTTTCTCTATTTTCAAAGTTAACATCACCTAAACGTATCCAGGGACTCCAGACATCACTGACTTTAACGTGTGCTCACTCCCTTCTCGTAGGTCGTCCCGTTCTGAGAAGTTCCCTCGCAGTCAAGTTGAAAATGTGGGCTCCGGCACAAAATTTGAAAGCAGCCCAACTGCCTGGTTTGTCGTAGAAAACGAATGAAAAAGGCCGGTCACAAGAGCTCTCGCACCATCGATTCAGCAAACATGCGCATTAGGGGTGGAAATGAGTGAGCATCTAGAAAACACACTCAAGCTTAGCGTCAGGGCTCCTAGACGGCCGCTGTCGTGTTTTTTTTTTCGTTTTTTTTTTCTTTTTTGTAGCCTCAGGTCACGTGGCCGACTAATGGCTAGGGCTGGAAAGTGTTATCGTGCTGACTTTGAACAGAGTACTTTGCCTAGTTTTGGGTCTGATAAATTGTAACTGACTTGAAGAACTCTTACGATATCATGACAAGGATATGGTTTTCACTAATTTTCCGAACAGCAAAATATACAAGTCGACAGAAAAGGTAGAAGAAGAGAGAAAAATAGAACAAAAACACAGCTAGAAATGTCAAACATTATATGAAGATAAGACATTGCAGTAAGAAAGCAGCCAGAAATAACACACATTGAAGAAAACTTACAGGAGAAGGAAACAGACTGACATTAACATTATCTTACAACTGTTTAAATATAGTAAGCTTTAGCAGGAAGGTTTTGTTTTTGTTTTTTTTTTTTTTTGCCTTTTCTAATCCTCTTAGGGTTTTTCGACAAAATGCGCGAATGCAAGTAGATACATAAATTATAAACTCTCTCTTTCTCTCTCTCTCACACACACACACACACACACACACACACACACACACACAGGCACAGACATTTTCGTTTGAATGCATTCAGAAGATACGTGCAAGTACATACAGTGCATGGAAATACGGACAGAAAAACTGCCAAGTACAAACAAGTCTCTGGTCAATGTACGCGAGGACTGGCAAAGCAGATGCCCGAAGGCCCACTGGCACGATTCCAGAAGATGGACCCAATCCGCTCATGCGGTGATCTCCTCTTGGTGCTGTAGCTGGCACTCCCTTCAGTGTCATGAAAATGGAACAGGATTTTTTATTACGGCTATTGCCTGATCTGGTTTCAGCGTAAATCTGTCCCCATCCCCTTTCACCTTCGCTGCCTATCCTTGGACATAATTCTTTTTACTCTTCCTTGCTACTGAAGGTGGGGGAGTGGCAACGCCCTCTTCTGCTGTATCCGTGCTCGTAATTTTCAGTTCTCTACTTCCTTTCGATACTGTCACGACCACCGCGCAGTGTATCAGTCACTCAATCCTTTCAACACATACACGGAGCCTGACAAATACGTGTTCTTTCACACAAATTAAAAGAAAAGAATGATTTGCCTAACGAATCTATCTGCTTTACTAACTATGAATAAAAGAAGAAAACAAGAAAAATACACAAATGAAAAGTCAGTTAAGCAAAACGATTCCTACATCCAGATCACTTTAAAATAATAAAATCCCTAACCTTTGAGTCCTGCCTTTCTGAATATCTAAAAGAATACCTACTCACCTCATCGATCTATATACTCCTAAACGCCCTACTCAACAAATTCTTCTTACAATTCCTACTCTACTCGTCTTTCCGTCCTAAACCTCTCCCTTCTCCTACCTGACTAACTGCTTGCTCGCGCTCTCCCTCACGTCATTTCCTTCACTTTTTTACATCACTCATACACGTCTTCCGACCAACTGACGTCATTCACGCTCTTTCGTTCTTCCACATTAATCCTTATAAAATTTATGCTTAATCAAACGATACAGCAAATAACAATGATACCTGACAGATACTCTTGACAAACTGGGGGTGGGGAGGGACGGGAATGGTGGGAGGCAGGGGTGTCAAACGTTCCGGTCTGTCGTACCCAGTGTCGCATAAGACATGGAAGACAGCCTGAGGCCCGGTAGCTGCCGCACTTCATCTGTAAAACTAACGCGGAGGTCGTCAATTTCACTGTGCCCTCACCTTATTGCTCTTAATTTTTTAAAATCTTCTGTCTTGAATTGAGAGGCATTTTCTGTTGACAGTGAATGTTGACACCGACATCATCAACCTTATCCTCCTAAGGCTTCGGGATAACCGTAAGAGTGCA
Source organism: Marisa cornuarietis (assembly GCA_004794655.1). Classification (NCBI taxonomy): domain Eukaryota; kingdom Metazoa; phylum Mollusca; class Gastropoda; order Architaenioglossa; family Ampullariidae; genus Marisa; species Marisa cornuarietis. The sequence goes on along the minus strand of SMMW01000565.1, from coordinate 2,655,488 downwards.
GTCTGCTCCTTCATTTCCCTAATACAGTACTACATCGTAAGCCATCTCTAGCGTTTTTTCAAGAGTTTCATTATGTTGTTCATGTTTCATGTCAGGTGTTATACAGGTCAGATAACAGCATGTTCAAGTGCAGCCGTGAAAAGTGTCATGTGATCCTGAGCGGCCATGAATTGTTTTTTTTTTTAGATTGGAATTAACTCTTGTGATAGCTGATACATGCATGATAAAACAAGACAGTGTAAAGAACAAATATCAACATTTACTCATCCGCCAAAATTTCTGATGCAAACGATACAACCACATGTAATGTAAAAATGTGCAACAATCGCATGCTACGGAAATTTTTAATGTTTTGTCTCTCATCTTTCTATTGTATGTTCTCATTATCTATTTGTAAGTGGACGAACATCATGCTCAGTAACGCCAGCCAACTAAACAGTTTTTATGCTGAAGCCTTCAACAGAATTGAATACTTTTCAGTACACATCCTCAGTTTTTAAACCCAAAATAATAAAAAATAGCATTGTTGGTACCTAGCTCTCCATCTTATCTCTAAACAATAATACAAGTGCACGACGACGATGCAGCGGAGGAATATAAAAAATCTCAGACTAGTTTTAACTGATTTCCATTCAGAGCAGCACAGCTGGTTAAGACAATTGTAAGGCATCATTCCTCCCCCATTATTCACTCTCCTATTGTTTATTCCACAGCACTGAGGAATGATTACTGGTAACAAGACAAATATACTTCACCCTTACCTGTATGCGTGGGAGGTTATGCATGGATGAATTTCTGGGATTTTGTATGCCGCATTTAATGTCCACATAATGTGTTGCCTCGGGCGCTTTTGTGCCTGTTTCTGTATACAGTAAGACCTCTACATCCAATATACTAGTAACTCGAGATACGAGCCAAAAATTCGTGGAAATTTTGTACTTACTTACGAGCGGAAATTCCATATACGAGCTCGAATCTTTCATATTTCGTAGTGTAAAGACATAAAAAGAATGTAGTCTTAGTGAACATCTCGCATGTAGAAGTACTGCTGTCTATAAAGCGCCTTAAGCCCTTCGATAGTGGAAAAAATTCGTTCTGTAAATAGACATCATCATCATCATCATCATCATCATCATCATCATCATCATCATCAAACAGGATAATAAAGACAAAGATGGGAATGGCCGGCATTACTAACGAAGGTGGACAGTTTATATACAAGAAAGCCAGTGTGCAAGGCAATGACAGGGTGGAACGTTCTGTTTACGAACAAATGGTTAGAGCAGTGTGGGTGTGAGTGGGTGTGAGTGGGCGTTGCGGAATGACATCCCTCCCCCCAACCAAATCCCTAGCGGCAACAGGGGAAGTAATTTACGCAATTACCAGGACGACGGTGGTGAAATTATGAGGACACTTGCGGATCCCAGTGGATAGCAAGCAGCAGAAAGAGCGAACGAAAAGTGGCATGTCAGTGCAAGGAATATGAATAGTGAAGTACCCCTGCGAAAAAAAAACTTTCCTCCTTTTTTCTTTACATTACGAAGAAAACTAGAGACAATTCCACAGGAAAAGCAAGAAACGATGATTAACACATCATGATTTCTGATCAGTGTTTAGTAAACCAGTGTGAAATACGGTTGCTAAATAAAATCAACGTCACAAAAAAGCAGATTAAAAACTAGACTAATGGCTGCACTTGAATGAATGTTACAGAAAAACATACTTTAAGAAACTGTAACATGTTTTAATGCTGAAGCCAGTTTCCAATGTATGTTAAGATATTTTTCCACTTTGGTCAGCCTGCTGGGTGATACCGGGGTAGTTTGGATGAGGTCTCGTCTACCGATAGACTGCTAGTGCACAGTTCGTCCACGTGGAGCAGGTCAAAAGAAAATTGGTGGTTAGAGAGGCCAGCTTTTTAGTGATGGTAGAATATATTTCGCTTCCTTCCTTCCTTTCCTTCCTTCCATCCTCCTCCCTCCCTCTGTGTCCTTCGCTCTCTCATAAGATACGACGTTGTTTAAAACAACTCTTCTGGAGATCTGTCTACGAGATATATATATATACATACATATGAAATCGTATTTTTGTCTTCTCTCTCTCTCTGTGTGTGTGTGTGTGTGTGTGTGTGTGTGTGTGTGTGTGTGTGTGTGTGTGTGTGTGTGTGTTTGCGGAGAAGGTTGTTTTGTTCTTAAGTTGGTTGATGTTTTTTGCCACTGCTGGTTGGTTGGTTGGTTGAGTGGGTTGGCCTAGGTGTTGGCGCGCTCTCAAGAGAACAGAGCCCATTAGCGACTGACCTTTAAATACTTACTCCCTACTCCTGTCAAAAGAAAAAAAATTGTTTAAGGATAAAACTTATAAGAGTCTACGAGTCCATCAAAACATTGTCTACCAGCGCGCACCAGAAAAGAGCAGGGAGAAGTTGTACGAAGCCGAGGGCTTAGAAACTATCCCAGAAGGCATCGATCAATGTTACTTTTGGGCGAGATTGCACAAGTCTGAACCAGGACAACCACGCAGACTTCAATTAAATTTCAACGTTCTTCACGCCGTAAGTTCCACATCCATTCCGAACTGGAACAGCTACCTACAAGTAAGGGTAAGAAGTCAAAGAAACTATGCGAACCCCTTTTTTTTAATTCCCCCGCAGAAGCAAATGGAAACACAAAGCGGGTAGACGTAGGAGTGTGTAGACATGTTTATCATTTCAGCAGTCTTCATGACACTGACATACAGCAGCGGTAGGTATCGCTGAACTAATGTTCCGAGCATCGCAGTGTAGGGCTTATTGATCAGTGATAAAGTGTTGTAAACCGTGTCCTTGCGCGGAGCCTGGGAAAAAACTTCCCTTAGTGAGGCACGTGACATATTTGTTTCTTTTATTACTTATATCCTCAGACCAAACACACTGGGTCCCTATCAGCATTATATTAATGCTTTTCCTGGGCTGTTCCATAACAAGCTGCATGATGTAGAAATGTCAGGAGGAGTGGGAGGCGGGGGGAAGGATTTAACTTGGAACGTGAGAAGAAAAGAATGAGGTAAAAAAAGGACATTTCGATCACATCCAAACAAAATGAGGTCCTGAATCGATATGCGTGGATGGCGACCCTGTTGATGTGACTGGCGACTCTTCCACCAGCGACGCTCTCATTTTCCGCGGAAGGATGTGAGCTATAAATAGCACAGGCCGGCCGTCAAGTAGTTTCTGATTGGTCTGCGCGAGCTACTCTCACGATTTCATCCTCAAGAGGACACGCACTGATGCGAATAGGCAGAAAACCGCTTTAGTTAAAATTGAGCTCTCAGCGGTAATGAATGTTTGCCTCGATGATGACGATGCTATAATTGCCACCCAAAAAAATACAGACACCCAGGTAGGAGAGAAAAAAGATATTACAGCAGACTATCTTCTTTGAAAAAAAAAAGTCGTTGTACGGGACTATCACTTTTAAAAAAAAGGTTAAGGAGCGGCATCGAATGCACTGCCAAACGATCTGGCGGAGACAGGTGCTGACAGGTGAGAGGTGTTCAATATGCGCGCAGCGGAGCTCGTTCTGACAAGCGAATGATTAGTCAGACAGTTCTAGCAATCGCGCTCGATATTTTACACGATCTTAACTAGCTAAGATAGCGGCACTCCGACATCAGCCAAAAGGCAGAGACACCAGCCGGGCATTTCAAGCGAATGCTGTTTCCCTCTATCGCCAATAAAAGCAAATGAACCATAATTTTGTATCGCTTAATGTGTGATTCCATGTGACTTGACCTCATGAGGGACATGACTGGATTGGAGTCAGACAGGAGAGTGGCGACGTACAAAGATTTCAGTCTCACGTGGTGTTTATCCAGCTGTCAGGAGACGTACCAACGGCTCGCCAAGACAACCTGCCAGACCGCTAAAAGTCATTTTGATAATCAGCCGGCAATTCTGGTCCCTGGTGCCTCATTCCCTTCAAGAACAGCCAATGAAAGTCGAGCGAGCAAGATATCTCGATGTGACTGGTTGATTTATTTGATCTGATATGTATAAAACGTACATATTCATCAAAGGTAGAAAGACAACTAAACCTTTAAGCTCAAGATAAAAAAGTATCGCTCGCTGGAGCTTTGGACATATATCCATACGCCTTCTTCGGCTACTAAAAGCTAAGGTACTGATGCTTTCATTGCACACCGCCCTGAGATGAGCTCATTCAGCCAATCAGACAGCGTCTCACAGAAGCTTCAACAATTTGCGTTACGTGTGTGGAGTAAATTTCCGTATTACACTTGAGGCGCAGCACCAAATCTTCTGTCGCTAAAGGCCTTTTGTCTATGGGGCGCCAAGAGGGGAATTTTCTCAAATTTGCTATTTCTAGCTATACAATGCATTTTATATTTATACAATTCATTCTATACTTATAGATTGCATTCTATAGCTATGCATTGCATTCTATAAGTATAAAATGCAATGTATAGCTAGAGACAGAAAAACTCGGTAAAAACCGAAGTGTTTCATTTATATTATACTCAGAAGTTGCTATCCAATTCATTTTATATATACCATTCAATTCTTTAGCTATAGAATGCATTCTAGCTATACATTTGAAATCTATATTTATAGATTGCATTCTATAACTTCTGACTTGAAATGTATACGGAACGAGGCTGGCTCATTTGCATATGGAAAAAGAAGGTCAAAGACCAACCAATCAGTGCGCTCCATATCAGCGTGCTGTCAAATAGACATTAGCTAGTTTAATGTTCTCTTGCTCTTGACTTCATCTCCTTTTGGAAATCGAAAAAAGCTAATTCCATAAGGTGGAACCTCTTCATTGCTTAACAAGGTAGTAAGGATATAATGTAATCCTAAGGTGGCGTAACACGGGCGGGACACAGGAGGGTTTCGCACAACCGTAAAACACGAGGCAAACCTGTTTTGAAAACTACGTTTCGATAACAGGTTTGGAGTTTACGATCCTCTTGCTACAAGAAAAATAGCTGGAAGCAGAAATGAGCACAAGAAACAAAAAAAAATCAGAAATGAATCAGTCTCTGAATCAGAATAGTGATCAGCTGGTTGTGGCTTACGCCAGACAGATAAAACTGAGTTGTTTCGAAAATGTTTTGATTAAAAACCTGTCTGAGAAATTGTCATGTGGGTGACAGGGCCAGTAACCAGAGATTACTGACGCCGATACCTCCCCAGCTACAACCAACCAGTGTACAGCATGATCGGATGAAAACATTACAATTTATCCTAATATTAATAAGCAGTACTCGTGAGATTTAGGATTAAGCTGCAGCAAAAACAAAACACGTTGGTAAGTTACCAAACGGCAAAATATCTAAAAATAGTATAATAATGTCAAGAAACTGAAAGCAAGGAAAACAGAAGATAAAGCGAGTCGGAAAATGGAAAGACATTTGATCCGGCAATAAAACTAGAAAACAAGAACAGCTGGGAAAAAGGGCCTTTGTAAGACGAGGTGAATACCTGAGAGTGGCAGCGGAAGGCTAAACAACGATTCTGAGGGGCAAACAAGAGACGAATTCACGAAATCTCAAGGCTTACCATCCAAAAAATAAACACATGCTAATGACAGAAGCTTAACCATGGAGCCTGGGCAACATTGTGTAGTTTAAGATCTCTGAAGATTACAGAACAAAAATAAAAGGAATTTCCAAGGTCATCGTAGTGCGATTTTAAGCTTCCTCCATAGTTATCTTTTTAAAAGTGGGTCTGGTTTCATTAAACTCTGAGCGTCACAGATCCCTCCGGAGCTGAAATCAATGCGCCGTATAGAGAAAATCCGAAGAGGCGTTCAGGGGAAGTAATTCCCATAAGAAAAGCAAAAACTAATTAGCGCTTGCTTTAGTGAGTAGAGGAGAGATTTAATATGTCAGAGACAGAGTTTTAAAAAATGATTCAGCGAGACATAAAAAGGAGTAAGTTCTAATAGGGAAAACGCCGTGCTAAAGATCCCGAGCTTTGACGACATCCAACTTTGAAACTAATGACCAATGCTAAGCAGATATCTCATTAGTTTGTTCTTAAGACATCAGCGCAACATTCACTCTCTCTCTCTCTTTGTCTCTCACTGTCTCTGTTTTTGCTCCCTCTCCTATAAATATATAAATATGTATACTTCTTTTCGCTGTGTAGTTTTCTTGTGTGCTCGACATTAAGAAAGGAAAAAAATTAAGCAGAGGTGAATGACAACGAAGAAAGACTAAGATCTTCATGAAGATAGTCCACAAAAAAATTCATCTTTTACTCCATACGCAGCAAAGTTAACGGAATAGCTCTCATTCATTCATTCCTCAGTCGGTCAGTCATTCAGTCATCCCTTGACTGGTACCACCTGACCAGTGGTTATGAGTGGTTATGCTGCTCCGCGGGTACTGGTTGCCAGGGAGAATAATTGGACAGACACAGCAGCTGACAATGTTAAAGTTTGGAGTTTTCTTAGGTACCTGTTCTTAAATGTCTGGATCCTCCTCCTCCTTCGTATCTTTAAGTCCTTATCTTACATCCCTACAGCAGGGAGGGGGGCGATGAGGGGCATCGGACAGTCGGTACTTGGTAGCACACCTGATGGTATTGCTATACCTAGTGGTGTTGCTGTACTTGATGGTATTGCTATACCTGATGGTATTGCTGTACCTGGCGGTGTTGCTGTACCTGGTGATATTGCTGTACTTGATAGTATTGCTGTACCTGATGGTGTTGCTGTACCTGGTGGTATTGCTGTACCTGGTGGTGTTGCTGTACTTGATAGTATTGCTGTAGCTGATGGTGTTGCTGTACAAGAGCCTTTTCAGCCTGACCAATGCAGCAGTGCCAGAATGGCTGCCACTAAAAAATAAAATGCAACAGAGAAGTCGAAAGGAAATCAACTCGCATAAAATGTAATGATTTGGTTAACTTTTTTTGCGGTGCATCCGCCACGTAAGAGAATTCTACACTCCTAGTCTGCAAACCTCATTAGAATCCTTAAGACGCACATTTGTTTTGCTTTGTTTTTCCTTTTCGAGGAAAACGAAGCACTTCAAGTTTGTAAAAATATTATTGGCACTTTTTGACAGAACTTGTTTCTTCTGGAACACTGAAGTGATGTTCCCCTTTGCTGCTGTTCGGTAATCTGTGTTCCTGATTAGTTACTGATGTTGCTGATGCTTCCTATTCAAGGTGAAATGCTCCTCATCTGATCGTGGAACGATCTTCAATACATCGTCTTCTCTTCCTCGATTTTTTTGTTTTGAGGGGTTTGTTTTCCTTTTTTTCAACTGTCGTCTTTCTGTGCAATCTCAATTTCTTTTTAATGTTAAATACCAGGCACGTATTATTATTCTTATTTAAGAGCACTTATACAGCGCATTTTCTCACTTGGCAGCAAGATCAATGCGCTTTACAACAGAGTACAATACAAAACAGGAGAGTGAGGATGTGATCGTCTTTTGGAGTGAAAGGATAATTGACATCCATTCAGATTTGATTTTCGCAGTTCAAGATTTCATACTTCCGCAGATCTTCACTCCATGAAAGCATTGATATCGTCGTTTGTCGACATTATGGATGACTGTATAGTCTCCAAGCATAGGAAGGATAATGTTGACATATAAACCACAATTTTAATACACATCAAAAACCATATAAACAGTAAGACAAGCCCGCAGCAAGCGAGTCTCAAAACAGTACATCCCACAGACACAGCAGTTCATGTCCTTGTGCAGGGAAGAGGAGATAGAATGCTCCTCATGTGGAAAGATCTGCTCAAGAGCTCTGTGTAGAAGAGGTTTCCTTTTCTGCTTGATGGAATAACTCGCTGGAACTTCGATTTCTGTGTCTAGAACTTTGAGCACTGAAATGGAAGACTTTTAGAACTTCTCCTTCCCTTCTGTCTTCACTCTCTTCAGAAGTGTTTTTCGTGTTTATCTTGAGCGGAATACAGTGCAGAGAGGTAAGCTTATTTAATGAGTTACAACCGTCAAGGGTGAAGTGTTGACAAGAAAACATGCCAGTACAGAAATTATTTTTTGTTAGTAAAGGAACCAGAAAAAAATGAAGTTAAAGTAAATTTCTGTTGTCTACTAACGACGGAGCTTTGCCATTTGATTCAATGTAAATTTCAGAGCTAATACAGCAAGGCAACCAGTTCTATTGTTGTTACAGTAAAGGACAATAACACACTAAAGAGATTTGAGTGACTTGAAGCTTCTCATGGCCTAGTGAATATTGAGTACAGAACCCAGTGTACATGGTATAAAAAAATCTTAAGAGACTTGTAAAATGACTGTATTATAGTTTTCGCTGTCAATAGAAGCAGTAAACCATTCAGCACCAAATGTAGCGCGGGAGGATCGAAGCCTAAAAACTCCCTTTACCTAAGCAGCATTTGCTCAGTCGAAACGGGCCCTTGCTTTATTAGGGGAGGTAAAGGAGACAGAGTAGCTTTGACATGGTGAGCCAGTTATGTTCACTATCTCTAAAGCCACCGCTCTCCTTACATTTTCTTTTTTTTTCATTTTTAGGCCCCTAATGCTACCTAATGCTGTCGTTGTCTTCGCGGCCTCGCCTCAAAAGACCTGTCTGAGCTTCTGATTTCTTACCTCCCAAGGCGGACTTTTCGGTCTGCTTGTGTTGCCCTCCGCTCTGTGCCTCAGACGGGAGAAATTCGGTAGACGATCCTTTTTCTTATGTCAAATTCTCTGTCCCTTTCTCCTCGAACGTTCGAACCCTTCAAATCTGACCTCAAAACCCATTTCTTGAAGAAATATCATTGATAATCATGCGTGCCGTGCAACTCATTCCTTCATCTTCATCCATGCACTCAGTTCATGCCTGTCACGGTGTCATGGTATCATGTGTGTAAGAGAAAGAGAGAGTGTATGTATGCGTGTGTGTAAGACTCTGTGTGTGTTTGTGTGTGTGTGTGTGTGTGTGTGTGTGTGTGTGTAAGACTGTATGTATATGTGTGTGTGTCTCAGACTGTGTATGTGTGTAATAGTGTATTATTGAATATAAAAGTGAGAGAGTGTGTGTATATGTGGGAAAAAGTGTGCATGTGTGTGTAAGAGTGTGCATGTGTGTGTGTGTGTGTGTGTGTGTGTGTGTGTGTGTGTGTGTGTGTGTGTGTGTGGGCGTGCGCGCGCGTGCTCGCTTTAGACAATGGAAGCGGTCTAGCAGAAACACATCTAACTTCCAGTTCTTCAAGTCACATCCCACCCTTTACGGATCTATATGCGCGCTGATGCCTGTGCTTCTGCGTCCTGTTATGCCAGAGTGCACTGCTGGATCCTTCCGCCACGTTCTCGTAGATAATTTAAAGCAAAAACAAACAATTTTTAAAAAACCAATCGTCAGCAGACACTTGTTTTCGTGACTGAAAAGAGACCTTTTCTCCAGCGTCTTCTCTCACCAAAACGGAATCTGATTCTGATATAATTTTTAAAAAAAAAGCTATCATGTGTCTCTGCAGTCGGCCTATCTCCAGTCTCTGACGCAGGTTGCGGTTGCAAAAACTTGGCGCGTGCGCACACAGACTTCCGGCTCGTGCAGAAGTTCAGCTATTTCTAATTCCAGAACGGGACGAAGGAAAAGTCACCAATCGTTTCCTGCATGAGTGTAGTACGGATCAACCATTTCGCCATTTTTGAGACCAAGAAACCTGGTATGGGATATGTATATTTCTTTTTCGCCAAAAAGACACCGTGAATGGAAATAAAGGTTTTTAACGCTGTAAAAGTTAATTACTGGTTAACTCGTAAAAAACCTATTCAAACACATTCAAATTCGTGCTCCCCCTACCCCCCCCAAACACACACACCACACGTGAAGTGAATTCTACAACACACGCACGCACGCACGCACGCACGCACACACACGTGAACTGAATTCTGTTTCTTCTTTTCGTTTTGTGCTTCGATTACAACGTATTATAGAGATAATTCAAATCTATTTTTTGCTGATGCACACATCACACACACACACACACACACACACACACACACACACACACCAAGCTCAACACGCAAGTCACACCACTTCAGTCCACGTGTACTAATAACCATATAGAATGAGAGTTGATATGAAATGAAGGCCTGCGAATCTGAGATTCAAAATGTAGACGGCTGCAGTGCCACCTATCACAGTTCTGAGTCATAAACCACACAAGTGTGCAATGAGACTGGGACAGGGTGAGGGAGTTAAGTCAGCTCCCCATAATATTCATCTTTATCATCCTTGGTTAGAGTGGCTGAAGAGGCAGGAGGTGTTTCCACCTAGAGGTAATTTCGCCCAATGAGGGGAGGGGAAAACTGAAAGACTCGGGATAAACTCTAACCCACTTTTCTTATGACAATCAACTCTGCGAATAGGTGTTACTTTCAGATAAGTGAGTTTCCCGAGCCGAGATCCGAACTTCGGGCCTTTAAATCGCACTGTAGTAATGACAAGCAAATGTTTTACCACTTACACTACCAGGTAAATGTGCTCTACGGAATATCAGTCCCAGAAATTTTTTTTATTGTCTTTCAATATTTAGTGTCACTTATAAAAGAATTTAATTAAAAACCATTTGCAAAGATATTGTCTAGTGAAGTCGTCAAAGAAGCCTTTTTCACCCAAACTTCTTATTTGAAACAAACCTTTCACAAGATGTATAATTTTCTACCTGGTCTCATAAATTTCTAGACCATCATTATTCAAAATCAAGCATAACAAACGAAACAAGTAACTCTCTCCACAAAATCATTCTACCAACGTCATCGAAATGTACCTCAAGTTGGTACACATGGCATTTTTTAACAAAATTCTGCATGATTATGGCTGCTTCCATATATAGATGCCATGAACCGTCGGACTACATCATAAAAATACACTATTATTAGATCATGTGAGTGAATCACTCTTTCCGTTTTCCCAGGGGTTAACGTCCTTTTGTCTTCTCCCTCTCAAACTTCGTCGTCAAGCAGTCTGTTTACGAGGTCTTCATGCTGAATATGTTAGCCAGAAGAAGCGGGCTTGATGTTGAAACCCTACTAGTGTGATGGGGGGTTAAGAAGATTAGATTAAGTATCGATTTTTCTGAGAATAAAACTAGCAGAATACCGTGAATGCTGTCAAAGAAATTTAATACGGTAAGACAAAACCGATGTCCTGTCATTGCTTATTCAAACCTTAATCTTCGGACTTTTTATTTTATTTCATTTATTCATTGAAAGCTGGTGCGATCTGTCGTTTCTATCTCCCTATCTATCTATCTAATTTTTCTTTTTGCTTAGAGAAATTTTACAGACTTGAAATGAGAGCTTGGAAGAAGCTAAAGTTTGCCAATTGTAAAAATGGTAGAGAAATGCTTGGCTAAGTATAAAAAAAGTTTTTAAAAAAAAGGCTGGATAAGTGTAAAGATGTTACCGAATGTACAGATGTCAGAGACTGGAGGCTTAACGAGTGCGCTGAAGCTACATGATGCCAAGCGTAAAGATACTAGAGAAGGTTGCTAATGTAAAGATGCTACAGAAGGCTTGCCACATGTAAAGGTGCCATTCCAGCAAACTGTGCTGTCCTATTCACTCAGCTGTGGCAGTGTCAAAGCCTGATATTCAACACTGCTACTACTGTACAAAAGGTCACGCATGCGCACAGACAGACTTCCGGTACTCGGATGACCGACTGGAAAACGAAGGAAAGCGAGATCGGGAGAAGTTCTGGTCCAGCACCCATTAGGCTAGATCCTCCAGGCACATGTAATGGCTTTCTGCTCGCTCGCCTGTCGCCATGGCCACCGACCCGTCGGCAGACCGCGGCATTTCGCACGAACCGGATGGCCCAACTGAAGGTCACTTACTTCCAAGGCACGTGACCGCCAGAGGTTAGGGGTCACGGATGTACGGCTTGACACAGAAGAAACAAGCCACTGGGGCTTGGACTTGTTTACTTCAGGATTAGCAATGAACGGCAAGCATCACAGGCAACTGGAAACAGGGGCAGAAATCTAGAGGTCCCATCTTGAGTATTTTCCCCAGCTATGCCTAAATCGAGTTTTCTAGTGCTGTAGTAATTGAGTGTAGGTAAAGCAAACCTTCGGGAATTTGTCAAAACTGCGTGTACAACGTGGAATTATACATTCAAGTATAAGAACATATTTTTTTCGGGGGGGGGGGTGGTTCAGCCAGCCCAAGTATTAAAAGTTCCATTAAAAAACAGTCTGAAAGTAAGTTTTTCACAATTTTAAAAAAGTTGTCTTTAGAATGTGTTTTCAAATAGTAAGTTTATATCGAACACCTTGCCGTCATATGTTTTGTCAAGGTAACGTAAAAAGAAACAAATCGGTAATCTATTATTACCTCGATCAAAAAATGTTCACAAATACATTTTTTGTTAATATTCCGAAGAGCACAATAAAAAGATGCTTAATATAAAATATGTTTTAATCACCAGTATTCCAGATAACTGTGCCAGTATTGGCAATTGCACTTGTGCAAACTATAAGAGACGTTCTACTTACCTCTGTCAAGGCTGGGACTTTTTGGATCACGTGACATGCGACAGTTTCCCTACAGAACTTTAAGTCCGAGGACAAGAGTCCCAGGGCGCCTGCTCTCCGCGGCAGAGTGGCCTCATGCCATTCCTTAGTCAGGACAGGCGTTGACAACCGCTTCTGCAAACTAACAGCATCCTCAAATGAGTGACACGAAGTGTACTAAATGGGGATGTTATCTATCACTAGTTTTGTTACCCAAATTGTTTACCAGTTTCACGCAAATAAATCACCATTGTTTTTTTCATCTGACCTGGAGGCTAGGACCAAGAAAGCGATCTTACGAGAATTGCTAGAAAATTCTAGAATTCAGTGTAGGGCCTCCGGCATCAGGATCTAGCGCGAGTAGTGAGTCTTGTGCTCTCGAGCTACATCCAAACAGACATCACCGTGGGCACAAAGATCCACTGATGGCAGAAAAGTATGGATGCATTTACATTGTCAAGGCGTCAGTCAGTAGAAAAAACAGTGATCACAAAACAAATAGACATGTCGGTGTACTAATAGGATGTCACGTGATAGACAAAATACTCAGCCGTCTAGGAAACAAAAAGCGAAAATCGGAGCCACAACAAACACTTTGTAACAAAATATATGTCCGTGTTTGTGCTGTGGGCTTTTGCTGCAATAGGTCTCGTTCTGGCATATGGTTTGGCATCGACACGCTTGACTGCTTTCTGTGCATATTTCTATATGTGCATCTCGAGGACGAAAGGGGTATTCACCCAGATATATGGAAACAGTCTCGTGCACCGAGTTTTACCTAGTCCACAGAATCAGCTTACACCCTACTAGATCTCTAAAGACCCACCCATGTTTTCGTCATCGTTTCAAACTTCGTCGATATGCAGAAAAAAATCATCAGTAGAAATGTCCCGTTGCGCAAGAGTTATTTACAAAATAAAGACTTTGACTGGCTGATTGGAGCAAACAAAGAACTGAAGGAAAAAAGGCAGAAGTAAACTTACAGTCGTTGAAGACCCCACTTTTATCGGAACCAGCTTTTCCTCCCTTAGCCTTTTTCAGACTCATGTCTTCATTCAACAGCTAAGTGTTTGCGCTAAGTCAGCTAAGTAAACTGCGCCAGAAGGGTATCGAACCGGATAGTACATGCGCCTTCGGCCTCGCACGATCTGTCCGGTGGTTAGCGCCTGTCACTAATACAGTGGGGATTGGCTGTCCTGGATTCAGATTTCGTCTCAAGCACGCCATTTCTTGTCTGCAAGTGGTACCCGTTTGTACCCATAGCTACTGGCTCGGTGTAAGCCACCAGTTCCTCATCCCCAGCCTTGCACACTAGTGTTGTCATCCCTTTGCTATTTTATTGTTTAAAAAAAGGTGTTCCAGAATGTACCCAAATCCTCACATCATGATTTTTGTCAACAATACGCCGTACCTCCCCTTCCTTTAACTGACTCCATCCCATTTTCCCAAGAGTCATTAAATTTATGTGCTTATTGTTGTGCTCCAAGCGCAGTAAATGAAGGGACGTGAAATATCGCACTTAGGAAAAACATAGCTTAATAAAAATGTTTACTATATAATAAAAAGGAGAAGGGATTTTTTAAAAGACAAAATAAAACCCATATTATATCATAGATTGATGCTATTGTATCGTTAAATTATATCACATAGTAATGCTACCGTTTTGTTGGTAGTGGTGCTGTTGGTGCTATTATAACGGTTGACTGCTTTCGCTTTGATTAAACCACTTGAACGATCACAATACTACCCGTTCTGTTATAAAATTTAATGCTACAATTAACCACGTCAAGATCAAAACTAGCTCATTCCTTATAAATCTTTGTAACAAAAAAAAATTGTCAATGATTTGAAAAGAAGTGGAAAATTGAAAATGATTTTTTTATTGACAGATAGTAAAGCTTTGTAATGGTTACAGCTATTTCATATTTTAAAATACTGTTCATCCCACCGGAAGCTCTAAACCAGGGGAGGGGAATCTTTTTTTCCTCCAAGGGCCATTTTAATATTTATAAAATCATTCGCGGGCCATACAAAATTATCGACTTAAAAATTACCCTGCTCTGCTTTGTCAAGATATAGTTTTGCCACAGTATGTGAACACTGTTGTAACGAGTACAACACCGGCCTGCCTGGCACTGCTGTCCTCTGAGTCACCACAATCCGTCTTTTTGTAATTAGGTGCGCGAAAAATAATTATGTTCTTCTACTATGAAAAGCATACAGAAACAAGTGTTTGGGGTCTGTAAAATATATGTTTATAATTAGAAAGTTCCTAGAGCAGACAGTATATAATAACAAAAAATGTTATTCCTAAAACACAATTTTTTGTTTGTAGTTCTGCATAGAAAGTACATTAATAACAATAATCATGACTATAGTACACGCATACCTCCTTCTGATGGAGGAGTTCATGGCATTTACAAAGTATCTACACACGTGTTACACACATACATGCTTGCACATGCACAAATAAACTCGTAAGCCCAAGCGAATGTTTACTTGCCAAAGTTTTTTCCTTTGTTCTTACCATGGAAACCCATGAAAGGATAAAGTTGGACTTTTGTAAGCCTAAACTGCTCACTAAGGTACACAGCAATTTTGATGGTTATATTGTTTATTGACACGGTAGAAGAACACTACAAGTATCAACAGCCAATATCAAACTGGAAGTGGTCTACCCTCGACTTGGGGTGAAGATCACATGAATGTATGATTTTCAAAGATTGTCCATATGGGCCGCAGGCAACCGTTAAGAAACATAGTGTCTGTCCCGTCATGTGCTAAACTCGTATGTGTCCTGTCTATCCCGTAATGGACGTTCCTTGCTTTTCAACCAATATTTATGCTATTTATATGATTCAATTTAAATTTAAGTTGTTATGAAAAAAGCTTATAAATTTACTAAAATCTGCGGCTGCCTTGCGGGCCGGATCAAATTATTTCGCGGGGCCCGTGGGCCGGACGTTCCACATATCTGCTCTAAATCAAAAACAATAAAACAAACAAACAAACAAAATAGTCAAATAGCTAAATTGTGGGGTATAGACTTGAAACAGAGAAATTAGGTCAATATGTCGAAACTCTGTTGACTCTGGCTCTTGGTTTTATGCTATGTCTCTTTATTTGGATCATGCTTAAAACTAAAATTCTGGTTTCGTTTTCAGTGTCTCAGTTCAAAACAAAAACAGTCCATTGAAATATATATTCTTATTTACACTGCGGCAGTCTGAAAAATTGGTAAATTTAATAATGTGTGGTCTTTGGAAGTAGTTCAGGTTGGATTATTTTCCAGGGAGCGTATTGAAACTAGGATTGATCAACGGCTATTTATCACAAACAAAATACACTTGCTGACCCTACAGCGATTTTATTAATGCATAGTTTTAAAGGCAAAGGAGTTTGATTATTTAAGAATATACAAGGCAGCTTTAATTCCCCGCCCTGTTCTTGAACTTCTTGGACTTCTTTTTACGTTGGTCGGGGTTTTTCTAATGTACAGTCTATTTTCATGTCATTTGGAGTTTTATGGCAGAAACTGATGTTCACTGACCTGAATGAAAAAAAACGCACAATGCACAGGCAAGGCTGTTTCCTGCATGTTGCACAGACGTTTGAGAGATTTATATGTTATCGGGAGATAATACCGAGTGAATCAACCCACTTCCCTCAACCTCCTCGATCCGGCTTTCTTTCCACACGAGCTAATGAGCATCGTTACTAGTACTGCTATCTTCAAAGGCCACAGCCGGGATGCATGAGTGTTTGCAACTCGATTTCATAAATACGAGTGTCCTTAAATTTCAAAGCTTGAGCACGATTTATGTGTAGAAAAGAGACACGAACATTCATGCATCCTTCAACCCAGGAAACAGACAAAGAGTTCAAGGTCTAGTGGGATCCACATTTTTGTCTAGTGACTGGGTGAAGCTCAGTGCAAGATACTGTTTCAGCCCTCGAGATACTTGCGTACAAACATCCCAGTATACAGGAAAGGTCAGTGCATAGACATCCTGAAAATTCTGATCGTAGATTCATTTACGTTGCCAAGGTTACAGACAATGGGACAGCTAGGATTAAATGTTAATTAGTCATATCGATGCACAAACGTGACGCCACGAGTTAGACCCCTTTCTTTCCATGGCAATATTTTACAGTGTATGTATTTTATGTGTGCATGGTGAGAACGAAGAGGAAATGGCATCTTACACAAAAAAATTCACCCTAGTAGACTTTTAATTTTTGTACGAGGATTTCCCATAAAACTTCGGGAAACAGACACAAGACTCAGTCAAGGTGCTAATGTTTGTATAAGAATTCATGCAGCTATACGTGTGCAGTCTCAACTCTTATCTCGCCGACCCCTTCCTTTCGTCAAACTTTGTAGCAGAACGGATTTCCCGAGAAATCATCCCTAGTTATAGATCATATACCCTCCTTATGTCGACACCCTCGCTTCTCGCCCAACATTTGTATTGGGCGGATGCTGGCGAGATAGCGTGTGTCGGCACTAAACAACAGGAGCATCTACGAAATGTGGGATAAACTACATGCTCGCGAGCGCGCACCCCCCCCCTACACACACACACACACACACACACAATAGTGACAGAAGCGTAATTAATGCAGAAAATATCTGAAAATTAAACTTCTTAATCAGTAACGAGCGATGTACATCACCCACCTTGATGCTGATGCCTTTGTTTAAATGTCTGGAGCTGAAGGCACTCAGTCAATCGTGCGTCCGATGCAAACGAGGATGTTCCATAATGCTTCACTGACCGTAGTCGTTTCGGCGGTTTGTCTGCTCTGTCAGTTTCCCTGACCAAGCTCGTCCGTCATCAGCGAAACTGCCACGGCACTGCTCGTCTGCTTTCCCTCCTTTACCGTATTTCGCTATGTCAGTGTCGTAAACAGTTCGACACTGCTCATCGGGATCGCAGCCCAGCATAAGGTACCCCGTGCGGATATGGCTTAGCAAACAGCGAACAGCAGGAGAATCCCAAGTCTTTTAATTCAGGAAACTTGGTCTTTTTTACTTGGTTTGGGGTTTGCCGTGTTCCGTCTGTACATTTCGTTGGCGAGACAGGAAACCGTCTGTCGATTGTGAGCCCGAGTGTTGACGGAAGTAGCAACAACGCTCCTACTCGGAGTACACAGCGACAAGGCTAGGCGACAGCCTTCGTTCAGTCCGGCGCTACCACTGTCACCGGCGCTGCGACTTCGTCTACTAGCAGACGACAGTTACCGCTGCGACGGCAGCAGCGGCGTCGTGATGACGTTGCACCGTTATGAAGTTCACTGACACAGGTCGATGCCAAACCAAACGCCAGAATGAGCCATCGCAGCAAACGCCCACTGAACAAACGCGGACATGTATTCTCTTACAAAGTGTTCGTTGTGGCTCCCGTTTCAGCTTTTTGTTGTTGTTATTGTTGTTGTTGTTCCCCGGAGTGCTGATCGAGTACTCCGCATTATTAATTAGTTAAGCGCGTGTGACTATTATATTGCAGAGACAGGCGGTTGTTAAACGGCCTGTCTTGCTGCTGGCACATTTCCGCCGTGTTTTCAAAGGATTCATCTCCCAGCACCCGAGGCGACTGTGTGAATTAAGATTGATTTGTTTGGCTATGTTTCCAGAATTCAGAACGTGGATGGATCCCCAAGCTGGCTTTACAATCGCACAAATCCACAATTTTGTGTTTTGCGGAGGCTGACGGGAGAGAAGGGACTATTTATTTCTGAAGCGCAACGTTTTGCTTAACGAGCATCACTCACTTCAGTCACTCATTTGTTGTTATTAAACCAATCAAGTATGGTAGTTCTCGAATTACGACCTATGCGACTAAGACCACTCGCACTTACAACCACTTTGATTTCATCATTATTCACGCGGTTAAAAAAAAATGCTGTCCGTTCGGTGCGATTCGGCAACACACGCTCCTACTCTCTCTCTCTCTCTCTTATTTATATATATATATATATAGTATATCTGTTGTAACTATGTATAAATATTTGGGTATCTACGTGTCCACTCTTCTGTCCTTCTCTCATACCTTAAATAACATGGTTAGTGATGCCCAAAAAGGTATAATTGGAATCCTTAGGGCGTTGTGTTCTATTGGTGAACCATCTGATATTTTCTTAAAATTGAAAGATTCTTCTTATGGTGACTTATTCAGCAGAACTATGGGGCGTTGTTCTCAGTCTCAAACCAATAGAAACAGTTCACACCTTTGCCTTAAAAAGATTTCTTGGAGTCACATTACAAATCCCTATTGCACTAGTCTATGGAGAACCACCAAGATACCCCTTACATGTGACTGTTTTTGTAAATATTGGCTATACATTTTGAGCATTACTCCAAGAAGACTACCACATAAAGCTTACAATATGTTGTTAAACATACATAACCAAAGCAAAATGACATGGGGTTTCTTTTGTACCGTAATGGTTAATGGCATGTGTAGCAAAATAAAATCGTTGGAGACCCTGAACAAGTTCTTACAACTTTTAAAAAGAAACTACAGGACTGTTATCAGCAAGAATGGCATTTTACTAAATCTTCCAATGAATGATATCAATTCTATAAATCGTTTAGATCCTCTTTTAATGATAATCATCATCTGTACTACTTAAGAAATGCCAACATTATAAGTGTTTTAATCAGATTTAGAGTAGGTGCCTCTTTAATAAAAGTCCATACCCTTGGCACATACGCAATAAGCTATCTTCGGATTTTAACTGTCCATTTTGCACAAATATAGATGAAATGGGACTTCGTTTCATGTTTATGTGTCCCAGGTATACTGTTCTTCGAAAGAAATATATACCTTTGAAATTTTTATAGAAATCCATCTATGTTTAAGTTAACGTTGCTACTTAACATCAGTAGTAGGACAATAATATGTAACACAGCGATTTACATTTTGAAGGCATTAGTATTACAAAACAGCACTCTGTAAATATCTGCAAGTTGTGAATATACCATGTATTTTTATGTTTTGTAAACATTACTCTTAAGTTTATTTTTATGTAGTATTTTAGTACCCAAATAGAGGCACTTTGATTGACAACTATATAATACACCCAGGTTCCAAATATGTCTAACTGTGGGTTCTAGATAATCTATATGTTGCAGCATGTTTTTATGTAATGCATTAATAATTTACAGTCATTGTTATGTCATCCTCTTTTTAGGGGCCGATGGCCTAACCAATATAAGTGTTCGTCAGTTCGTTCGTTCTCTCTCTCTCTCTCTCTCTCACACACACACACACACACACACACACACACAGCACAGAGGGTTAGAGAAACACTTGACACTTTGAATGCCATTGGCTCAATTATTATGGAATGGAGAAAGTTTAAGCAGTATATAAAACCTACGTTTTGAAGATGGACACTTTTATCACGTTGAATTCTAAAAGATATTTCTGCGACCATCATGCACCAAAGATTTCAGTGCCCTCGCGTTAGTACACAGATGCTACTAATTAAAAAATATTTTTTCATATCTTTCACTCTTTGAGGTCTGCACAACCTTAATGTCTCCCTGTGCAATCATGACCTCTGTGTTGTTGACCTCTTCGTGAGCACTGTGATGCGTGTATCTCGAGAAGAGAAAGGGAATATCACCCAGATTTGGGGAAACAGTAGCTGGCATTGAGCTTCACCAGTCATCAGAAAAAATGTTGCACCCCACTAGTCCTTTAAAGACGTCTGTACTATGTACATCAATTTCAAATCTTCAAAGTGTATCATTAATATGCATCATTTTACAGACCTAGTCATGCACACAAGTTATTTATGTTAATTTAGAGACCTCAACAAGTTGACAGACCTTATCGTGTACACGTTGTGTCCGTTTACACATTGTGTACAATAATAAAAAAAACAATATGACAATGACAATAATAAAAATAATAGAGATTAAATCAAGCATTAAAGAATCGAAAACTTAAGTGTAGAAATCTAATAAGCATTTTATTTGCACTAAGTTTTTAATGCAGAAAAAATATGCACTTTATTTGCGGTGTTCGGAGTGACAGCCTAGCCTTGCATTCCCTCCCCTCACTCCATACGTCACTGGGGTGTTCATAATGTAATAAATGATATCACTCACTGCATGCTCCTTAGATTAGCTCGCTTACGAGTTCATCTTCGTAGGACGGAAATACATATAAATTAAACTGTACACCACACCCAAGGTGTGTAGAATTAATTTGTTACGTTGCAGATTCCTCTCTACTAAAATAAACAGATTTACCAAAGTTTAATTATTAAATGTTTTCGAAATCAAAAGAATCTGTTCTCAATCACATGGAATGAGAGAAAGCGGGAAATGCCTGTGTCCAGTTCAATCCTCTAGACAGAAGACGAGAGTTTTATCAGCGCTACTTTATTGTGCGCATAGAGATGGCACTCCTTGCTCCTGTTATCGCTGCTGATGTTGCAGGCAGCAGTCCCTTTGAATGTCGGCGCAGTCAACATGTGGTCATAGCTCCTCGCTTCCTGGCATTTGATGGGGAATGTCGTGCAGAGGCTGTATCATTTGAGCAATTATCTTGATTACAGGCGAACAGGCAACCTCGCGGCAACATACACAGTCACGTTTTGCGTGAAACAACCCACACACACAAAAAATACTTTAGCTCTAGAAAAGCACACATAGACAGGAACACACACACACACACACACACACACACACACACACACACACACACACACACAGGGAGGGAGAGCGAGAGTTTTATGTAATATGCAGCTCGTACTAATAAGCTGACACATAAAAAAAAAATTATAATTCGTAAATGAGCGCTGAAAAGGGGATAACTTTTGTAGGTTCACATACAGTAGGGGTATTCGACTTCTGAGAAATCTGTTGGGCTCTTTCTTGCCGTGTTAAGTGACATTGGCACGATGTTTACACCAACATAAGATCGAACTACTTGACGAGCCCCTATTCTTCAGTTTAAAAAAACGTAAGAACAAGGAATGCAGACGCACACAAAATAAAAATTTGAAATGCTAACTGGAAATTCTATTATTCCAAAAATAATAAAATTCGTATATATTTGATAAATTATCTTCTATGAAATTATGTGCATTTTTATAATCCACTTTAGGCATGCAATATGCATTTTTATTATGATTGTATTATCAAGGACTTTATTAATAATGGTCCAAAATATTTATTCCTCTAGGCTAATAATATTGCAAAAATTTACCAAAAATCAAAAAAAAGAAACAAGTAAAGTGTTTTCCATCTACTGTTTATTACGTGTTGCGAATCTTTCAAGTCTTCATTATAAACCGGTTATGACTAAACTACAAATAAATATCGCTAAACTTTTTTTTTAATGTTAAGAATTCTAATGTGCTTTGCAGGCTTCTTAACAAGCTGTAAAATTTATGTAAATTTTCAGTTCTCCCTTCGTTCTTTCCTGTCAGCTTCGTGCCCATGTGTAGATGAAAGAAGATTGCTTACTGTTCTCGCGCATCTACAGGTTAGACAGGACCGCTCGTGTCTGCTGTCTTCAGGCTGAGGTGCAAAGATCGATTGTGGATGAAAGGAAATGTGCCAGCGAGAGCGGCTGGCCCGGGTAACCAGCCTACAATGGGATGAACCTTGCAATTATCGGGGCAGAATTACACAGACGAATCGAGAACGAAGTAATGTGTATGCCTTTTCATTATGGGTGACGCAAACTTGCTCGCTTTTAGAACTTATCGACCGATTTTCTTCTGAGATCAGCAGAACTCTAGCATCTTCTTAGGGAAAAATAATTCGTTGACGTTATTGTATTCGCATATTTTTGGTATGACCAAACAAAATCCTTTATGCGCTATTACAAATGGTTATATTTTTAGGTTTTAATGAAAAAATCAATCTAACAAGAAAGAAAACTGAAAGAATCATGAAACTAAAAAGAAAAAACGCAATCTGTCCGACAAAATGAAAACCTAAAAAAACACAAAAAACTGACAAATTAATCATGGTATGGGGCTGTCCTTTCATGCAAAAATATTTGTGTAGCTAGATGACCGGCTTGGGTTCTGTCTTATTTGCGAAACACGTGTTTTGACCTAATGAGAAACGATTAGCTTTCAGGGGTCAGTTGTACAACACGTTTCTAAGCCTTAAAACTGTTCTAAAGAAGCAAAATCTCTTCTTAGCCATTTTGATGCATTGCAGAAAAACATACAAAAAATTGTACTGACAGGACGGAAAGTCAGACTTAAACAACTTTACCTTACTTAAAGCAGTTTTAGTTTTGAAAATTCTAAAATTGTGGTGTGCACTTTAAACTAATTATCTAACTAGAGTTAAGGCCTAAAAGTGTCTAAAATTAGAAATGTGTTGTGCAACTGGCCCCAGAACGATGTCCATGCTTTTGTGTTGTTTATGTACTAAACATTATACCACATGCAAACACACACTGCGTGCTCAGATCATGCAAAGATTACAAACGGGCAAAAAGATTGAGACGGAAAGACAGCGTGGCATCACAGATTTGTCTTTGTTGCCTCTTAACCTAATCAATTAGACTTACGAATAAATCACCGACTGGCAACAATTCACATGCGCAGACGTAAACACGTAGCACGAGCAACCAACGCCATCTGCGCTCACAGCCGAGGGGAGCTAACCCGACGAGAGGTCACAGAGTTCGCTCGCAATTTCCCTCTGCCAGCAAATATATAGGTCTCATAATTCAGGCAGACGATCTGCTTGTTCTGTCGAGCTCTGGCGGGCTCAATCAGGTTTTCATCTCTCTTTCCTTTTTTCTTTTTTTACTTTTATTAATAATCTTACGTCCGTGACGTCGATGCAAGAGATAATTTGCAACAAGGGAAAGGAGGGGCCGCGGAATAAGAATAGGGTCGAGCAGATTACGAAATTAAAGAAGATGATGTGAGAGTTGCTGTAGCCTAGCAACAAACAGATGGAGCCCGACTGTTGTATTGAGGAAATACACGCAAGGTCCCTGGTTTCCGAGTGCTGGTGTTCTCGACGAATGGACGTTGAATGCATTCGCTTTGCAGGCGAGCTGCTCGAAACTTGCAGAATATTACCTGTCATATTACCTGTACAAATAAACATTGCAAGAGACACCTCTTCTCCTGCCCTCCTGCCTATAAACACAAATTAACACATCATAGAACAGCTCGAGCTTCACTCCACAAGAATCCTTCTCCTCCGACCCTGCGTGTGATATCTGTTTAAAGGGCTGACTTCTTTGCAGTGATATAGCCTTAGTTGCGAGGTCGGCGTAAAGCATCAATCCCTCCTCCTCCCCCCTCCTTCTATCCTTTCTCCACCCGCAGGAAAAATCTGAAGTTATAATCTGATTAGCTGAATCATTCTGCGACGCTGACTACATAAATGATGCAACGACTTGAACAACCAACCGTTTGATCTTCAAAAGTGCCGAACGCTATGTACTTAAGGGCACGCTGGTCTTAAGAACTAAACAGCTTCACGGTTTGCTTTTCAATCATCGCAAAGGCTAACTAAAATCATTTTTTGTGTGTCAAAACCTTATTTCTTGCAACCTCACAAAAGTGGACTCCCTACTGTAATAACAATTTGTTACTATGGGTTCAAAGGTCTCGCATTAAATAAATCTTCCCCTGGCGACAAAAGTTAGAATTTTTTTCGATCTAGGTCTTCTTTCCCAAAACAAGTATCCGAAGATCCCAACTCATGACAAAAATTATAACAAGGGTGTGCTGCTAACCCGTCAGCAACTTAGAACGAAATTTAATATTTGTCTTGGGTTGGCTTTAACGTATTGTTCTCGACAAATAAATTTAAACGAGTGTACAAATGAGTGTACAAATGAGTGTACAAATGAGTGTACAAATGTTACAGAAACGCAATAAAACGCTGACCCCACGAACTGACACCAGTGTTGCTACCGCTGTCTGTTCAACCGGAGCAGCACAGACAGACATCCATGGGAGTGGGGTTCAAAACCGCCACGATGGCGCAGGATTACACTTTTTTTCTCGAGACGCCAATTAAGCAGTGGATTCAACAAAACAAATTATCTGGCATTGTAATTATTTGTACATCGAGCAACGCTACCAAGATGACGGCTGCTGGGGGTAGAACTTTGTAACAGTAACCACAAACAAGCTCTCAGCAGTCTGCAGGTGTGGAACTATGTTACGGTACTGTGTTTATTTTCCCAATGTAAACCATACAAGTTAATTTTATAGACTTGTGTTCAACTTCTGCGATTCCTGGGACATCGTGTCACAAATCTTACGAAGGAGAAAAAATCGCGCGCCATTCTATTGGGCGAATAAATCATAAGACACCACTTAAGCCCAGACTTACCGAAAGAAAAAAAAAAGAAAAGAAAGAAAACAAAAAGGATTTCTCCGACTGGCTCCACCTCACGGCATTGTGGAAATCATCGGGCGTGGCTGTGTACCGCAGCTTTCGTGCTGCAGCTGACTAATAGCTGACACCAGACCGTCCCGTGTCTGGGATGAAATGCCTCCTGCATATACCGCTCACGATTTATGAAGCATCATCCACCACCAGCATTTCACCTGTGCGGAAATGTCAGCATGATGCAACAAAATGCAAGTTTACCGAGGACAAGTAGAGAGACGCTGAAGAAAATTCGTGAACTTTAGATAACTGCTGACAAAAGTCTTACCCAGGTCCAACTGTACTTTATGTTCAGGATCGAACAAACCGTCGACGTGGTGTCTGCCATCTTTAACGCGAACACGCACCTTGTAGTTTCTGTTAATGTAAAGGTTGCCGTTTCTTTGATTTCAAGGTTGCATTGTCGTTAATGTCAAGGTTGTCATTTCGTTAACGTCTCTACTCTTTTATGTCAAGGCTCCTGTCAAGGCTGGAAATCTTTAGTGTCAATGTTGCAGTTTATTTTATGTCGAGGTGATAATTATCTCTTTGTTGTTAATGTTGCTGAACTTGCCAACAATACTTAAAGAAACTCTAAATTATTTCGCCACAAACAAAATCACGAATCTGAGAAACAAAGAATCTGAAAGAGGTTGGGAGGGAGCAGTATACCGAGAGAGTAACTTTAAACAGATATCTATCATCAGTGCAGACTGCTGAAAGGCTGTTTCCTCCCACTATTAATGCACCTGACTGAAGAACAGACATTTCATTGTTGTCAATAGTTGTTATTATAGTCAATTGATTAGTCCGCCTGCTCGTCTTCTTCTGCAGATTTATGATACTCTCCGTCCTTACGTTTGTTCCCTAATTCCTATTTGTTTCTTCTCTCTTTGTATTTATTACTTGTCTGCAAAGATCTAAACCCAGGACAGCCAATCCTAACTGCATCGGTGACAAGCGCTAACCGTTGCGCCACCGGACCACCCGGATGGATGGATGGATGGTCCCATATTGAGTCCCCATTCCTCCAACTGGCCTCCATGTGTTTCCATGTCATCATCCAGACCATGCTTGCATCATAGCACTCTTATCTCCGTCTTCCATCCAGGTCTCTAGGCTCTTCTCGGATTTTCGTGATCCTCTTTGAGGAAAGATAACCCATGGACAGCGATTTTTTCCATCATCTATTAACGTTTTGGATGTACGCGATATACTGTAGGTTAGCTAGAGTTGTATGATGTGTGGGTGCAATAAAAATACTTGCGTATGTATGTAGGCACTTTGTAAACGCCGTGGGTTCTCCAATCATCATCATCATCATCATTAGTAGTAGTAGTTCAAACAAACGGACGAACAAACTAAATGTATGAGCAGCTGATGGAGTGAGGGAGAGTGGCAGAACGCGTGGATGGACTGCCTAATAGATGGAAGCAAGATAGGGCGGGTGGAGGGGCGAACAGGAGACACTGTTACGTGACACGCGTCTAAAATGAAATCATCAGCAGCTACCACTGCTGCACCTGGACACACACGTTCCTCTATAAGAGAGGTGTGATACGAGACTTCTCTCTCCTGTCACAATCCTCTTCCTTACGCTGGGGGCACGGATTTTGCTTTAAGGAACCATGCTGCCCATTCTCATTCCTGAAAAGCTCTCATGAAAAATATTCGACGATCGATGGGGTAACAACATCTGAAGACTTCCAATGCTCAGCTTCATCAGAGAAGCTTCCCATTACCACAAAAAAGAACAGAATTTGGATCAATGAAACTGGAGTATACGCATATTTCACAGTCTCGTAAAACTTGTTTCAGCAAAAAAAAGATGGTATAACTATAGGCGTTCATAGAATTCCTAGACACTCAAATCAGAGATGTTACCTTGAAGAGACACAATATGGACAGTAGTTTTGAAGCTGAGGTACAAGTACAACTACCTCCGAGGTTATAACTGTTAAGCAAAGCAAAGGAAATACGCAGGTTATCTGCCGACTTTCAATCAGGGCCATTTTAACCACAAATTATTAGCGTAACCTGCGGGTCAATACTTGCTATAACCTCTACGGTTTAGAGAAACTTTCGGTGCAACATTACCTAGAAACAAGGAACTGAAAAGAACCCCAGGGTCTAACCTCGGTGAGTAAATTGGTCACTCTGGCACCAGCCACGACCAACAACGATGACAGCGATGACAACGACACACTGGCTTCATATTAACCAATAACAATCTTACTACGATTGGTACTTACACTCACTGCCATTCTCACTTTCAACCCATCAGCCTGTTTCAAGTTTCAAGACAGCATGACAGACTTTCGTGTTTTCTAGTTCAGGAAATACACTTCTCGCTCCCTCAAGCCCTGTGTTGTCCAAGGTTAGGATGTGTGTGTGTGTG
This sequence comes from Marisa cornuarietis, assembly GCA_004794655.1. Lineage (NCBI taxonomy): Eukaryota > Metazoa > Mollusca > Gastropoda > Architaenioglossa > Ampullariidae > Marisa > Marisa cornuarietis. Next base: position 2,628,193 of record SMMW01000565.1, on the reverse strand, counting down.
TGTGTGCGCGATGAGCGAGAAAAAGTACTGTTATTTAACACCTTCGATCTTATCAGTTATATTCCATATTCAAATGTGCAACGCGGTGACCCTGGCCACATTTTGCGATTCCGTGCTATCCAGTACAAGCATCATGATGATAATGACAGTTACATTCGCTACACAACATCATTACCCTCCCGATACAGCGGACTTTACACTCGTTTCATAGCAAAGTCTGACAATATTACACGTGTTTGATTTACGCTCGGCTGACAACGTGAACCTCGCAGTATCACATCAACCATCCGCTTGTTACATTGCGATATCTGGTAATAACACTCTCGCTAGCAAATAACATGATAATTTTACTTTACGTCTGACAGCCGAACTCTTATTGCTACACAGTCACGTCGACTACGTCGCCCCTGGTTGCTTAGCAACGTCTGACAACTAGCTTACCCCCGCTACACAGCAGCGTCTGACAACCCGTGTACACTCGCCACCTTGTAGTCCAGGCCACGCCGCAATCAATACCTCCGGCAGAAAGCCACCATTGCTGTTGACGGAACCACGGCTAACGAGATGTCACAAACAGGCCGATGGCACACGACGCGACATCATGTCATACCTCCGTGAGTCATGACAGTCCCACTGACCTCCGACCTTACACTGATTTGGGGGACTTTTCGTTTTCTGGAACTGTGAGTTTTCGGGATGGCGGGATAACTTAGAGGCAGCAGCTGTGCTCATCTAGCATCATTCCTCGTGTGTTGAATGTGGGATGCAACTCAGTTATATGAAGGTGACAGCAATGGGGGTTTCCCACCCGAGCATCCCCGCGCGCTATGCGTCACACCACGCTCACCTTTCCGTCACGTAAATCCAAAAAGGCGTCACGTTTAATACGTAAATATACTGCGTAAGAATCGTCACACTCAAACGTCAAATACTTAATACGTAATTTCTATACCTGTACACATATTCTGGGCGGTGGCCCTGCACACCATTGGTCTGCTGATGAAAAACAAGCTATCTCATATAAGGAAAATATGTGTGCGTTCAAGAATTGGTTTAGGGCAAACAAAATATATATATATATATATGAGCCAATTGATATAAAAACAAACCTCAGAGAAGCAGGAATGAAATGAAGGAGAAAGACTGTCTAATAATGACAATGGCATCATTCTTGTAGGTCTGCTCTAGCATCTGGATCTCAACAAACACCATCACTCAGCCACATTCTCGGCTGGATGTTTATTATTATTATAGTGAATAGCTTTGGGTATTGCCAGTCGCTAGAAGAGATAGAACAGACTATAGGGCCCCTTACCTTTTCTCCCATTCTAACGCCTGGAGGAAGATGTGAATGTCTATGGTTCCTATTTATCTAACTGCTTCACAGATTCTTTTTGAGTGTTTAAATATTTGTGTAATTAAAGATATGACCGTAATTTTTATGTCCTTAATGAACTGGGTGGTTCCTTCTAAGTCCTAGTTAACTGCTGTTTCTCCCCCCACCCCTTATTAGTTACTCCCCGAGATCTGTTGCATTAGGCCACAAGGCAGATTTCTCACATCCATGGAGGAGGTATTCTATTAATACTTCTCAGGTTGTAATTGTTGATTTCTTGAGATAACAGTCCCAAATGTTGATTTTCCACGCTCTTATCAAAAAGTCATGTCTTACACCACAATCTTTATGCAAATAATTTACAACAGGGTGACAAAAAACTGATACTGAAATTTAATACTAAATACCAAAAAAAAGTCACAGGTTGTAACATACAAATAAACCAGAAAATTGTGATACGGATAGAGAAATATAGCAAACAGTGGGCTTTATGCATTTCCCACACAAGTAAAAAATAGAAACATGGCTTCACTGTCACAACATTGATAAAATATGCAGATCAGGGGAAATTTCGATATCATACAGCGAATCATGAAAAAAATGTGTAACATAAAATCTGTACCAGCATATAAAAGTATACCATGTTGGCAGCATCTAAAAATATTGTAAATGACATTAAATACATGATTTACTTGGGTACCCTTTTGTAACAGGTTAAATGCTGAACTACACCTCCCCATTTATTCCAGTAGGTCCCATCACCAAACCACCACCACCACCACCACAGCAGCAGTACCCTGTACCCTGTTAGCTGTTGCTGATAAAGAATGATCTTTTAGTTTTAGCTGCTGACACTGCTCACCAAAAACCTTCCTCTAACCTGTTCCAACATTTTTAAACCACATGAAGGGTTGCATATTTATAGAATTTCCAAAATCCTTAATAAAGTGCAGTTTGAACCCCACCCATCCCACATAAACTTACACATGGTTATTTGCATTACTGTAAATAACTATGTCCTTGTGATCTGTCAGATATGGGTTGAGCAAGGATGTGGCTGAAGCTTAATATAGACAACAGCCATCAGGTGAGTATAGATTTCCTAACAGTTGGAATTCCAGGATTCTAAAGCCTCATAACAGTGTGAATTTCTTTTTTTAAGGCCCTGCCTATGTTCTATGGTTTTATCTCCTGTATGTAAACAATTTATGGCAGTGTCTTCAATTTTTTTTCAACTCCTCTGACTCAAAAAAGTTCATGGCATTTCTTTGTTCTTCACAATTTTGTTTCGTTCTTTTGTCTGAAAGTGCAAACATATGCTTGCATTCATCCCCACATGTTTTTCACACTATGCCCATGTGCACATGCATGAAGTTTTTTTATATACTATGCTTCTGTGGTGTCTCTGCAAGACGAAAACATTAAATTTAACAAACTGGAGCTTGAATGCATCAATCACAATGAACAATGAATAAAAAACACAAACAATACTGTATGAACTGGAAGCTGTCTTCACAGACATAATCACCTTGAGACACTGGACATCTGCTTCATGTACAATGTTATCAAACTTTAAAAAAAGGCCTTACACAGACTGCCTGCAACTGCAAAAAAATACAGCCCAAGCAAAAACTTGCAACCTAATACCACATGCCTTGTAATGGAAGCAGAACCATTTATGCCATTAGGATCAGCAATAAAACAGTTGCCCTCCTCAAAAGGGCAGCATGCTGAAGCAAATGGAAAAAAAAGCATTAAAAAAATTGGCTGCTAGAAACATTAGTTCTCAACTACAACCCTTCTCTCTCCCTTCATCCTACACATCTTTGTATCTTTGCAAAAGGTAGTGTGTGTGTGTGTGTGCAAGCATGCATGCATCCAAGTGCTGATATGTATGTACACATGCACTTGTATGTGTGCAAATGAATAAAGAACAGATGCGTTTTTATTAATTCACTGTATAGACATGAGTCTCAATCTGTACTGCTTGCACAAGCACACAATTTTCATTTTGCATGCATATGCACAATTATCTTAAAATATATCCATGCACAGCTAAAAATAAGTTTGCATATGCAGAGAAATGAAGCATATGAACAACACATTATGTCAGGAAGACCTGGAAAAAATCACCCTTAACAGCAATAACATCAATGTATACAAGAGCCAACCATAATGTAGGATGTCCATTCAAATACAAGTATCTTAATATTTTTTATAATTTGTATGGATAAGAAAAACAACCCAGCATCATACAAAAATTAACAGGATCCATCAATGTTTGACATCTTGTACTTTCACAAGGACTGTTTGACACAGATATAATTACAGTTTTCTACATCATCTCAGACCTTTTATGAGTCTCTTAGACTCTGTAGAATTAAACAATATTACAATATAACTTGACGGGGGGTAAATTAAGTAATAGAGTTCTGCACATATCTGGCCCCTCAATTTGTTTTCTTTAAAAAAGGACATTAAAAAGAAACTCAGCAATAATTAAACACCAGTAAAATATTTCTGTAAAAACCAGTTTTATGTATCATATTACATATTATAAAAACACAGACACCATAAATTATTTACAAAAAGAAATGCAAAGTCATAGTGCAGATTTTTTAATGATGCAGGGGTAAAACTATAATGTGAAATATTGTTTAGCAGTTTTCTGTAAGTAATGTAAATTCCACAACAATATTAGTTAATATTTATGAACACAATCATGTTCATCAGTCAGGCTGTGCAGCAAAAGGGATCAGCAATAATACACCAGTTCTCTTTAAGAGCAGCATATGGCTTACAAAAATGGATCTAGTCCCATGAACTGTCAATAGGTATGTTTTGAGCCGACATGTATTTGTTCATTTAGAAGTACACAATTTGGTGTACAGCACTAAAACAGGCAGGTATAATTCATTTTTACACATTCGGTGTCAATTAATTCTACACAATTTCCTAAATAATATTTGCATGTGAGTTTCATTGCTCAAAATATTAACATCTGTTCTTTCCAAAAGTAACTGAAAAAGAGTATGATCAATTCTACCAAGAAGTTTAAAGTCCTGGCTATTTATCTTACCACCATTCATCCAACACTAATGTTAAGTGAGAGGTGAGGGTACAAGATCCATAACCAGGAGGGTGGGAAGAGTACTTTGGGGAAAATCTGTTCTGCCACAATGTGCGGCAAAGAAGTAGGGGTTGGCAAGATGACGAGTAGATGGAAGTCTAAAAAATTCTAGTTAAAAATATTCTTAAAAGAGAAGGAATGAAAATTAAATTTAAGACTTCCATTACTATCATCACTGATGTCTAAAGATGCCCCAAGCATTCCTTTCTTTCCTCCTGCCTACAACAGCATCGTACAATCTTTCATATGATGGAATTGTTAACAAAGAAGACCATCAACCTGTGCACCAACCACTTTGATCTTGACAGGAAGTAACTTTTATGGCAGCTTCTGAGCTCAACATCTCAATTGTTCTGGTTCCAACTTCGATAATTTTGTTACCTTCTTTACTTTTCATAAACACTAACAATCTTTTCTGCAAAAATGACAAGAAAATGATCAGGAACTGATAGCATTTAATTAAAGGATTTGGGAAGACATGTTTGGCTGGTTATTTAAGATCTATGCTGCCCTTAACATGCATGTCAGTGCATGACCATAGAGCTGATGACATGAAAATCAGACAGTTCTTCCTCTTTTATCCATTAATTCCTTCAGGATTTGAGGTTCTCCTGACAAAAACAATACTGGCCATTTTGAATAAAAGACACAATGAACAGACAATCAAACAGTCAACAGTACAAAAATGACTGACAAATGAACAATGCAGGTGACCAAAATAGGTAGTAAACTCCTTGAACCAAAGAAGCCTAAATAAATTCATTTATAACACTGATGCAAAGCAAACTAGCAAGAAATTAGGTGTAGTGACAACTGATGTGTTTTCTATATATCTTTGTAAACATCAATCTTTTCATAGTTTTGGCGATAATGCATCAAAGTATTTATCTGAAGAAAGTGAGACTGAAATATACACTGTATGGGTAAAATTACTGAATCCTGAATAGAAATTTACAACAGTGCTATTTAAATCAGACTTCTTTTTTAAATGGCCATCTTTGAAAAAGTGCATGTACCTTCTCAGATATCTGTTCATCATGAAAGTCTTGTAGTACACCTCAGAATAAAGTTACAGAACCTTATAGAGTGTGGTGATGTGTGTGGAGGGGGGGGCAGCATTTGACAAATCAAATCCATGCTGTTTGTCTGATCCTCACCAAATCTGGCAAGAATATTCATTTTAATTATGGCTCAGTTGTTGACCATGACTGGTTGGTGTAAGTTACCCTTGAGAATGTTTATTTTTGTTATCTATTTTCTCTGCTCAAATATGTAACCAGTGGCTCCGCATGAAATAATACTAAGGAGAAGAAGCTGTTACATCTGTATACCAAGCAGAACAATGTGCACAGCATCCTCACTTGAGACAGTATCAATGACAGAAAGCAAAGAGACAGAAGGAGGATAGTGAATGACAGAGAGACAGGGAGCAGAAAGTGAGCAAGCTGCTTGGCATTTCCATGCAAAATGTTGTGGACCCGTTGCCAAAGATGAGCAGTCACATTCGGAAAGAGATGAAGTGTTTAGCTATTTTGTTAGACTGATGCCGCACATGAATAAGCTTGGAGTCAAATGAAGCAATAGAGTAAATGCTGACAGTAGCATCACAGTTGGAATGGTTAGTGGCAGAAATCCTCCCACATGAAACTAGGTATCCCAACTAGTAAAAAACATAAATCACAATTTGAACAAGGCTCAGACTACAGATTTGTGCATAGCTGTTTTCAGCTTATCTGCTTAACACAGGTGAAGGTCACACAATAAAAATTACATAAAAATTTTTGACAGCTTATGAAATCCTTTTTTAAACCACTGCTTATACAGATATATTTACAGACTAAGAACCAGATGTCCAAAGTCTTTATGAAAAAAAAGGAAGACAAAGAACAGCTTGATGAATCTCCCAAGAGATCTATAAGGTGAGGGCCATTCACATACTGTTGAACCCTATTTATGGTGAGGTCCTTTGCATACTGTAGAATCCCATGTATGGAGGTCATTCCCATGCTGTTGAGCCCAAAGCATGTTAAGGCTCTTCACATACTATAGAATGTTTCGTGAGGGCCATTCACATAAGGTAGAATCCCATCTGTGGTGAGAACCATTTACTCACTACAGAATCCCATCTATGCAATTAGCCATTTAAGACAATAATAACCAGAACTGCCATGACTGCTCCTTTAGGATTCACAGTTCTTGCCCAAGTTTAATATGTTGGTGAAAACCAGAAGCACCACTAAGAGGAATAAGCTTTATCATAATCTTCTCAGATATTGAACAGCCAAGCCTACTGTGATGCACTTGCACTGTGACTGAAATAAAACCCACTCCAGCTATGTCTACAACAGATTAGCCAAATAGATGGCTGACTAAAATACACTGTTGCGATTGTCTGAATTATTCCTATTAAATTTCTTAGCTTTAAATATAACATTTAACAGAATACTGACATGGACACTGTTCTTTTAGATGCTAACAGACAGTATGATCCAAAACATGCTTTGCAAAAAAAAAAAAAAAGCTATGGAACAGTCTATAATTAGTCACTGGCAAATGATAGAGCAACTCTAATACTAACTCACGGATAGAAAAAAATATAGAAATAAAGAAAAACAGACAGAAAAATAGATTAAAAAGATAGAAAAGAACCACAACTGTACCATCCACAAAACACAGATATAAAGGCCTGACATTGCAAATCCTAAGGATGCTCTTCCTCCAAAGTAACATCGCTGCCTTCATCTTCAAAGATTCTTACTTTTCATTACAATATATTATTAGCCATGTGATAAAGTGCTTCTTTTCTCTCCTCTTCTCACTTCCTCCATTTTTTTTGTTCCCTCTTCCCCAAATATGTTCTTTTTATAGCCATCCAGCAATTCCCCAAAATATCTGACAGTTCCCTAAACATGCACACGTATACTGTTCAGCATAATGTTAGTTCATGTATAACTGCATCTTCATTAAATAACACTTTTCTTGGGTAAGCAGAAACAAAAAATCATAGAAGGCAGCTGGAACATCACTAAAATATAGTGAACTTTGCCAAAAATAGATGGTTCTTCCATAAAATGATTTCTTGTGCACAGATCTTTATATATATATATAAGTCCTTTCTTGGGGGTTTGGCCAAACACATTAATAAGGGAAAAGAATGCACATTAGTATATACTCTGTCAATGCACCTACCAAGCATAAAAGGTTTATGAAGGAGTAAATGATAGGAGCACAAGTTCATTACAAGATACCAATTCCCAAATTCTGAGTGAAAAACCTCTTTTGTTCACAATTAGCAAATTTACAAAGACAGAAATCTAGGTCAAAAGAGTAATGTCATTAATGAAAGAAATATTCTTCAAGAACGTGCAGAGAATGAGGTAAAAAAAAATGACGGCATTGTAGTTCAAGGATACCTTATAATGTGACAAAGCCATAGTCAGTTAGAGAGCTGGAAATACATGTATCTATGCAAAGAATTGGATTTTAAGCTCAGATTTCAGGAAACAGAATCTTTTAACAAACTATGCCCAGCAATTTGAAGGAAAAGAATTTATCTCTAGCAAATATGTCACAAAGTTCATGGATGTCATTTTTGTACAATGCGGTGTACACATTCCATCACACGCCTATTGCCACTTTCAAAGTATAAATGCAAAGCTCGTAAAGTCACAGCATGTTACACAAAATAAAGTAAGCGTTGCCTTCAAGGAAAACTGTAGGTAAGAGTAACAGAATCATGGCATGCATCAAGTAGAATAAGCCACTCAGAACCAAACAGACATCATTTTACAGCAGTCATAGAACCACTCATTCACTTTGGACCCAGTAGCAGCCATAGGGCTTAAAATCTGAATGGACCCATGGAAAAACAAAACCAGCATTCTCGACTCACAAACATTCTAAGCTTGTCTGGCAGACCCTGGAACCTCCTAGGTCCCCCTCAAGCCCTTCTTTTTAGATAAGGGTTGTATCTCATCCAAAACTATCCAAACTTTTCCCTCCTGCTGATCAAAAGCCTAAACAAACATTTTGGGAATATGCCCCAATTAAAGCACCACCAATGACAATTACTCAGAATTATCACCTGCTGTGAAAAATGCTTACAAAGCTCCTTGTTTTTTTTATTTCCATGACTGATAAGTGTGCCCCTGAGTCAGTGCAAGAGAACTACATGTTACTTCATTCACTGTCTTGATAGACCTGCTTGTTTATGCCATCTTGACGATGCACAACTATGACATTTTTCTCCAAACCATTTACAGCTGTCTAAATACACATCACTACTGGCCCTTACAATGTCGTTCATTAAAAAAAAATAATGGAGGTATCAATGCCTGGTAGTTAATGCAATTGACTATAGAACAGATTCTTGCTAGAGATATCACCTATCCACCCAGCTGCTGTCCAGCAGAAACAGCTACACATACCTGGTTTATCAAGGAAAGCAAAAAGCAGTGGAAAGGGAGCGGTGAGCATATCTGCCATATGCCATCCCCCAGTCACAATGTACCACTTACATTAACTGCCCCTTTGACCAGTAAGCTACAGCAAACAAATGAGTGTGGGCAAGTTATCTAGAAAACAGTAGACTGTCAGCTCAGTTGTCATTTAAAATGTCATGTTTCTCGTTTGGAGTATCAACACTAGACTGCTGCACCTAGCCTAATCACAGATATCTCCTCAAATTATTCTAGTAAAGCTAAGTTCAGTAATAAACAGTTCAATGACCACATACATGATAACAGGTTTCAGTCTTGCTTGTACTTCAAATGTAATCTCAATTCTTCTTGATTTGTTGGAAATAACAAATTTCTTACATAAACTTGAATATTTTCCTATATCCTAGCAAATGACATAATATTACCACTGTAAGTGTAAGCTACAGGTGTAAAAATAATTCTGCCTGACAGTCATCAAGACTTCCCACTAAGAAATTCTCCATTGTTTTGCCGGCTGAGCCTTTACAGCGGATCAAACATGATATGTCCTGCTATAAAGTGAAAGTGACAAGTTTGTGACTGTAATTTTACTGTAACTTATTATCACTCCTGAAATCAGGATTAAGTTGCAATATTTAAAGCTAAAATGGACTGCCAACACACTTTTATCAGAAATCTTACTAGAATCATAGTGACAGAGCTACTACTGAATATTTAAACCATAATGTGAGGAAAAAAGCTCTACAATTTGAAAATGAGCATAAATCAAAATGTACGCATGTGAAATAAAATCAGCAAAATAAAGACAAAAAGGTCACTAATAAAATTAAATCACACATTCCAAGATTTATCGCTGTTCCATCAAGCAATGTGGAAGACAGCAGCCAGAATAATTGCTCCTCACAAATAACTATGATGATTTGATCAGCATCTAAATTTCACAGCCTTAACATCCAATGCCTTCCTCAGTACAAGTCATGCAACTTTCACACAAACATGGAAATCATGCTGCCAGTCACAATCTTGTGGTCCTCAAAAAATCCCTGCAAATGAACTCTTAAAAAATTAAGAAAGCATTTTTTTTACACTTTTAATAACAAACATGAATATTCTAATGCAGTTTATAGCTTATTTGAAAAAGAAAGGTAAAAGCATGAACATCTTGCACACAGTCTAGGCTTCTCTACCTGGGAAAAGGACACATCTGTAGGAAACTAGCTGCTATTTATCCCCACCTCGTCTGACTAGCGGTTACTTCCCCCTGGTAACTGCTCACTCAGACCAGGAAACACTGGGAGAGGACAGGCAACAAAGGTTGATGGGTGTGGAAGAGTTTGCGTTCCTGCCTGACTCAGAGCTGCTGTCTGTCTGAGCAAGGAGTCATTTGGATTCTGTCCAAGTGCCATGCGGGCCCCAAAAAAGTCATGCATGTTGGCACCCATTCCTCCCGCCCAGGGTGACAGAACCCCAGCTCCAAATGACTGCATGGTGACGTTCTGGGCACCTGGAGCTTGCTGCACCTGAAAACCTGCTAGCGAGGAGGGAACCACCAAACCCTGGCCCCCGCAGGTCTGAGTGAGGGAATCAACTCTGGTTAGGCAGGTGCCCTTCCATCCCTGTTGCTGCTGTGCATGCACCATTCCAGCATCTTGTAGCTGTGGGGTTGAAGCAGGACCCTGTCCATGATGCGGGCCTTGCTGTTGCTGTGGCTGCTGAAGCGACACTTGTTGCTGCTGCTGAGGGTTTGGTGTTGATGCACCCATGGGTAATGTGTTGGTCTGAGTTGCAGCTACTGTCTGAGTCGGATGCGAGGTTGCATTTTGCCCGCTTTGTGAAATGTCGGCCAAAGTCGTCAGAGTCTTGTCAGCATTCCCCCCACCACTCCCACTGCCACCAACAGAACCATTGGCACTGCCTGAATTTCCTGTGTTACTGCCTGCAGCAGACTTTTCTCCGACCTCGACATCAGGATGGGCCTGGTTGCGGTGGTCTATCATCTCCTTGTGGTATGCGAAACACTGACCACAGACATCACAAGCAGACTTTCTCATGTGGTTGTGGCGCACTTCATGGAGGTGCAGCACTGACTTGTACTTGGCACGGTAGTCACACACTGAGCATTTGAAGGGTTTATCTGTGTTGTTGTGCGTATCTTTGTGCAGACGGAGGGACCTGTAGCAACTGAAAGTAAGCCCACAGACGGAACAGTCGAACCCTTCCTCTTTCCCATGTTTCAGACGGTGAGCACGAAGGTTGTGTTTGTCAGCTGTGCTGTAGCCGCAATAGTCACAAATGTATGGCTTCAAGCCAGAATGCTTTAGCATGTGTTCCTTCAGATTTTTTTTCCATGCTGTCTGAAATCCACATGTCTCACACCTAAAACACTTGTCTCCTGTGTGGATTCGCATGTGTTTTTCCAGATCAGAGGCTGATTCTGTCTTGTAGTGGTCACAGAACTCGCAAGCGAATCGTTTCCGAGCATCACCACTACACTTGTGAACCCACACCATCTCTTCACTCTGGAACTTGAGTGTGCACACCTAACAGACAAAAACAAAAGTAAGAACTAACCATCATAATCAGACAATTTATTCCTAAATAAAAAATGAATTACTTGATAGTGGGGAAAAAAAATCATGACATAAAGTGTTTATGCTTTTAAAGACATATTAGTAGCTGAGGATCAGACAGAACAATCTGCACAACTCACCAAGCTGCTTCAGAGCTGCAGCTCCTGCACATTGCACAGGCATCCCTTTGGAAGAGTACCATATATTTTTTTTTGATCATCCTGTATACATGGATGGACTAAGGGGAGCTACTGCAAGCTGATGTCCTTAGTCTATAGTTATCCCACTTTAACCACATTAAGAGTCATTTCCTATACAATTTCCTTTGTAAAAACTGTGGTCACCAACTGGCAGAGCAAAAAATTCTTTTTACATATTTACATAAATTAGATAACTTAAAAACAATTTTGGTTGAATGGGTCATAGCTAATGAGATGATATAACATTAAGTGAAATTTGTAAAGCCCATTAGGAGGCAACAGCAATATGCTAAGCTTAGAAGGAAAGATGAGAAATTGGGCACTCTCGGCCAACCAGTTACTTTTTTACATGAATCTTCTCTCCCCACTATAATTAGCAATCAATCAATCAATCCTCTTCATGCTATTTGCGCATAAGGCCTCAACCACAGCCCGCCACAGATGTCGATCAGCTGAAACCCGCACCAGGCGACCCCATGTCCAGCCCTTTCCTTTCATCTCAATTTCCACTGTTCTTCTCCAGGTTTCCTTTGGGAGACCTCGTTTTCTTCGGCCGTCTGGAGTCCATTGTAGGGCGATTCTGGAGAGGTCTGCTGTCTGCTGGCGGAGCACATGTCCAATCCATCGCCAACGCCTTCGTTGAACCTGCGTGGTGATGGACTCGGTTTCAGTTCTTCGGTGTTCTTCATTGGTGATGGTGTTTGGCCAAAAGATGTTAAGCAAGCCCCTGAGGCATCTGTTTTAGAAGACGTCAAGCCTGTTACCGATGTGTTTGGTCATCTTCCATGATTCTGATCCATAAAGGAGGGTGCTGATCACATTTGACTTGAAGATTCTCAGCTTGGTCTTCTGGCTGATGTTTTTTGCCTTCCATGTGCTCCTGAGTGAGGCGAAGGCCTGGTTGGCCCTGGGGGGGGGGTCTGGTCTGTTCTAGTTTTTCTGCCTCTCCCTCAACAACATTTCCGTTGATTTCTTTCACTGGCGCTTCACTGTTTTTGAACCTGTTGTTTAGCTGTTTATTGATTTTATACAGTGTCTTCAGGTCATTTTTTCCTGCTGCTTCTTCTGTTTCATCTGCCAGTTTCTCTATGTAGTCCCTTTTGTCGGTTTTGGTTATCCTCTTTACCTGTTTGTTTATTTCTGTATATCTTTGTCTGTGTTTTTCCTTCAGACGTTCAGATCTGGTGTTGTTGATTTTCTGCTTGATTGACTTTCTCTCGTCTATCCTTTTCCATGTCTCTTCTCTGATCCCGTTTGGTGGATGGGTCTTTCAGTCTGCCGGAGTCCACTCTCTGCTGACGTGCCTGTTTTCCTCTCGATCGACGTAGCTTCAGAGAAACTGCGGCTATCACAAGAGTGTGGTCACTGGCAACGTCTGCTCCTCTGTAGGCTCTGACATCTTGAAGTGAGCTCCTCCATCTTCGGTTGATGATTACATGGTCTATCTGGTTCTTTGTGATCCCGTCTGGTGATGTCCACGTTGCCTTGTGGATGTCTTTGTGTTGGAAGAGTGTGCCTCCAATCAGTAGATTGTTTTCTTCACAAAAGTCTGCCAGTCTCTCTCCGTTGTCATTGATGGTTCCAATTCCATGCCTGCCCATGATATGCTCCCTGCAGGTATTGTCACTTCCCACCTTGGCATTGAGATCGCCAGTGATGAGCAGCATATCATGGGCTCGGACACTCTCCGTGGCTGCCTGGAGCTGATCGTATAAAGCATCCTTGTCTTCTTCCTCGGAGTCTTCTGTTGGTGCATAGCAAACTAGCACTGTCAGCTTGGTGTACTTTGAATGGAATCTTGCTCTCAGAAGCCTGGGTCCATAAGGCTTCCATTCCACCAGTGTCTTTTCAGTTTTCCTATTGAGGAGAATTGCTACTCCTTCAGAGTGTTGGTTGTCTGATCTTCCTGAGAAAAGGATAGTATGTCCTGATGCTAGTCTCCTTTTTCCCGTGCCGGTCCATCTGACCTCGCTGACTCCCAGGATGTCCAAGTTGTAATTGTCACCCTCAACTTCTGCTTCGGCTTCAGTAAATCCACCATCGGGGCGCCAGCTCCCTCTCGGGTTTGACTGTCGTCCGTCGTAAGTCTAGTTCCCTGGTAAGTTTCATTACCTTCGCCATCCGTAACGAGTGCTCTAGTGTTGGTTTCTGTAACCTGTTTTTTTTTATATGGTGGGGTTGTTAGCCCTACCACAACCTAATTTACCTCTAGGTGAGGTGTCCACCTTAGTCGCCTCTTACAACATGCCTGGCTGGACAGCAGGGATCCTATTCTTACAATGCTTGCTGGGCAAGCATACCCCGGGGTCCCACGAGGGATAATTAGCAATAGCCATTTATAAAATCATCATGAATTACTAGTGTACAGGCACTTTCATCAAACATTCCACTAACAGTTGTTTACTGTAGAATAATCAACTAAGCATGCTACCTGATAGTTAAATCACTGTTGTAATAAATATTCCTAGATTGTTCCATTATTTGTGGTGCAACCATGGATTCATTCCACAAAGAATTTTTCTTATGAACTATGGGCTGAAAAACTCCTGAGATTGTGGTAAGATAAGTATAAATAGCACAGACCGAAAAAATCCCAGAATTACACAGACTATCACCCATTTCTCTTATTTTACACCTGGTTCAAAACCATTTGTAAAATAAAAAAAAATTAATGATTATTTTAGTTCAAAAGGTTGGAATCCTTCATCATGCTTTTTTTTTTTAATAAGAGCTCCAAATTGACCAATAGTAATATGCATTCAACAAAATGCTTTTAAATTATTCACAAGAATTTACTCGCTGCTCAAAATGTAACTAACTCCAAGATCAGGTTCACAAAGCTCTGGAAGAAAATTGTATTGTGTTATTGCCCACCTCACAGGTGAATGGTCTCTCCACCATCTTGCACACATAAATCTGATGATGGACAAGTCCTGCCTCTGAGGTCTGTGTGCGACCACATGCGCGGCACCTCAAGGGATGTGAGAGGTCAGAATTGTGAGTGTTCTTGTGATGAGCCAAAAGGTCAGTGAAGCGGTCAAATGTAGCTTGACACAGTGAGCACATAACCTTCTTCAAAACATCTGAAATTGAATATGTTATATACTATTTTTTGAAAATGCCAAACCAACATAAACCAATAGAAATACCCTTGAGAAAGGACTCTGCAAAATTAAGCACCTCAAATCCTTGTGTCCACAACAGCTACTGATACTAACATTTTGATGAGGTAAGCAGCTGATGTTTGAACACCTCATACTATAGTGTTTGATAAAATAGATCAAACAACCAACATATGACAAACAATGCAGATGCACCAACCCTCAGGCTTGGTATCACAAGGAGTAGGATTATAGTTGGTCTGGGTGATCCGTTTGGGGGCATTTTTGCGACGATTTGGTGTGACATCATCTCGACGGTATAGCGCCAGCAGTGACTGAAATGCCAAGACTGGGTCTGGCATGGTTCCTTGGTTGGTTAAGGAAGTAAGAGAGGATAAAAAGCTCCCTGTAGTATTACTACCAGTGCTGGTCGAACCAGAAGGGCCGTCCCCATCCCGTGGACGCTTACTCTGAATCAAAAAGAAGAATTGAATGAAGAAAGGGACAGTTATAAAACATACACATTTCTGTGACAGCATGCATAGGTCATTCTTAGTCATACAAGCACAGTACATGTGCACCTCACCATGTAAGCACACACAAACAAGGTAGCCAACTATAAATGCATATAAACTGATAAATAAAAAATATAGATTTCTCTGTATTTGTTTTAGCATATAATCTGCAATCCTTTTTCCTTGACTCTTCTATCCCCTCTAAACACCAAGTACAATCACCATAAAACAAACAAAGCAGTCTGATTACCTGCTTGTTCTGGTCAACACTACAGCCCATGAAGGCTATTTCTCCATCTGTCTCATTATCTCCCTGCATCCGTTCTTCTGAACACTGAGGGTCAGGCAGCTCATTTTTAATACTAATGTTGTTTGGCCTGCACATAAGACGAAGTGTTGTTTTCAACTTTAAAAAGTATTAACATATTTGTGTTCTTGTCTTTTTCATAAAAGTCCTTTTTTTGTTAAATATTTATGCTAGAATGAAGCATGAAAAAGATAAACAATTTAGTTTAAAACAAAACAGTAAGGCAAAATTTTGCACAAGTCAGTTAAAATATTGCTTGCAATTTTTAAAAAATCTATCTTGTTAACCTGACATGCTTTTAATTGTGCCAGTCAAGAGGAAGAGGATTTTATCACAGAAAGCAAAGAATCCCACATGCACAGTTTGCTGGAGGGACAAAGCACCCACAATCTACAAGCTGTTTATTTTTTGTTGAATGCATTTATATTTAAGAAATCTTAGTCATTCTGGTTTAAAGTTAAATATAACTGAAAAAATTAAAGTTGCAATCTGACAACCTTAATGTTGTGCTGTAAGGAGTAAAAGCTTGCTTAGCTTCATACTGTGTATATTGAAAGAAAAAACATTATTTTGATCTATGGAGGATCACATCTTTGAACTGTCTTCATTAAAATTCTCATAAAAACTGTCATCTTGATCTAGTGACAAGCTGCTGGCATGCCACAAAAATCTCTCTCTCTTTCTCTCTCTCTTTCTCTCCCCCCACCCCTTTATTTAAACTCCCTAAATTCCTATGTAGCTACATTATTGGGTGTATGCTGATGTGGAGTGTTCACTCACCCAAGACCGGAATTTGCCTGGTCTCTTTGAAAAGGTTGTACCAGCTTAACACAGCTGTGACAATAAACCATGAAAAATGTAAACGGATGCTCAGAATATTGCTTTACTATCTTTGTTTTTGTCTGTAAATCGCTTAAGAAATTAATATTATGTAAAAATTTTATAAGGAAGAGTCAACAATAACTACAACAAAAAACAAAGAAATCTAGATAGAGACTGAGGCACACGCAGAATAAGAAAAGGTAACAACAACAAAAAATTTTGATGGTAAAATTCCTTTCTTCAAATACTTACCAGATGACACGACCATATGGAGTTATCCCGACTAGCTCCCTCAACTGCAGCTATCCTCTACCGATTGGTCAGCTTGGTCAACAATAAACAGGTGGAACACAAATCTGACCAATTCACACACCCCTCCCCTGATCAAATTTTACCTTTGCCAATCAGTGAGTTTTCTCACACCAGTTTTTTGCCTGGCTGAAGAGAAACCCACAGCAGGGAGGCGGGAGGGAACTAGCAAGTCAAGTCATCTGGTATGTACCCAAAAAAAGGAATTTTACCATTAAAAATGGTATTTCTTCTTCATATTGTCCTAGATGACATGACTATAGGGAGAATAACGAAAAGATGAGAGGTCGGGGTAGAAAACGACATAGGCTAATTCTAGCTGGGCAGCTTAGCGTGAAGCCCTACCACCAAGCTGACTTACTGAGGAATGGAGGCAGGACAGGCTGGCCAAGCTATGCTGCGGGCAATATGCTGCACCACAGAGACAGTGCCACATGTTTCCAGACAATCAGAATGCTGTACCAGGTCTCTCAAATAGAAACAAGTGAACATGGAATTCACCAGCCTATTGCCCTAACAATTTCTTCCAGAGCTACAACGCGTAAGAATGGATGGCTAGTTGCTACAGCTAAAATCTCTTGGCCCTTGCCTGAACTAAAGAATCTGCTCTGGAAGAGAGATCCACATAAGCTACTCGAATGACAGACTTACTCCAGTTTTCAAAAGTCTGCGCCATAATGTCTACCCTTGTTCCTCAAGGAAGAAATAAAGGAGATCTGCCCTTCCTGTAGGAAGCTGCTCTTTTAAGGTAAATGTGCAAGCCCCGCACTGGGTCCTGCAGCCTAACTGGGTCATGGGGACATGCCTGTGGCAGTGGAAGCAAGATGACCTCCTGAGGACCCAATGAGGACAACCTATTCTTTGCCACAAACCTCTGACACATGAGCAGTGATACTAAGCCGTTCACCCTAAACTACATACAGAAAAGGAATGTATACAAGTCAAGAATCTCTGACACTCAAGCCGCTGAAGCCACTGCTATCAAAAACAGATCTTCCAAATAAGTCCTTGAAATGTAGCTCAAGACAAGGGCTCAAACGTCTTGGAGTTCAGAAAGATGAGAACCCACCCAAGATTCCAAGATGGAAATAAGAAATGACCTACTGGTCTTCCCCTCGACAGATTTCCCAGAATGTCAGAAAGATCTTTATTTGCCACCACATCCCAAAGCACCAGTGTTGAAAGGTATCTGAGAGCATGGCCCTACAGCCCTTTATTGGGATGGGTACCGATTCTTCTGCATTGAAGAGCTAAAAGAAGAATCTGCCACAAGAGCTGGCGATACCTCAGAGGGCTCCAGCCCTTGCAAAGAGAGCTAAGTGACAAAATCCTCCACTTATCTTTCATATACGGCTACTGCGGAGAGCCTTCTAGGGGCAGTGATTCGTGCCATTGCTTCACCTGAGAACTTCCTGTTGGCAACTGAACTTCTGATAACCCCAAGATGAGAAGATTTAGATGCTCTGGTACCCGATGGAAAATATGGCTGTGTGGCTGTCTCAGTAATGCATGACAGAGGCAGTTTCCAAAGGATTGTCATGGACAGGGCTACCAGGTCGGAGCTCCACGAACAACTCCAGTTGAGTGCCACTAGAAGAAGCTCGACATTGACTCTCTTCACTTTCTCCAAGACCTTGGGAAAACAATACTGTTGGAGGAAGGCATACACAATGAGACCATAAGGCCCAGGTCAACTGGTCCGGAACTGGTGACACCCCAGCGTGTTCCAGCATATAGCAAACAGATCCATCAGCGGTCGGATGAACATCTGATACATGAAATACCGGGTGGAGAGACCATTCTAAAGGAACGATCAGCCCTTTTCTCCGACTCAAGTAATATGCTACCCCATCCCGTAATGTAGTGTACTTGAAACACAGTATAGCACCGATGGCACCACCAATAGAGATCCCACACCAGGAAGCACAAAATGGGTGAAAGTGCCGATGTCTGTAGGCCACTGCTGTTGGATTGCCTGACATGGTCATGACACATGTCCCTCACCCTGATGATCAGCGCACCTGGCTCAGATCTTGTCCATGAAGCAGCAATTCGTTGAGATATGCTGAGCAAGTTCTGAGCCACAATTCTGAGTTGAGAACTGCTTTTAAGATGCGTGTAAATGTACATGGCGCCAGGCATAGCCTAAAAGCCATTACCACAAACTGGGAGATCCTTCGCTTGAAGGCAAAGTGGTGGAGTGGGCTGCCAAAGGGTGCATCAGAATATGCAGACAGACATCAGCTAAATGATGTTCAACACAAAACTTTCTACTCCAATGCTGCCCTCATTGACCTGACAGTTTCCAACGAAAAGCAGTGGACGTAGAAAGATGGTCATCAGGCTGAGATCCACAATGGACCTCCATTCCCCACCTAACGGAACAAGGAACAGGATGGAGTAAAACTGGTGAGGTCCTGCATTGTGCCTCCTGAATAGTCTTTTCTTGGAGTAGAGCCTTGATTTCACCCCTGAGCACTTCCACCTTGTCCGCATCTGCAGCATAGGGGTCTAATTGGTGTCCGGGTGCATGGGGTCTGCTGGTGAAGGCCTGACCAATTGGGAATGGATAGCTGGAACTAGTCAGGATAACTCCATATAGTCATGTCATCTGGGACAGTACGAAGAAGAAGAAAAAAAGCAGTGTGTTAAGTAGCAGAATACTCACACGTAGGCATGAGTACAGTAGAACTAAAAAAACAGGGCAATACATATGCACATACTAATGCATAAATGTACACATGCATATATGTGTAATGTGCATGTGTGATAACCTGAGAAAGATTAAAAAAATGAAAGGAGAGTTTAAAAGTTAACCCAAGTCTAGTATTAAGAAATTTAGATCAGAGTACCCGAGAGGTTAAAAAGCATGGTGCTCTTATTTGTCACATAAATTGTTTCTTTTTAAATAAGTTAATAATGTTTACATGTTTTCTAACTTCAGTGAAGCATTTGTCTATGAGGCACAGATACTTGATCCAAAGCAGCCAGACTACATTTATCCGAAATGAGGTATTCACCTTTTCAAACTGCAGATGATGTAAATGTCTAAGATTTTTACCTCACAGGGTTATTAGCTCATGTTTTGGGAGTTAGTCTCTTGTAAGAAAATAATTTTTACTTGTGTTTGCTTTTAAATGATTTGGTTTTCTACAATTAAAGATAATGTGGCAAGAGACAGCTAACTAAAGTGCTCTAGCAAGGTAGTGAAATGAAATACAATGCAGGAATTTAGGTTTGCATTTAGCAACAAAGGACACAGAAGATCCCAAGACATGCACTTTCCACTAATAAAAACTAAAAAAAGTCTGAACGTCAAAACTTTGCCAAACGATGTGTGAGTAGAGGCACTACAAGACTTCCAAGAAAAACATCTCTCATAACATCATGTTTGGTCTACCTTGTGTCACATCCAAAATTTTCAAGAAAGGGATTTTTAAAAAAAACACTGATGATCATGCCTGAACCATTTCTATTTCCATAAGGAGCAAGTTTTTATTTAAAATAGCATTGACACAGAGAGAAGTAAATTCTTTCAATAATTATTATTATAAATCAAATGGTATAGCAATCACTGATTGCTCATCAGTAATTACACCAAAAGAAACACCAACCACTCACCAAGAAAGTGGTCCAATAATTTAGTAAACACTACTTACTCACCAGTCATAAAATCCAATGATCCAGTAAAGGCTAATGACTCACCAGTGATAAAGCCCAAAAAAGTGCTCCATCAGCTCATTTGCTTCAAGTTTTGTTTCAGCCATGATTGTGTGGAATCTGTCCATTACATCCTTACGAACAACAATGGCACCAGCCTCTTCTGCCATTCTGCTCTTTTTCTTGGAGGCTAAACTATGTACAGACAGTAAAATTTATCAGTTAAAAAAAATTTTGCATGTGATTGGCAAAGTGAATGGAAGGTCGATTTAAATATTTTGGGTAGAAACTTCTCATGAAGTAAATGTTATTTATTACATCTGGCATGATTATAATGTCTTGATATCTCTAACTATGGGCACTCCAAAAAAGATAAAAAGAACATGATCTTTTGAATGCCTTTAATTCTTTCTTAATTAATACCTTTGGAAAAATAACCAACAGTTAGTATATGAGATGTATTTTAGCAGAGTTGTTTTGGGAAATTGTGGCCATTTCTTTATTAAAAAAAAGGGGGGGGCACTAACCCTCACAGTTCCGATTGGGGGGGGAACAATTTTGTAAAGAAAAAGTGAACTTTTCTATTCCACACGCACTTCCAAAATTTTAAATATATTTATTTCACATACCTCCTTACTTATTCAATATATCATCTTGAGAATCACTTTTATCGTTCTCTAAAGTCTTAAAGTACTTTGTAAAAATCGTCAATAGCTGAAAGTGTCTGCTTGTTTGTTGTTGTGCATTGTTATAAACAAATTTACAAAGTGTCATCCTCCAGCCAAACTATGATTATAACCTATTGCAAAATATTATGCTCATGCCTCTTCCTTCTGTTGTCACACACCTTGATTGATTTCACCCTCACATTTCTTTCCGTCAAACCTGCGGAATTTTACAGAACGTAGGAACTTGAATTCGTACCCCCATATAAAATCGACAGCTGTGTTGTATACTGCTTTCGGTTTATTATCCTTCAACAGCGTCATGAAGAACAAGTGATGAAATGCTGAACCGTGTGAACTTTTTTTTTTCACTATCTCCAAGGATAATGGTTTGGTTAAATAAATTTTGCATGTTTGTGAAGGGGTGGGGGTGAGGAACGTAAAATATCATTCTGCTAAAGTGAATGAATGCTAATAATTACTGTAAGCCTCAGACGTTTGTATATACAAGTCTCCCGTGAAAGGGCTGCATAAGTAGGTCAGGTAAAGAAGAGCAAACAAAAGACTGCACACTTGCACACTTGCACCTTGCATTCATCCTCACACTTGCTCGATCGCAATGACCGTGACCTCTGACTTCCATAAAGGCCTTGACCTCTGAGGTCGTGTCACTGCGCTCTGGGGGGTGCTACCTTCGAAGCAACGATTGCAACTTAAAACCTTTTCTTTGCGACCAATTTATTCTGTACTGTGCTTTCTTTGAGACGCCGAAAACCTTACCTCGTTTTAGCTGAGTAGGAAACACAATAAACGGAGGATATTGGAATGCACTGTCACCCCCCGACCATGGTGGAAGGAAAATCCAAAATGGAGGCGTTGTGCGCCCACTGCAGTCGCATGCAGACAGTCGAAGACACACTTTCTACTGAAACCCCAGCCGCGGATCAGTTGATTTAGACGAATAAACCACGTGACAGTAGGTTCTATGATGACTAAGTCATCCTTTGTTAAGGATGAAAATGGCTACTGATGTGATTAATAATGTCTGGTAGCGACCTACTTGCAGACACCACCTCCCCCCTTGCAGACTGAGCATTTTCCCCCTCCTGTCGGGGACAGATGCAGGGGAGATAACCAGGCATTGTGAAACGATTTTTTTTTTTTTAATAGCAGTCAATTCTACCTTCTGGCTTATCACAAAATACACCAGCAACTGTAGCGATACGGCACGATCTTGGAAGAAAAAGCCGCCCGTACATGTAACCCAAAATCGTTTATGGAGGATACTTGGAGAAATTTTATCGTATTTAAGCAGTTTTTTTATGGAAACCTGACAACGATAGATTTGACGGTAGACAGAAATGGCCGGGGTGTTGCGAGTCGAGAAGGAAGCGGTGGAGTTACGGCAGTGCGTAGAGGATGCGTAAAAGTACATCGACTACAAGCAAAGATCCTCGCGCGAAGGAGCGGACTGTAGTTAATTCTTAGGCCTCCGATTTCTCCCGCTGTACGTGTTGCTACGCGGTTCCCCAGATCTTGCGTGCAGGGAAGGCTGCTGCACTTTAGCTAATAGCAGTTCAGCTTTTGCTTCGACTCCTCATCCCCTTACAGTTCCTACCGTTTGTGCATCTCAAAGCACCGTACGTGACTCGTCTCCTTGTTTTCGTTCGGTTACTGTACCATTTTGCAGACTGTATTGTATATGCACGTGTGTACTTTATGCAAGATCTGTATCGCGTGCTTTGCGCTTATGCGTGTGTGTGTGTGTGTGCGCGCGCGCAAAAGATGCTTTTGTCGCATCAAACTGTAAACATGTCGACGATATGGTTGCACGTGTGATTTCAAAATACCCTTAATTTTTCATAAAACCAGCTGATATCCCTGCATGCTGCTCTTAAAAAATGGTGTACATTTCCCCGTGCAGTGATGATAGTTATAGAGGTAATTTGTGTTCTCGTATAGGTTCGCTGCCTGTTTAAATTAACGTGTGGCTGCTCTATGGTTTTATTTTGGGCTTAAATTGTAATTTGCATTCCCATAAGATGCATGCAGTATGTAAGCTGACGTTGCCAAACTGTACATATAAAGTACGCGCGTTGCGTTTTAAGAATTACGACAGTATATTTTGCTTACAGAGAAATATTTCTGTATTATCACGTGATACCTTACGTATTCCGTGTGCATCAGAGTTCAATCGTTCTGACCGTATCACGTTCATATATGTATACATGGTACACGCGGTTACCGTCTGACCTACGACCTGAGTGACTTTTTTAGTCTTAACAATCATGATCGACCTAATTTGATTATCACAGTTGGGTGAAGTGGTCTGAGGTTTGACAAGTTGTTTTTTTTTTTTTTGTTACTCTATAGTTCAAGTTGACCCAGATGTCATATTCTTCAGTCTCATGTGCCTGTCTTGAGGTTGTAAAGAAATCTTGCATACGTGTAATAATTCATTATCGTACTTCTTGTTTTTAATCTTTGGAAGATATCGAGTGTGATAGTCATCAGGATCCTGATCGAGTGAAGCGTCTGTCTGCTGGAACTGAGTAGCGAAATCAGTTCCCATTGTGAGCAGCAATGAATAAGCGTAACCTGTTAGTGTTCTGGATCACCGTCACTGTCATCCAGTGCTCAGTGTCATCTGCTCTTGGCGCTACCTTTAGGGCCACTGACAGTGAAACCGAAATATACGTTTCCTTTGACAGGAACAACAGTGTTTTTAGTTTTCGAGAAAGACCAGATGACTTTACAGTGGCATACGCTCGTTTTGGCAACGCCATTAATCGTACTGGGTAAGTGTTGTCGTCGTTGCTCCTGGCAGTAGTAGATGGCCTTTCAGTGATGTAGGAGAGACTTTGTGGGGGTGGGGAACAAACTCCGTGCTGACAGTGAACGACGTTCACATTCTTGCTCCCTCGGTATTTTTTTTTTTAAGCCGCCCCCTTGGACCCCTTGCCTCCCACCCCCACCCCCGCTTTTACTTTGAAAAAAATGGAGGTTGAAGCCAGCAGGGAAGTGACCTCGCAGACCGCATCGTAGCTCTGACGCCACCATACCGCACTTTATTTGCGATTCCCACAAACGGTGCGCAAGCTTAGCCTTACAAGAATAGGTGTCATAGGGTAGTCGAGTTTGAGGTGTTTACCGCAAAAAACACCATCGCACATGTACAGACCTATAAATATAGTCTGCCTTGATCTTATTGTCGTCTAGGATTACATATGTCGTGTGTCAAGTTGTAATGGGAAGTATAATCGCGGAGATCCATGCCGCCTTTCTCCAAGCTTTTTGCCATTTAAATCTTCATTCGGGTGCTTCATTAGGGTCATTAGCACACAGCAAGAGCTTCACTTCAAGTTCTAAATTCAGTGTTGCGATGAAAGCTGCAGTGAGAATGCCTGCCGAAGCTCCCGTACCAATATACTTTTTTTTCCCCCTCTCACTGATAAACTTTACAGTAGCAGTAAACTCCTTACTTTACATTGCAGTGACCAAGAGCAACAGAACTTTACTTTTCCTGGCTGACATATAAGGATCAAATGCTAAGGAATGAAATATGTATTTAAAGTGTACAAATCTTCCAGGATCAACAGCTTCCCATTTTTTTTTGCATTTTAAATCTGTCATAATTTTATTGACCAGCAAAAACAGATCAGTTTTAAATTCATGTGCAAAATGCTATTATGAGGTCATGTAAGTTTTGTTTCTCTCTTTCTTCAGGTTTAGCTACCTGAGCATCACAACAGTCAATGACTATACATACCAACTCAACAGCTCAGTCCAAGCATATGCTGCTGGTTTGGCTGAAGGCTTTCTTACTCGAGAACTCATTTCACTCCATTTTCTGAACACTGTTGGAAGCTTTTGTCAAAATAGAACCACATCGTCATGCCAAAAGCTGGAAGCATTCTTAAAACAGAACTTGGACTGGATTACTGACAATGTTAATGCAAACCCTGATGATTCCTATTGGTATCAGGTAGAATATTGAAATATTTTGTTTGTTTTTCATTTTATTATTCTAGATTTTGATCTGCAAATGTCTGGCTGTTTATTTGTATTTTATTTGTGAATGCATGGGAGGAGTGTGCATGCAAACTCAATTAAACCTTAAAATAATTATCCATATATGTATGAACAAACAAATTTATTGTTTAGGCTATTGGCTCATTTCAAAGCGTGGTTTTTTAACCCTTTAAGCTCTTTTATCATGATATACCAAGTCAAGGCATATCACAACAAGTGAATAAAAATTCTTAACATTTACAAAACAATCATGCACACAGGACAGACAATTCAAGAAATATTCATACCCACTTGTAAATCCCTGAAAACAAATACCGATAGATTTGACAGTGTTCTAGCATTTCTGTGCTAAATAACATAGTTAACCAAACTGGATGGCCATATAAGAAGCTTAACAGATGAATTTCTTTTTAATTCTAGCGTATGCAAGACAAATATTAATAAAATGCAGTTCTGGTTCTTTACATGGGGGAAGAATGTGTGCACATGTGCCTGCATGCATGCATGTTAACATTATTATTTTGTATATATTTCACAGGTGCGGCTATTTTATGAACAAATTCGGGGTCTTCAAGATGGCTACCAGGGCACTCCAGCACAAATAACCATGACTGTAGATGATTTCTTGGGGATATAGTAAGTATATGAAAGTTCATATGCATACTTGACGCATTCTTCTGAGACACAGAGTATGTACTTATGCTGTGCACATTAGTTGAATTGGCAAGAAGCCCTTTATAGACTTCTCCTCACGTCCCTTTGTTTGTGGAAAGGAACATTGCTTCGCATGAAGTAGAAATGAAGTAGAAATATGAACACCTAAAAACATCCATGATGAAGGGCTGATTTTATTTGAGTAATATATTTAATTTTATTCTTTTAATGCAATTATTTTATGCATATTTATTTTAGAATAAGTTGTACATTTTCCGGCTGTTACCTAATTATTGGAGATTATGTTTGAGTGTTGTCATCATTTCTAGATGTATTTAAAACTTCATGAATATATCATTCCAGCAAACTTTTTGTTCAAATTTTCGCAAAGTTTACTGCAGATCCTAGCTGAAGTGGAGGACATATCCAAAGCACTGTCTGATGATGGTGGTGATGCTGATTGGCCACAGTATGGTCATTGCTCTGCCCTCATCAAATTGTTGCCAGACAACAAAGAGATTAAGGACATCTTGATTGCACATGACACTTGGACCTCATATAAAGCCATGTTGCGTATTTTAAAACGATATGACACCTATCTTCATGAAAACCCAATCGAATCTGGTAAGAAAGGTGTAGCAGCCATAGGCAAGTTAATAATAATAAAGGGCATTTCCCTGCAAACACATTCTTGAAGATGTATGTCTACAAACAAATAGACAGTAATTCTCTTTTCAAAAACAAGAAATGGGTAAAGAGAGACTAGAAAATATTGGTGACAAGCTGAAAGAGGCATCTTTAATCCAGACTTGAATGTCTGTAACATCTCCACTGTATGGAGAAACAAGAGCAAGGCATTTCAAACATTAGGTGCAGCAAAAGAAAATATAAGTATGGTTTAGTTTTATATTAAAGACAATGAGAATTTCATAAATAATTTGGGATGTTCTCTGAATGTCTAAGTCAGAGGGTGACACATAATCACTTGCATTATAGTCATCTTGAATATACAATCTTGATCTAAAGTGCCTCAGCAGTTTGATGAAATCTTTTACTTCATCTAGTACATTCCCATTATTTTAAAGAAGAAACAAGAAGTTGCATAGTGGATCCAGAAAAAGAGGAACATAGAATTACAGAATATTTTCCAGCATTTATTGTTTTTTTAATCTTTTGATCAGATCCTGTGCTTGGACACACAATGACATTTTCATCATATCCTGGCAGCATAACATCAATAGATGACTTTTATTTATTATCTTCTGCAATGGTAATATAATAAGTTGATGTTCATTTAATGATGAGAAAACGTAACATTTTCCTGCTAAATTAAGTGAAAATGACTTATTTTATTGTATTAAATACTTGTCATCTTTATATTTTTTCAACAGTAAGGACAATTTTAAATGTTTTGTTGTAGTCGTTCACTGAAAAATTTCTAATATAAATCTAGAAGGCTAAATGTTTGGTTGGGTTTTTTTTCAAGTGACTGGGCAGAGTACAAGGTACCATGTTGCAAAATCCAAACTCACCTCCTTTCTTGAGAAACATGCCCAAAAATACCCCCATGCACAGAAAAAGATCAAGATGCCAGTGAAAGAATTAGCACCATAATATGTTAATTAGGCATATACAAGATGATTTCAAATAATAATAACAATAGGATTTATACAGAGTATTTTCCCACACAGGTAAGTTCAATGCACTTTACAAGAGAGAAGGGGTAGTAGGTATTGAGACCATTATGACCACGAACTTGTCCATGATATGACAGATGAGCATCATGGTCAGCCAAACATTCATGCACAGTGAACATCGCCAGGAATATGAAGAAATGCAGAGGAGTAATTAAGGTGGTGAAAAGAATAGATCATCATGATGTACAGGATTACTTTTTTATGTTTCTTGTTTGTAGGCTTGTATCTCAATAATAGAAGGGGGGTATTTTTCCAAGATATAGGGAAATACAATATTATTCTGAGCTCAACTCAGTGATTGATAACTTGAGAGCCTCCAAGACAATATATTTTTGCTTATTCAATATATCTTGTACTGTGCACAAGGCAATATACACTACTCAACAAGTTTTGGTAGCTGAAATATATATCATTGGTGCATGAAAAGTAGTGAGGACTAACATAAATGCACGACTAAAAGACAGGAAAAATATATATATATATAATAGTATATTATAACAGTAAGCAAATTTTAGTCTAGTTTTAACAGATGTTTCTTTCACCAACTAGGTCACCATGGAGACCACTAACCCTTTATTTAACAAGAATTTGTATAAGAAAATTCAGCCCAAGTGTGTTTTGGAGTCTGTGCGTTCTATGGTGGCCAATCGACTTGCAGATCACGGTGATGACTGGAGTCAGATCTTCTCTCAGTTCAACAGTGGGACGCAAGTAGCACTTTAATTCAAATAGCACTTTAATGTTACTGTCTTTGGATCATCTTTTTTCTGTTTCCCAGTTCCGCATTAGAGGCCAACCACATCAAGTAGGCATTTCAGTGTCAGAATTTTAGCTCAGTTTTTATCCAGTCTATAGTTCCTATTATGTGTGTAAACATTTGCATGTTTTCAGCTCTTAAGAACGTTCTAACATTGCATTTTTTAATATGTATAGATATAAGTCTGTTTTCATTATCTTACTTACAGATTTCAGCAACAGCCTTGCATAACGTCAGACTAAACTTTGTATTGCAGGTATAATAACCAGTGGATGATTGTTGATTTGAAAAACTATGATCAGTATTTCCATGAAGTTCTTCCAGGATTTGTTACAGTTTTGGAACAAATTCCGTAAGTTTGTTTAAAAATTTCTGACGCTTTGATGTAATTATGAAATATTTTAAAGATGCTTTAAAAGACATAGAGAAAATATTTTAATTTGATTTTTGTAATTAAGGAAAGCTATATGATTAGCTTTATTATCAAAAGCACAGCCATCTACTTGAGAAATTTACAGTTTAAGTATGACCATCATTATTTTTTGCTGTTGCAGTGGCTACATTCACTATGCTGATCTGACTGATACTTTGTTAAATAAAGGTTACTGGGCAAGCTACAATTTACCGTAAGCAATTAAAATGATTGGTTATTCAATAGATAATTGAAGTATCAGTCTCTTTCTCCACAAAATCTTTCCACCATGATGTCAGTTGTCTCAAGGTTAAATATAGTTTTATAGGTATCACCTGC
This sequence comes from Marisa cornuarietis, assembly GCA_004794655.1. NCBI lineage: Eukaryota > Metazoa > Mollusca > Gastropoda > Architaenioglossa > Ampullariidae > Marisa > Marisa cornuarietis. The sequence goes on along the minus strand of SMMW01000565.1, from coordinate 2,599,248 downwards.
AGTGTTACATTATGATGATAATAATAATTATAGTGATAATGTCAGAAAGTATGAGCAAATAAAAAAGAGGACTTAGGAAAAAAATGATTTCAATAAATATCACGTCAAACATTTAAAGGTCAATTTATAAATTTTAGTTTTGCTGACAGTGAAAACTAAGAAGAGATGGAGTTATTTGTCAATCCTTGTCATTTGCAGGTATTTTTCAGATATCTTTAACATGAGTGGTGTGCCAGAAATGGTTGTGAAATATGGTGATTTCTTCAGCTATGATCAGAGCTCACGTGCACAGATTTTTCGACGCGATCAGTCTCAAGTAGTTGATATTGAAAGCATGATTAAAGTTATGAGGCAAGACTTCTTTGTTGGCCGAGATAAGTTAAATCCATAAATTATGTGTTTGCTCTTTCTCATAAGATGATCTGAAAGACTTGGCACAGCAGTTTACAAGCATATCCTAAGACCCACCACACAAAAGTATGTTCAATGTAGTTAGATGAACATGCCGTGGCATATTAATATAGTGCCGACTAGCTATTTTCCATAAGAAACTTTGTACACCATTTAGCATGGTTTACTTCCGAGACTAAGCATAGGTGTCTTAATTTATGTACCACTTCATTATCTCAGGTACAATGATTTCAAGAACGACCCCCTATCCAGATGCAACTGTACTCCCCCCTACAGTGGTGAAAATGCTATCTCTAGCCGCAGTGATCTCAATCTGCCCGATGGACAATACCCCTTTCCAGAACTCAGTTTTGGTCTTCGTGGAGGAATCGATATGAAGGTCAGCTACTTCCTACGACATACTTTCCTTTTATAAAAGAAGAAAGGAAACATTTACCCTCTAAATCTCCAGCCTTTGCATCAAGTAAAAAAAAGATTGATAGGTCAGGATCTGCCCACTGGGATATTTAAAAAAATAATCTCCAAGGCACACATACATATTTTATACAAAAGAAAAAAATCAGTTATAAATAGAATTATAACGATGAAATAATAGGGAAACACCAGTAATGCAGTAAAAGCAATAATCACTAACACACCACATTGCAAACAACTCACACTGTTTTCACTCGAATTCTTCTTTATGCATTAGACTCAAACCCACATTATATGCATGCTATCTAATGTAAGAATTGCTTTAAACTTCTTGTAGACTCATCATCTAATTTCTAATAGACCTTTAGTTTCTTTAGACGTGAAAGTTGTGACCACTTTTGTACCTTCACTTCTAATAAAATCTTATAAAATATCAAGTGAATAATTCTCCATGAAATACTTGCAGCCACTTCCACATTGGCTGAATTTTGCCCATTTTGATGGTTCTCTGATTCTAAAGATAAGTTACTTGGAGCTTAATGTAAACTTTAACAGTTTGCAGAGAAAGTTCCATAGATTATTGTTCAAATTTGTTCACAGTAATTGAATCAAATGTACATCTCTAAGTACACAAGTTTTGTGTTTCAGGCATCTATATCAGACCTGCCTTTTTTGGCATAAAATTATTATTTAAATTGGATTTAGACATTGTACAAAAGTATAGATCAGCATATTTTAGTCTGATCCCAAAATAACAGCACCTCATTTCTCATAATGTAGATTAATATAATACATGTATCAACTGCACTCATCCCTAAAAAAAAAAAGGTTTGTACATCTGTTACAATGTTGGGCAGTATCTCATAAACATTGTAATTTAAAATTTGTTGAAATTATAAACAAAATTGAGCCAAATCTCATTCAATCATTCCTTTGTATTGCAACTTTTATCTTTCTTTATATGGTTTCTGGTATTGTGTTACAGCTGACATCCCTCTCCATGGCCTTTGAAACCTTGACCTTCCTAGCCATAAGTGGACCTACCTTTGACCCACTGCCACCATTCCAGTGGAGCAAAGCATTTAATAACACGAGTGTGCCACACTTTGGTCATCCAGATCTGTTTCAGTTTGGTCCAGTGTATTTCAATGGAACTTTCTAGATTAATAAACCATCTCAAACTGTTGATCTCATATCATGTGTAGTCTAGTAGTGACAGATTGTATTTCACTTTTTGCAACATAGAATGGTATTATGTGTAACCATCACGTCTGTCCCTGATGGCTACGTATAGGGGGTGGGCTAGTCGCACAAGAAACACAAGATGGAATTGGAAGCCTTCTCTCCACTCTCACTTCCAAGATCACAAAAGCCCCCACATTGGTTGGTTGGTTTATTTAGTGAGAAAGCGCTTCCACCTTGCAGCGATTTCGCACTATGGGGGGAAAGGGAAGGGGGAGGAAACTGGAGTACCCGGAGGAAACCCCCGGCGCCCAGCCCTGCGAACAGGTGTCACATACAGAGAGTGTCCCGCATAGGAGATCTGAACCCTGAGCGAGTTTACCTTTAAACAAAAGGTGCTCAATCTTAGCATTGTAAGCAGTTCGACAGTTGGGTAGAAGCGTTGTTAGAGTTTATCAGGGAACACCATCACACATAAGGCCTATAAATGTATCGTCTGCCTTGTCGGTGTGACTTCCGTTCGGATTACACATCGACGTATGTTAAAGCCCAACCTGGTTGCTGAGCAAAAATTACTGGAAACAGAGCGTAAAGTTTCATAAAATCATATTCCGGTGGTATTTTATGACAAAGAGACATGAAAGATTTTATAATAATATTTTTCTCTTAAGCACACCTGAATTTGTCGAGAAAACAAGAAGTGACAAAACGGAAGTATTTCTAAAAATAGCATCGTCTACAATAGCTGAAGTCAAAGAGAAAAGATGCAATCCTCAGTAAAAGAAAACTGACCATGACACATAATGCTGTTGCTGAATGTTCTCTTTGACACTCTGATGGAGTTAGTTTGTCTCATTAAGGAAATCCTAAAGATAATGGTGGATTTACTGAAGCCGAAGCAGAAGTTGAGGGTGGGGTGCTGGAACGTCCAGACCTTGTATCAGACTGGCAGGTTGCCCCAACTAGTCAAGGAGTTTGACAAGTACAACTTGGACATCCTGGGAGTCAGCGAGGTCAGATGGACCGGCACGGGGAAAAGGAGACTAGCATCAGGACATACTATCTTGTTCTCAGGAAGATCAGACGACCAACACTCTGAAGGAGTAGCACTACTCCTCAATAAGAAAACTGAAAAGACACTGGTGGAATGGAAGCCTTATGGACCCAGGCTTCTGAGAGCAAGATTCCATTCAAAGTACACCAAGCTGACAGTGCTAGTTTGCTATGCACCAACAGAAGACTCCGAGGCAGAAGACAAGGATGCTTTTTACGATCAGCTCCAGGCAGCCACGGAGAGCGTCCGAGCGCATGACATGTTGCTCATCACCGGTGACCTCAATGCCAAGGTGGGAAGTGACAATACCTGCAGGGAGCATATCATGGGCAAGCATGGAATTGGAACCATCAATGACAACGGAGAGAGACTGGCAGACTTTTGTGAAGAAAACAATCTACTGATTGGAGGCACACTCTTCCAACACAAAGACATCCACAAGGCAACGTGGACATCACCAGACGGGATCACAAAGAACCAGATAGACCATGTAATCATCAACCGAAGATGGAGGAGCTCACTTCAAGATGTCAGAGCCTACAGAGGAGCAGACGTTGCCAGTGACCACACTCTTGTGATAGCCGCAGTTTCTCTGCAGCTACGTCGACCGCGAGGAAAACAGGCACGTCAGCAGAGAGTGGACTCCGGCAGACTGAAGGACCCAGCCACCAAACAGGCCTTTGTAGTGGAAGTTAAGAACAGGTTCCAGGCACTAGGGGACCAACAGGAGATGACCCTAGAGGACTTCAATCGAGTCTTACAGAAAACAGGAGAGAAAATACTGGGCTTCCAACGAAAAAAGAAAGAACAGTGGATCAGAGAAGAGACATGGAAAAGGATAGAAGAGAGAAAGTCAATCAAGCAGAAAATCAACAACACCAGATCTGAACGTCTGAAGGAAAAACACAGACAAAGATATACAGAAATAAACAAAGAGGTAAAGAGGATGACCAAAACTGACAAAAGGGACTACATAGAGAAATGGGCAGATGAAGCAGAAGAAGCAGCAGGAAAAAATGACCTGAAGACACTATATAAAATCAATAAACAGCTAAACAACAGGTTCAAAAACAGTGAAGTGCCAGTGAAAGACATCAACGGAAATGTTGTCGAGGGAGAGGCAGAAAAACTACAGCGCTGGAGGGAACATTTTGAGTCAGTTCTGAACAAACCAGATCCCCCTCAGCTCGCAGACATCCAGCTAGCAGATACAGACCTTGACATCTGCACAGACCCGCCAAGCCTAGAAGAAGTGACAGCAGCAATCAAGGCAATGAAAAGCGGCAAAGCACCAGGGGCAGATGGAATAACAGCAGAGATGTTGAAAGCAGATGTGAATGTGACAGCTCCCATGTTGACTGAAATCTTCAGGCAAGTTTGGGAATCAGGACAGATCCCCGATGCGTGGAAGACAGGGCTCATCTTCAAGTTACCCAAAAAAGGAGATCTTGGAGACTGCAATAACTGGTGAGGTATAACACTTCTTTCCCTCACCAGCAAGGTCTTCAGCAAGATTGTTTTGTCAAGACTGACGGCAATTGTTGTGAAAGATCTCCGGCCTCAGCAAGCAGGATTTCGCCCTGGACGATCCTGCTCTGAACTCATTTTCATTCTGCGTCAGATTCTGGACCAGAGCAACAAGTGGAACATACCGCTGTACATCAACTTCATCGACCTGGAGAAGGCTTTTGACAGCATCCACTGCGAGTCCTTATGGAAGATCCTGAGGCATTACGGAGTCCCTGTTAAACTTGTCCAGGTCGTTGCAATGCTGTACAGCGATTTCAAATCTCAGGTGGTGTGTGACATGAAGCTCACAGCCCCCTTCAACGTCAGTACTGGGGTGAAGCAGGGCTGCATTCTGTTGCCGTTCCTCTTCATCCTGGCCATGGACTGGATCATGAAGAATTCCACCGACAGAGAGAGGAGAGGGATCAAATGGACCAAGACTATGATAGTAACAACAATGCTGGAAGACTTGGACTTTGCTGATGACATTGCCCTGTTGTCACACCGCCACCAAGACATGCGGGAGAAAACAAATGCCTTCTCAGAAACAGCTGGAAACCTTGGCTTGAAAAGTATGAGAGTGAACGCCAGAGTCCAAGAAAACATCAAACTAAATGGAGAAGAGATTGAGGAAGTTGTCAGCTTTACCTATCTTGGGTCCAAGATGTCAAACACCGGGGATGCAGAGGTGGAGATTCGAGCCCGACTGGCGAAAGCCAGCCAGGCCTTCACCTCAGTTAGGAGCACATGGAAGGCAAAAAACATCAGCCAGAAGACCAAGCTGAGAATCTTCAAGTCAAATGTGATCAGCACCCTCCTTTATGGATCAGAATCATGGAAGATGACCAAAAACATCGGTAACAGGCTTGACGTCTTCCAAAACAGATGCCTCAGGTGCATACTTAACATCTTTTGGCCAAACACCATCACAAATGAAGAACTCAGCAAAGAACTGAAACCGAGTCCATCACCACGCAGGTTCAACGCAGGGGAAGCGGATGGCCGAGTGGTTAGAGCGCTGGCGTCCGAACCGAGAGAGCGCTGGTTCAATTCCCGATAAGCGCAGCAAACTTCCCCCAGTCGACCCAGCTGACGGGAATGGGTACCTGACTCCATAGAGGGTTGGGGAAGGTAAGGCAGCGAGGGAGAGGAGATTAGCACCATCCACATGTAAAAGCTGGCCCCGAGAAAAGTGGGGTCTCTAACACCTCACTCCCCAAAGACCTGAACAGGTTATGGGATGACCTTTACCTTTTTTTTACCTAGGTTCAACGAAGGCTTTGGCGATGGATTGGACATGTGTTCCTCCAGCAGACAGCAGACCTCTCCAGAATCGCCCTACGATGGACTCCAGACGGCCAAAGAAAACGAGGCCACCCAAAGGAAACTTGGAGAAGAACAATGGAAAGGGAGATGAAAGGAAAGGGCTGGACATCGTGTCGCCTGGAGCGGGTTTCAGCCGATCGACATCAGTGGCGGGCTCTGGTTGAGGCCTTATGTGCAACTAGCACGAAGAGGACTTATTGATTGATTTGATTGTGTATACAATAATAATAATAATAACAACGGAAATTTATATAGCGCATTCCCCTGCTTTACAGAAGGCTCAATGCGCTTTACAAAGAAATTCAAAGACACAAATTCACTCAACCGACAAAGTGAAACAGACTAAAACATGTCCACAAACAATGGTACAGAGATATATCAACAAAATTAATATCCCCCCCCCCGCCATCACGCACACAAAAGAAAAACCTCTGGACAATAATAAAAACACGTACACGGACGCACGCAAAGTAACATGCAAATGTAATGGAAGGACGAATGGGACGAAGAAACACATGAAGCCAGTAGTCAGTAACAGTTTGCTCAACCCAATTGAAAATCTGTAAGCAAGGCTGCAAATAATAATGAAATAATGATGTTGTATAGCGCCAAATCCTTGCCTGTGAACAGCTCAAGGCGCTGACGTCAAAAGAAGATGACGACAAATGGGTGTGTAGCGGGGCGTCTCCTTCACGTCACAGGGCAGCGTCACACACAGCAAGAACACAGTCCTCAGCACAAATATCCAACATCAGGCAACATGTCATACAAACCGGAATACACTCCATAGAAACAAATATCAAACATGTCATACACTCCACAGAAAATGCAACATCCAACAGAAGGCACAAGTTTCACTGGAACGCCATGAGCACACGCTCAAGTTCACGGATGAACAAAAGTCAAGTAGACATGAATCCCACACCACTGCGCCAGTCATGAAGTCTAAATTCAACAAGATATACAGGTCTCTGCTTTATTCAAACGTGCCGTACGAACTTCGTCCCCACACCGCACTCAAGAATTTGCTCAAAACATTTCAAAATGGATTGTTATCCAGTCACTTATACAGTACAATCACGTTTTGGACTTTCAGTGAAAGGAAGAAATCATATTCCTACAGCAGTGTTTACTATAAAAAAAAAAGCACGAGATGTTAAAACCAACTACGACTGCTGGTAGATCAAGCACCAGATATGCAACATCGACGGTTTCTACACCGTCTGGTCTACAAGTAACGTGGCACAGTCACAAACACATCATCATCAGTCGTATCTTTATCCAGCACAATACTAAAAACAATTGACAGTGTGATGGCACTAATGATGTGCGTGCTCAAAATAGCTATAAAAAAAGGGGGGGGGAAGAATTGATGGCGATAAACATATTATAAGGAGCTTAAACGGTTAACACCTGCGAGTATCAGTAACTAGAAAATTTTCCATGCGTCTAAATGAGAAAGAAATAAGTTTTTACATCGATATAATGATTTTTTAGAATTAAAAATATAATGATAGTTTGAAACTTGTTTATTTTTAATTCTAAAAAATCTCTATCAGCAGTCACTTGTATCTATAAAATAAAAATACAATGCTTGAAACCAAATATAAAAAAAAAGTCGCGCACACATTATTTGTTTATTTCTTGCCTTAATCTTTCATCTATTTGTCGTGTACAATTTGTTCTGCATACAGGCATCGCGTATCTGCGGTCAGACCACATGAGCAGAAAGTACGAAATTTTTAGATTTGACTTCTTCTCAGTTCTTTAGCAAAGACGATGTTCATCTATACAAGCTTCGTTTTGGGGGGGTCTCGCTTTACGAACCCTGGCAGTAGCGGGTGGCTTCTGTGTCGCCTTTGCAGCACTCGGAGTAGATCGTTTTGAAGTCATCTGAGAAGACTGATGCACAAGCGTAGCAGACGCGTGATAAATTGTCGTCTCGCTCACACCACGGACTTGGATATACACCTCCGTGGTCACACTCGTCCTCGTCTCTACAGCCGCAGGGCAAGGAGCTAGCTCCCATGAGCAGTGAGGCGACGCACATGATGAAGACCACCCCCATGTATGTAGGCAGCGTTTTCTTTGAGACCTGTGGGCAAGAGATAGAACAAGGTTAAAATTTTATATTAATGTAAGTGTTAAATAAGACAGCATATTATGAAATGACAATGACAATGACAATGACCAACTTTATTTGTCCCAGTGGGCAATTTGAATATGGGAATGTGCTCTAGTTCAACAGTGAATGGAAAAAAAGTGGGCAAGTAACATGTATCATATATATATATATATAAAACTTACAAAGAAATCAAGTTTACACATACAACATCACACACACACCACTGACAGCTCATCTAAGATTGAGCAGCTGGACTGCAGATGGCACAAATGATTTTAGGTGTCTGTTACTCTTACATATAGGCATGGCATAACGTTTACCTGAGCTTAATAATACAAATTCTTTTGTTAATACATGTTCAGGTAATGATAAAATGCCTGAGGCTTTCCGTACTATTTGCTGGTCACAAAAAGAAGCTAAATTCCTCTGTCTGATACCAATTATCTTAGAACAGATGTTCACAATTAACACTGTTCAGACTAAAGAAACGTATACAGTTTTACAGAGATTACATACGTGACAAAGTCTGAAATTAATTATATCACTGATTTGTTTCCTTTCGACTGTGCAATGACGTGGAAACTCTAGTGTCTATGACAGTCGCATACAAGGCATTCAAACTTAATTATCGTTAAAAAAGAAATAACTAAGAACGAAAAAGAAAACACGAAACCATAGAGTACAGTTGAGGCTATTCCTGACGGTCCCATGAGGTCTAGACCACTTGCGAGATGACTGTCTCTCACACTTCTCAAACGACCAGAAGATTATTTGACTAATTCTTCTGTCACCAGTGTCACGTCTAATTATTCCTATTTTGGTGACCACTCTTTGGGACGAAAAGACAGCACAAATATTTTGCGCGCTATAAATAATTAAAAATCAAGAGATAAAACTCAAAGGAAAATTGCGTGTAGTACTGTCTTACTCTATTTAACAACTGGAATTAAGGAACGTGTCTCACCATAGCTGTCTCGTGGATGTATAGATAAGCTGCTTTTGGCTGCTGCCTTGGTGAGAAATTGATGCACATCAGCACATATATATATAGTATAGGCAAATAAATATATATAGTCAACAGCACACATTTCAAAATATAAACACATCATTGCGCCGCCGGTTAATCAGAGTCAAAATTAGAATCAGTTTCAACAGGCACTAGCTCACAGCCTAAAACGTGTAGATACGTTGCTAGTGGTTGCTGTCGTGGTACGTAATTGTTAGGCAATTTCTCATTTTCCCCCAAGGATGACGAAGAAGTGCATCATATCCGGGAGTTAATGTTAATTAGTTAATTGTTGTTTATGCCAAGTCAGCAAGTAAGGCTATCTCATGGCAACTCATATTCGGGGCTAGGGGGGGTGGAGAAATAAGTGGGAAGTAATAATAATAATAATGCGAACTTATAGTGCGCAGAATCACGAATAAGGTGGATCGCACTCTCTGCGCAGTACAATTTGATAGAAAGAAACATAACAACCAATAGACAGTGAGGTACACATAGGGACACTGAACAACATAAAGATGAGGTACAAGTCAGGAATAGTACTTTGTAAAGAGATATGTTTTAAGAGAGCGTTTGAATGCGGCCTTGGAGGCTGAGTGGCGAATGTGATGTGGTAGAGAGTTCCACTGCTGAGCAGCACTGAGGGAGAACATCCGTTGTCCGTATGTGACTGTCTTAGTGAGAGGGAGGGATAAAATGCGGGAGTCTGATGAGGAGCAAAGGTTTCGGGCAGGAGTTTTTACAGACAAGATTTCATTAAAGTAGCTGGGGGAGTGATTTTCAAAGAAACCATAGCAGAGAGTTGAGAGCTTGTAGTCTATTCAAGCTTTAACTGGTAGCCAATGAAGAGAGCGAAGAAGTGGTGAGACATGATCATGTTTGCGAGTTCGGAAAACGAGACGAGCAGCTGAGTTCTGGACTTTCTGAAGCTTATCAATGAGGTGCTGAGGACAGCCAGCAAGAAGAGAGTTGCAGTAGTCTAATTTAGACAGAATAAACGAGCAGATAAGAATTTTGGTGATTGAGACAGACAGAGTATGGCGAATGGAGCTGATCTTCCCGAGCTCATAGTATGCAGATCGACAAATGTGAGAGTCATGTTTATCAAGAGACATGTCAGCAGACATAATGTAACCTAAATTTCGTGCAGAAATTCCAACAGGAGCATCAGCATCGCCTACCCGAACAGAAACAGAAGTGACGTCATATTCGGTACGAGTGGTCTGTTCAACTCCGAATCCACGGCGTCTTCGACAATTACACGGCCCTAGCGCCATAAATCAGTCCGTTCCTCTTTCTAGTCCCAGGGGAGAGGACGGAAGTTACCAAGGAGAACTTTCTAAAGTTCTGGCTCTCGTTAGTCGGGTGCGTTGTCTCATATACTGCCTCGCGTTGTGTTCTTTTTTTCCATCTACGGCACCCGCACTCAGCCGACCTGGAGTCCACAAAAGACCCTGCTTTTCTCTAAACCAAAAATGTGTTCTCTTCGGTGTATCTCTCAGCTCGTTGATCTTCATGAGTGTTCTGCTGCTCGACACAATTATAATGGACGACACAATTTCTTTCTCTCTACTGATTCTCATTCATCTTGTTCACACGACGAGGACACATACATCACGCTAGCATACGGACTAAGACACTTACACAAATAAGTAAGTTCAGAGACATAAATTTTATTTACATAATTTACACCTACAGATGCTATGATTGATATTCTTTTTTTCTAAAAGATAAGAGATCAAAATGAAGAACCAGAAAAGGTGACAACCCCCATATAGAAAGTCAGAAGATGCAGTGGTGAAGTGTAACTGTCAGGCTGTAGGAAAAGGATAATGTAGAAAAGTTTTGTCCATGTATTGTTTGCACTAACACATGCGTTGCCTTTTGGGATTACACAGCACATAGTCACGAGTGTTGCTATCATATTGCTTTCGCTCTGTAACCGATATTTCAAGGTATTATGTTTGTCAACTGTGTAGAATTACACATGCACAAATGCTATTTGAACCAGCTGATACATTAAAAATGATGCAGGAAACAATTTGCATAGCAAGTTATTTGAAGAGTAATCACAGTTTTGTATTGTATTAGGTGGGCTAAAATTAAAGGTGTATGGATGCTTTTTTATTTTTAACATAAGTATATTTGCTGAAGAACTGTTCATACCTGTAAAGGCTTTAAACAAGTGGCTTGTTTTAAATTAAAGTTTTCATTTATATATATATATAGTCACCCTGTGCAATGTTTTTGCCTTGCATCCCTGACTCCTCTGTAAAGAATGAACCTTCACACAGTTTCATCTCTGCCATCCTTAAGCATACATGCACACATGGAAAAATAAAATAAATGTTTGAGTTTTAATTTGTAAGACACTTTCACTTTAAAGCTCAACATAAATACAAATGGGATTATTATCTACACCAAGAGATTTAATACTGAAACCTGTAAATCTTTCAACAGTGTCTTCTGTTGCTGTTTTTTTTTTTTTTTTGATTGCCAAATTCACAAGAATTACTCCTTACTGTAAAATATCTCAGGGTTTAAAATACTTCAAAGTACTTATTAGCTCAAAGCCAAAAAATAGTGCATGCAAAAGCACACACAAAAGCTGCTACACCATAAAATGTTAATAATGGCATGCTGACAATATGAACCCACATAGAACTATAGCAAAAAAAACAAAACAAAAACAAAGGTTTATTTCTGAATTTTTTTTTTTAACTATTCACAGAAAATGTATTGTCTTATTTATATCTGAGCCTGTTTTGTTTCAAGTGAAGCTTACTATGTGGCGTCAAAGTTACGAAGCGGATCTGTAACCCTAGGGTTTTCTTGACCTTCACTCATTATGTACACGTTTAGGAAACCATCCATAGCCATAGACCATAGACCATACACAATAGTATCAGACAACCACTTAGGTTCACATGTTTCCAAATACATAAATGCTTTTGGTCCACAGGTATGCCCCAGATAATGTTACATGTTTGATTAGTATGGCACCTTGTGCAAAATGAGTTATATACCATACCTGAATTATTACATCTAGAATGCCTGATTCACATAATACTGGTGTTACAAAAAGGTATGAACGCAAGTTTATGCATTTTTAAAGTCCATAGCTTTCAAGCTGTACAAGTGTACAGTATGTAAATATAATGAGTAAAGCTCTTTGGTTACTTTTTTTTAATAAGTGAAAAAGGAATACAAGCTTATGCTAGTGCGAGTAGAGCACAAGTCTGAATACCCAATGGTCTAGCTCCCAAGTTCCTCAAAATAAACTCAAGGTAACGTTATTCAAAAGCAAAATGACCAAGAGAAAAAACTATAGGGCATGTTGATCATAATATTGTCTTTTTATGGTGCCTGCTATTATCGGATAAATTTATGAAAAATGAAATAACAGTTCTGTGTCATTATCTTTCTTAATAATAATCAGTTTGTTATGTCTTCAAAAGTTCTCATTTGATTTCTGTTAAAGTAAATCACCACACACCAATTCTGAACCCATAGTTCTCATCTGTATTTTCTGGCATTCATTGTGCCTCCTTTACCAACCCTCTTTTCAAAATCATAATCTATGATCATACAGATTTTGTCTGAGATTCGATAGGGTATTTAGTACAATCAAAGGTTCATTCAATATTTTGTCATGGAATTACCAACTATTTCAAGCCATTTAAGACCTTAGCCAAAAGCATGTCAAGGCCATACTATGACTACTATCCACAAGACAGGCGCAAAGTCTAAATGGTGGAAGGTCACCAAAAGACATCAACATATGACATTTACAGCAACCAAAAACAAAAAAATATTTCTTACTTTGTGCCTTGAGTATTGTACCATTTTTATTCTCTATTATCTACTCAGCTTTGTGCTTCTCAGCATGAATGCTTATGTAACAGTTTAACACAAATATTTTTTCCAAAACTATTTACATCAAATTCCAATACACAATTTAAATGAAATATCAAGTGAGGTATTCACAGCAGAAGAGAAAAACCACTTGGTCAGGTGGTTGTATTTTTCCGAGTACACTTATTCAGCAAAACAAACCAATTATTGGGAACAATTGTTGGCCATGCAAGTCAAAAGTAGCAAACTGTGGCCTCAATACTTTTAAAGTGATAATGATCAGTTTTTATGCTGGATCAATGAACATTTGTCCGTTGTGTAGATACACAAGCCCTGCTTGGTAGGTTTCTTAACTGCCTTTAATTTAATCTATCAATGTTTGATAGTAATCTCCTTCAGCATTCAAGCACATTGGCTAAAGGTTCTCCAAAAGTCAGGTGAAATGGTTGAAACTCACGATTTATTATGGAATAACCGGTATCATGATTAGGTGAGGAACAAAAATTGCAAAGGTAACTTATTTTTGTTTAAACTGTAGTTTGAGCAGTAGATGGATCCACACAAATGCTGTCAGAAATAACACACTGCACTGAAACTTCCATGACAATCAGCATATTAAGGATTTATTTTTGCTGAAAATTTGAGTCTGAGTGAAAAATCAACAACTAGCATACAATTCGTATGCCTGCTTATTTGACTGAGCATATGGGGTACTTATTATAAATACCTATTAAAAATTAAAATCTTGCTTTGTCTTTAAAGGACAGTATGTGCCACTAGGAAGATTACATTTATTGAGGGAAAAGTTGTCTTGTGTCGAGAGACAAGGACTGGCAAGCTTAAATCAGAAATGTATTAAACTTCCTTCTTTAACATCTTCATTCTTTCCTGCTCTGACTATGGATACTTCTAACTTCACAGACTGACCAGTGGGAAAGCAGTATAACAGAGACACAAGTTTGTAATCATTAGCCAATCACATTGATGAAACAAAACGTAACCACTTTGAGCCAATCAGGTTAAAGTCAAGTGCGTTTTCTAGATTTCCCAAATGAGTAACAAAAGCATAAGCATTCACTTTATTTTAAACGACCGTTCTAGTTGGGTGTGAGTTCATACATCTATGCAAGTACAGCATAATGATAATATAAGAATAAAAAATCCTGGACATTGCATTGTCCTGAAGAGGACTCTCAAAATGTGAACCTTTCTCTTCTTTCATATCTCCTTTCCAAATATTGGTAAAAACACAAATTTAAAAAAATTAAGTGTGCAAATACTGTTCACTAATTCACTGCTTTAGCCCAAGTTAGACTTACTTTGATACAGCATGCAAGCGTGCAAAACCATGTGTGGAAGCATTAACAGATCAAAAAAGTTGCAATAGCACCTAAAATTAAAATGCTAGTGAAGTTCTAAGCAAGAGATTCACATGATATAGTAATCTCAAAGGCACCAAACTAATACAGACCAGCTTCACCAAAATCATTCTCTGAAGAAAAAAAAAAACCTGTCTCTTGAGAACTTTGTTGAGGCAAAGGGATCTTCTCAACTCCCTACGCCTTTGCAAAAGGTAGGGCAGAATACATCCTGAGAAAAATGTTTCTAGATGGCAAGACCAGACATAGTTTCAATCACAGCAGGCGGATGCAAATATCTTGATTACAAACACATTAAAAATGAGGAAAAGAAGCTAGTTAATATAAAAAAGTCATTAATACATTTCCAGATGCTACTCTCATGTTTCTTAATATTCCTAATATATGGTTGTAATTTTTTCTACAAAATGTAATTTGGCAGGGATTAAACAACTGTTCGATAAAATTATATGATGTTAATCCTTATATAATGCTAAAAACATTTAATTACTTGTAAATTTGATACATCAACACTTGTGATAAAACTGAACCTGTTACTTTTTAGAATCTGCAAATAATGAAGGCCTCAAGTTTGTGAATGCTGTGGTCAAAAGCAAAAATGTTTGTAGTTCTATGCTAGGCCCTTAAGGCCACATAATGGCAAGATCTGGCTCTGTAAACACATGTCTGAGATATCCCCAGAGAAATTTCGTCTGTCCAATGCAAAATCAGATTCTTCGACCAAAAATACCAACCATCTTGCTGACACTCATTATTATCCCTCTCTATTTAAACTGAGGAAAATAAGAGAGATTGGAATACAACCACAGGTAGCTGTGGTATCTTTGAGCATCATACTTTAGGACAGCTGATTTTCCAGGATGAATGGGAAATTCTAATACAGATCTACAACATGAAGGACTGTCGTAACACTAAAAATACACAATCTAATAATAGTGTATCAAAAACATGATACCCCCATTGGATGAGGGAGGTGCTCCCAATGTGCAGCAAGTCATAAGTTGTGTAAAACCGTACTTAGCAAGATTACAAAGGTCAAAATATTGCTTCAGCAAAGAAAAACAATTAAGAAAGGATAAGAAGTCCATGCAAAAGACACAGCAGCTTCCCCTCCTTAAGACTAGTCCTCAAACTTTCATTGTCATCTTTCAGCACCTTCACCTCTGTCCAACCCAACAGGTCAACTCCAAATGGTACCGATGTGTCCTGATGCAAGATATGGACGTCGACTACATAGTGTACATGCCTGATATGTTTCCAATCAAAATACTATTTTCAAGTCATTTAGTGATCTTAAAATGTTTTCCACATGAGTTTTTAAACATGCAAGCTTTAAATTTAGAAAACAATTGCAACTTACAAGAACAAAAGATGCATGGTAAATATATGCCATCTTGAAACTCTGGACTTCCAGTCTTATGCTCTATGTCCAGTCCTTTTTTAGGAACTTTAAGGCACATATTTTCCACACAGCAGCAGTTTGTGAGATTCTCTTAATGCTTGCTCGAACTGGTCTCAGATCGTACAACAAACTAACACACACTCCCCCTCCCTTTTAAAAGCCTACTGTCCCTTTGAAGAGGGCCAGAATCCTCCATTTTTATCTGCAGCATCCATTTATCATACATCAGCATTTTCCACAGTATCCATGTATCACACAGCAGCAAGTACTTCCTGAATGTATTCCCTGGTGGGAAGAAAAATATGCATTATCTCATACATTTTTTAAAACTTTTACATTATGCTCAGGTCAACAGAAGAAAACTGTTTATGTTTCAAATAATTGCAGAAAAATGTTGTGAAAATGCTATGTTAGTTAGTTGTTGTTTTATGCCAAGTCAGCAACTAAGGCTATCTCATGGCAAAAACAATGTACATGACTATTCAAAGGTTGATATAAAGAAATTGTACAAGTCTAGAGATTTCTCTTTTCTTAGTTTTATAAAATAACAGTTTTTTAACACACAAGTTCTATCATATCAGGTGAAACATCTGAATGGACTTTATATATGCCAAGATTGATTTGGAAGAGTGTTTGGCAAAAAGGTCAGCGAGAGTCTGTGCTGTAAAATAGTTTTGACGAATTGTAGCTAGTTTTGAGATGAGCAAATGTTCTATGGTTAGGGGGTCTTTACACCAAGGACAAAGTGGGGGGTTTTCTCCTGCAAGCAAAAATCGGTGAGTGGTAAATGAGTGTCCAGCTTTTAGTCTATTTATAACCACTTTTTCTCGTCGGTTTAGAAATTCTTGTGTTATACAGTCTGATAGTTTTGGAAAAATAGCATGAAGTTTGTTGTGCTTCATGGAGTCCCAATGAGCTGCCAAAGTTGTGAGATATACATTTTAACAGAAGCGTACCAATCTGAGGCAAATGTTGTATGGACCATAAGTGGTTGCTGAAGGGCTCTTTTTGCTGCCTCATTAGCTTTAGTGTTTCCTGGAGTATTTGCATGGCCAGGAACCCAAATAAAGATAATGTCAAACTTGTTATTTTGTAGTAATGATAAAAGTTCAAAGAGTTGAACCAGTAGTGGGTGATCTAAACGTTGAGAGTGAAGTGCTAGTAGGGATGACAAAGAGTCTGACATAACTAAGAAGTTTTTTCTTTAGATGTATGGATATACTGCAGCGCAAGTAGAAGGGCTTTTAACTCTGCAGAAAAAATGGAGCTATGACCTTCCAAGCGAGCTGTCAGTGGTGGTGTGGAAATGTCCATCGGCACTGCTGCAGCTGCTACAGTTTTTTTTTCAGTATTTTTGGATCCATCAGTGTATAAGTGACAAAAGTCAGGATAGTCTGTGACTATTTCTCTGAAAAGTTGTTGATAGACTATGTCAGGGGTTTCACCTTTTTTTTGGTTAGAGAGGTCAAAACGAATTTCAGGTGTGGGAAGTAGCCATGGGGGTGTTCTGGTCAGTACAATTGGTGCAGTTTTTTGGGGGTCCATTCCCAATTTCTGAAGATGGGGGTGAGCTCGTATGGGTAGAGGTTTTTGTTCATGTTCATGTGCCCTATATTTCTCCAGAAACTGAATGGAGAAAACTGAGTGGAAAGCAGGGTTTTGGGGCAGAGCTCGAAGTTTTGAGACATAGGATAACATTAGTTTTAGTCGGCGTAACTCTCGAGGGGGTTCACCTGCCTCTGCATATAGACTGTGTATTGGAGTAGTTCTGAAAGCTCCAAGATAAATTCTCAGGTCGTGATGGTGCATAGTGTCTAGCCTTTTTAGGTATGATGTCCTGGCAGATCCATAGAGTATGCATCCATAATCCAATTTTGAACGCACAAGGGAACGATACAAACGGAGTAAAGTGATTTGGTCTGCACCCCAGTTTGTGTTACTTATCACTCTCAATATATCTAGAGCCTTCAGACAAGAAGCCTGAAGATGACGGATGTGGGTCTGAAAAGAAAGTTTACAATCAAAAATAACACCCAAGAAATGGACCTCTTCCACTACCTTGAGTGCTGTTCCATTTACATGAATTGAGGGTTCAGGAAAAGGACCTCTTAGTTTTGTAAAGTAAATGCAAACAGATTTTGAGGGAGAAAAATTTGAAACCATTTTCTAATACCCATTTTGAGATGTGGTTTACACATAACTGTAATTGTCTCTCCAGACCAGGTAGAAACTTTCCTCGTATACAAAGTGCAAAATCATCAACATATAACAAGGCAGCTATATTTTGGGGAATAGACTTCAGGATGCCATCTATTTTAATACAGAACAAAATAGGTGACAGGATACTTCCTTGAGGGACTCCCACCTGTTGTTCATGGGTGTCTGAAAAGGTATTTTGTATCCGGACTCTAAACATACATGTTAGAAAGTTTTTGATGAAAATTGGTAGTCGGCCTTGAAAGCCTAGAGAAAATAGGTCCAACAAAATACCTTGCCTCCACACTGTGTCATAGGCCCTTTCTAGGTCAAAGAATACTCCTATGACATGCTCTTTTTTTTTAATAAAGGCGTCCCTGATAAATGTTTCAAATCTGACCATTTGATCTGTAGTACTACAGTTTTTTCGAAAACCACACTGAATGCTGGAAAGAAGATTTTGGGACTCTAACACCCAAATCAATCGTGAATTTACCATCCTTTCAAGTACCTTACAGAAACAATTTGTTAAAGCAATTGGACGGTAACTGTTTGGATCTGAGGGATCTTTTCCTGGTTTTGGTATAGGAACTATTATAGCCTCGTGCCAAGCGGAAGGAAGGTTTCCTGTATTCCATATATGGTTGAAAATCTGCAATAACGTCCTCAAAGATGATTCTGGGAGTTTGGTTATGATTTGGTATGAGATACTGTCTGGTCCTGTGGCCGAGTGGGAGCACTTTGAAAGTGCTTGTTTAAGTTCAGACATAGAGAAATCGGTGTTGTAGGATTCCAAGTTGTCCGATTGAAAGTTACATTTTGTTAATTCTTTGCAAGCCTTCACTTGCTGAAAAGCTGTGGAATATTGTAGTGACGAGGTTGTCATTTCAAAAGTGGAGCCCAGTTGGTTTGCAATTTCTCGATGATCAGTAAGCAAATTTTGTTTGGTTCTCAGGTGTCCAACCGCTCTATTGATATTCTTTCCTTTTAGGTTTTTGATAGCAGTCGGAATGGGGTACGGTTTGTCAGTGAGGAAACAAAATGTTGCCAAGAGAGCCTTCTTTGTTGTTTACAGATGTGACGGGCCTGTGCTCGAAGGCGTTTGATACTTAGAACATTTTTGGGGGTGGGAGATCGAAAAACTGTTCTCTGTGCCTTTTTCCTATTTTGTATTGCCTTTCGGCAATCCTCATTAAACCAGGGAACTTTGGGCAGTCTCCTGTGGTGGCTGTAATGACGGATGCTTTTGTTCATGATCTCCAGTAGTGCTAAGGAAAAACTTTCCATTGGATGGCCTGTAGAGGTAGTGGAATCCACAGGTGAGATGAATCTTTCTAAGGGAGACAGCACTGATTCACAGAGTGTTTTAAAAGAATTCCAATTTGCCCGTGCTAAATTCGTGGTCTTCCTGTTTAGCTGTATTGGTTGAGATAGAGGAAAGGATGATAGGGTAGTGGTCACTTCCACAAAGATCATCCCACACATGCCAGTTGAAGTCAACTGTCAGTGTGGGATCACATACTGAGAGATCTATTGCAGTTGCAGATGCATTATGGGGTCTATAAATAGTTGGACTACCATCATTCATGACACATAAGTCAAAATCATTAAAATGCTATCTATAGCAGACAGCATCAATGCAAAGGCAGATGTAAGATTAGTATTATTTCCAGCACCTTCATCCTTATCATTGTTAACAACAAAGATGCCATAGCTAGTGAAAAATTAAAAAGTGGATTTTTTTTGGGGGGGTAAGGGAGATTAACCTACAAAGCTGGTTGATACTTTCCTATTGTTTGAGTATGTTATACCATAAATATTTACTTAAACCTTCTCCACAACATATTCATCATTTAATTCAAAGCAACCAAAACTTCTGATTTAAAGGAGACAAAGAGAAAATAAAAGAAGAGCTTGTCACGACAATGAAAGACATAGCGATATGAACAAGATACCTACTTCTTTCGTTCTTTCAGTCACTCAAACAATTCATATGAGAGGAATCTGCACAGTATGTTTGGCAATGGCAAGTGCACAACACTTTGCGTAGGCACAAAACGCCGCAAAGTCCTTCTGCAAAGGTGCATAAGGCTTCCAGGTCCTGAAGGAGAGGCTAGAACTGTCAATGATCCACTGCTGTTTCTACAAAAGAAAGAAGAAAATACCTTTTAATTCATTTACAAGGAGTTATAAGCACAATTTGTCAATGCCTTTTTAATAAATGTTACCTACCACTGATATTTAGAGATAAAGCATACAGTGCAGCAGATGAATCTGAATGCATTCATAATTTTTTTTTTATTTTTGGAAACTTTGGAAAACATAAGAGCTTCCACTATTAGACTGATTACTATTAGTATATTTGGTAGAGGTAGAGTTGATCACAACACAGCATCTGTGATGTTTGAGGAAGAATCTGTACATCAATTTGTTCTGAGATCCATCTACTGCACAATAATTGGCTTCAACTATTTCTGTGCTGTCCAATATCAAAATCTGAGCATGGGCTAGTTACCCACTTAGCATGTAACAGATGGCAAGTATAAGGAAAACAAGTCACAAGATTCAAGAACAAAGAATAAAAGTTGATTATTCCAAAATGTTTGCAGATATCTACATTAATTTAATTTTAAAGCAATGTCTTAGATGTTGGCCAACAAACCTGGAGACCCTACTGACTAGCAACAAGAGTTACAGCAGGCGCAGAAAGTTTTTGGCTTTCTGGCTGCAGCAGAATATGGGCACGTCACTCTTGCCAGCGTCTTGACAATGTCAACTGCGAAGAAAATTAGCAGGTTCCAATAACATGATGAAAATGGGCAAAATATGCCCATAAACCAATGGTTTGAAAGAAAAAAGAGGATAAAATGAATTTATAGTATCTCACGCTAGATGATATGGGTATGAAAAACAAAACAAAACAAAAATGAGCTTGTTTTGATACCACATTTCCCTTCTCATTTTAATGTCTGACAGGAAATTTGTGCTTAGCATTTGCATGGTTTTTCTTAAAATTTAATATTTTTTGTGTAACAAATAATGAATCCCTTTTAAATGTTTACCTTTTTTCAGATAGATACATACTCATGTAACAGCTTTTCACCATTCAATGTTACATGTCAACAGCATGCACTACACTCAAACTAAGTGCAAAATGGGAAACACGCACAGAAAATGTCTGAGCCATGACATTGAAATGCTCACATATGGATCATGCTGCTGTAACAATGCAGCAGCTCTCTAATGCATGGCAAGATCATCAGGTCAATATCAACAGACCATAATGGTTTTGGAACTATCCAGTTTTTTTTACCAAAGGCCATCTCGGGCAGAACAAAATTTTGTTTTAGAGATATACGTTTACTTTTTATATATCCATTTTATTCTTAATTCCTTTTAAACTGGCAGTATCAAATATGAAATCTGTTTAAAAGGTAGCACAAAGGCACCTGATTCAAGAGCACCATCACCCTTTCTCGTCTCTCCTATAGGTTATAAACTTTTTAAGCCGACCATAGCTATTATATACATTCTATTTTGTAACTTTTTCACTGATAAGACACTTGGTATTGAGATGAAAAAAAAAGATTATGAACACTTGACTCAGATGGCAACAGTCAAGTGAAACTGGATATGTGCACACACACACACTACATATACATAAAATTTTTACAGTAAGAATGAGTGACAACGCACTGGCAGCGTATGTATCATAAACCAGCCCATGTTAGACCCAAACTCAAAAGTTTGATGAACCTAGCTTGTGACAGTACAGCAAGTCTGATTAAAGTGACATGAATGTAAATATCTCCATGTATTCAGACAGATTTATGCCTTCTTTAAATAAAAGTCTCTTTAAGAAGTCTTGTTTTAAAAAAAAAACTTAGAGTCTAGTTAAGTGCCTGCTACGTACTAAAAGCAGAAATAAAAATTATAAAAATTAAGACAAGGAAATAAATATGTCTCATGAACACTTTTGTTCTGTCTCTTTTGGTTAGTTTCCACTCCTCTTCAACCCGTACACAAAGGGACCAAGCCTCTAAACCATTCTTTTTTTAATTGCCAGAACGCAAAATGATGTGTCCTAACTCACATAATTTGTGCACGAAAATACGAAATTGCCATATTACACATTACTTGTAATATTTCACTCTACTTTCAAGTATGATCGCAAGTTGCTTTAAAGAAATTGCACAAAGACTGTCCCCTGACTGCATTTTTAATGCCCCATCACAATCCCCTAGCACTGCATCTCTGACCAATAATGACCTTGACCTACGAGTATTTCTCAATGCAATGTCTTTTAAAAAAGGCAGTAATCTGTCCTTGACTGTCAAAATAGCTCTACCATAAATGTCATTCCTCCCTGTGTAAATTACAGGTATGTATCAACTATAGATCCTAAAAAAACAAAAGACCAAGTAGCTGCACAATCCTCTACCTCAATGTTCTACCAATCCACATAACGCAAGGGGTTTCAGACTCTCATTTAAAAGTGCTGGAGGTTTTTAAATGCCTTATATGATAAAGCCTTTTATATAAACTTTTAAATTTTCAGATTTTTAATTTTTTTTTTACACAATTGTGCTGCAATAACTTTCATCTCATGTGATCTATGTTCTAATATTAGAAATAAAGCGGTCACTATTCATGTGAAGCATGATGTGCAACGGTGCATAATTTGCATGCTGCATTGTTTGCTTGCAATTGCTTTTTGATTCATACTCATATTTTCTTTGGAAACAGTCTTTTGGTGTTCTTTCTTTTGAAATTGTTTGGTTTTGGATCAGGGAATACCTGCCTGATGTTATTATCACAATGTGTCTGATACCTTTAGCAGTGTAACCTATAAAAACACTCCTAGGACACTCACAAGACTGACTAAACTGTTTTTTCCACATTGATGATACTCTTTTTAAATATTGCTGCTCATGCCTTTCAAAACCACCTGATGCACAGTCATCAAGAAATGTTCTCCACATGCCACCAGTCCTAGGAAATGATTTTTACAGGTGCTTACATAACTATGTTGTGATACCTTAGCTATTTTGAAGCTGAGAAAAGCATATTTAACCAGAAAAAAGAATATGTGTAATAACTGCAAACTTACAAACCTATCAAAAGACTACTGATTTGTACAATGTCATTCCTAAATACATACATACATAAAAAAAAGCTTTTAAGGTGACCAGAACGTGCCTGGATGTATGAATACAATGCCTGTACATAATGTTGAGTGTTCATGAATGTTTGTACATAATTATTAACACCTGCTAATGTGTCTGCATCATTCCTCTATAAAAAGCATTAAAATGGATTAAATCCACTAGCTTATTAGGTAAAAATCTACAAACAGGTTATCACGAAACATTATTTTGAACTTAAGAAAAAAAATATGTCACACACCAAATAGTAATAATAAGAAGCATGAATCTCACTGGTGAGATAATATGCAGATCTATTCAGTTGTAAATGTCTAAACTTTACTTCTTCTGATTAAAGTGTTTTTCACTTTGACTGATAATGAGCTACACAAAGGTAGGGCTTAGGGGACAGAGTTACCTGGAAGTTCCGTCTAAAGTTTCATAGAGCTTTGTAATAATACAAAAGCACAGGTATACAAGCAAGAAAATAAAATATACAGAACTACACATTACTTTTTTTTGTTTGTTTCAGAAGCAATGCTTAAATCTCTTTTTAAAATTTAAAAATGCAAGGCACGGAGCCCAATTTTCTAATCTATTTTATGGTCTAAAAAGCAGTTACTTGCCCCCTGTGTTTGTTAACATTAAATTACAACCTCTGGCCCACTCTAATAAGGAAAATAGACATATATAGCCATTCAAGTTTTTTTAGCTGTGACATTTCTCTTTTTCAATTTTCTATACTACATTAATATTATAACCATTATAACCATCAAGATAAAACAAAAAGGAAACTGATCTCTGTTCATTATTATCAATTATTAATTTCATCCTACTGTCAGCTGAAAAAAGAGTGGATTTGTTTTCTCCTGTATTAATTGCAGGGAGCAGTGAATAAGCATGTGAAGATTAACAGCACCAGCAAAACTTTATCCATTTAGAATTGATAATCACAAATAAGTGGAGTATTTTCAATCTCAAAATTGTAAAACTGCAATTTAAATTAATATATGTTAGCTTCCTTTAATAATCAGTCACAAATAAGCTAGCTGAAATGAGAGCACCAATGTAGAAAATAATTATAGTTTATAATGATTGGAGCAATCAAATGCAAAGAGAGCACAAGCCTAGGAAACGAAGGATGTGTTAGCCAGGAGTATGGAGAGTACACTTTAAAACTAATAATCAGTACACCTACCCTACAGCCAGCTGCTGGCCATCAGCAGAAAATGCACAGCACAGTCCACCTTCAATCTCTGACACAGCTTGAGGATCCGAAGTATTTCTCAGATGCCAGAGTCTAACATACCTGCCATCGGACCATAAATGTTTCTCTTTTTAATGAGAGTCAAAGCTACATTTGTACCTGAGGGGATCAAAAACAAAAAAAAACAAAGGCAGGGGAACAGATGGAAAAGGAAGTGCAGCTTAACCATTGCTGCACGAAGTTCTCAATTTAACATGCTGCATACATCCATTTTAAAGTTTTAAAATACCCACACACGCATTTACAATGCCAAAATGTAATGGTGAATCACTTGCTTTCTTTCGTTGAATAAGGGAGGTAGTGATCTTAAAAAATGCACAAACTGCATAAACATTAAAGACAATCAATTTTGCTGCAGCATCAGTTTACTGATGTGCAGGTAAACTTACCCATCATCCGACACAGAGGCAATTCTCAAGCCATCAGGAGAAAAAGCAACTCCTCGCACATAGTGGTCATTGGCTCCCCCAGCATAGATTGGTCGGGGACTTGGATGCAAGTGACTAAACAGGAAAAGGTGAAAGTGTTAACTGACTGAAGACACAATCTCTCTACACTAAATGTTATCTCTTATATAGATTTAGTAATTAAAGGTAATATGTATTAGAAAAAGCAGCATGCTCACCCAAGTTCTAAAAGCATTGTGCGTGTGTGGATGTCCCATACAATGACTCTAGTATCACAAGAACCTGTTGCAAGCAAAGCACCATCCGGCGAAAAGTCACAGGATACGACATCATGGTGGTGTCCTTCCAGACGCCATCTGTTTGGACAATCACGTCCTTCCACACTGAACAAAAGCACCTGCCAGATAAAAATAAGTATTTAAATAATTTAATGTCAAATTCAAATATATAAATTAAAAATAAACCATTAAGTTTAAATGACAAAAGCGGCATTCAAAAATTTATTTCCTGAATGTAGCTTTTCTGTGACGTGTAGGAAAAACAAAACAAAACGACGATTCTATTATTTTTTTAGAAGCAGAGATACATTCCTCCAAAGGTACAAAATTGTGTGTTTATCACATTCTGTGAATTTTTTCCTAACATTGCAAGCTTGCTATTTGTTTATGACGTGAAGGTAACAATGACAACATTTTGCAACTTCATATTGTTCCTAGTTCAGACAAACAAAATCAATAACTCAGGGGCATTAGTTTGCATTAAACACACAAATAATTGCACAGTTGTAGGTACTGATTTGCTTTCCAAAAAAAATGAATTTTCCAAACTTTCCCGACACACATTTTTAACACATTTTTGGATGCAGGTCAAAGTTTATATTTTCAACCGAAAATTTTTCTCCTAACCTCTTAAACAATGATTATTAAAAAAAAATCCCCCCCCCCAAAAAAAGGGCGTGACCTTTTCGCTTTTTATCAGATGTGATTCTCAATTCCTGATCCATGAAATCAGCACTAGTGTGGAAATTTCCAGTGGTACTTTTTATGCTTTGTCAAAAATGGCTGCCATGGAAAAGCAAGTGTGTATAAGGTAGTTGTTTGTGTGTTCAGCACACAGAATAAGCAAGACCCCAAAATAAAATAAGACAATGGGAATTCCAATCAATTCCAATCTTAATTTCATATATTTTTCTCATAACGAAATAGAGGTATAATGTACCAAAATGCAGTTTGAAAACAGGATATTTTGGTGGGGTTTTTTGTATGTATCAGTGTCTGTCGTTACCTAATGATAACCTATTTATTTAAACATTTAAGCAATTATTTTTTTGTAATTTTTTTTATTTTAAACACTGACCACTTTCGTGCTCCCAACAGCAGCAATAAACTTCATGTTCGGAGACCATCTGCAACCAAATACATGTTTTGTGTTGGATTTTAAGGAGCGATATAAATTGCAGTCTCCTTTTTCATCGAATTCCCACAGTTTGATGTAGCCATCCAGTGAAGCTGAGACAAGGCGCAGACTGTCATCGGTTGCAAAATGCATATCTCGAACCACATCTTTATGATCAAGAAGTTCCAAAAGTAATGACCCTGGAACAAAACAGGTGCTTTAAAGGTCTGACTACATTGGAAATTTTTCCAGTACCTATAAGGAATAAAACTGCACTCTAAGAATAGGGAAAAGACTTAGAAGACACAGACTCAAAATATTTTAAAGAAATGGTGTGTGAAAGTTAATATATGAATACATTATATAAATATATATAACTACAATTTCCTAGTTGCTTTTCATGAAATTCGTGACCTTTTTTTAACCACAAGTGTTACTGGTTTGGAAAATTTGTCATATTCACTAAGGAGAACAAAAACCTAATATGGAGACTCATTAGGTAAACCCCCCACCACCAACCCAATGAGCTATTATGGAAACAAGCAGACTAAATGCATCAGGTAATGGAGGATGAAGTCATGCAAACAGATGTCTACTCCTCACAGTCTGATCATCAACAAACACCATACATGCTCTTACAAAAGAATCTAAACTCCCAGTGTGAGAGTGTTACACAGTGACATGGGTCTATTATGCCAGCTGTGTGGGGGTGGGTGGGGGAGGTATAGACATTTCTAACTGTAAAACTCAATAAAACTAAAAGGCTGTAGAAAAATGAAATGTCTTGTAACTATTTAATGTTATTTCATAAATGCTCTTTTATTCCTCTGCTGACAAATATTATTGAATTCTAGTTAATATCATTGAATTCTCTATTTAGTAAAAAACAAAATTGATTGAAAGTCGTGCCTTTAGAACCCGGCAAAGGAAAAAGTTAAAATTTAAATAGATACAAAGAAAAAGGTTTTTAAAAAATATTATCTATTGTCTGTAGTTAATTTATGTGGACAAGACCTACCAGTTTCGCAGTTCCACAGCTTAATACGGCCTGACTTGTGTCCTGTTGCAAGCACAACTGTGCTGGTCAAATTTTGATACATCCATCGCTGCTTTTTGACTGTGTTTGACGTGATTCCAAATGCTACTGAATGCACCAACTCTCCAGTATCAATCACATGGTAATTTCGCCCTTGCAAACCATCCATATGGTTAGGGTCGTGCCTATAAATAAGCAGATCACTTTTATTCAGGGAATTGATAATATGGTCAGTAACAAATACCCGACTGTTTTACCTGTGCATGCATCCTCATGCTTCCTTTTACTTAACCATGCCACCATAAAAGTGAGCTGTGAATTTTATAGGGCTATAAACCCGCTTACAATAGTCCTACTTCACCGATATGTCAGATTCTTTTTTTTTTGTGGATGGAAAGGCTCTTCTCTGTTCATCCTAAACTGTTACTGATCATAAACAAATGAAACTTTCAGCTTAATTACATATTAATGATAACAATTACCAATATACAATTATAGCCAATTTTCTTTCTTCTTTTTATAGGCCCCCTAGTTCATTTTAATATTTGTAGGCCTATTCGAAATACTGTATTTTCCAGTAGCCAGTACCATTCTGGAGGAGTCACGTAAATGAAAAAATTCTTACTTTTTTTGCTTTATAACATCCCATGGGAGCAAATGGACTAAGCTGTGACCCGCTGACCATGCTAAATACGAGCGATCTTGAGCCCATGCACATTTCCAGCTCTCACAGCCAGTTTTGTGGACAGTTCGTCGTGCACTGACAGATACGTTTTGACATACAGTAACATGGTCCAGCTGTTCCAGCTCAGTAAGCTTGGCTGTAAATAAAAACAATAAAATCAAGCCATTTTACATAACTGACTTTGGAGAAAAACAAACTATCATAGCAGTATCCATGCAGATATAATTAATGACAATTCATTTTTTGCTGGAAAGCTATATACCATATATACCAGCATAATAAACACATATACTAAAAAGCAAGAGAATGCAGAATAATTATGGGTTAAAAATGGAGCTTGTAAAGTGTAGTGGTATCTGCTACGAATAATTAATGGCTATTTGGAATATGAATGTTTTAGGGTTTTTTTCTGCGCTGCCATGCTTGTAAAATAAACGATACGGTTTGCTTTCTCTATGACACCATTTGCATTTATTAAATACAAACTCCTAATTGCTCAAGTGGCTAGGGAAACAAACGAAGAAAAATCAAATCACGCAAAAACAAGACAGCCTCTGCAAGGCGTTTCACTTGGAACAATTTCACTAGCGCTGCTAAACTTTGCCGTGAATGTAGCAACTCAAAAGTACGGCGAATTTTGTTTTTACAAAAAAAAAAAAAAAAAAAACTAAGTTCATTATTACAACAGGCTCACCACTACTAGTGCGCCCATGACCTACTTAACGGACATTTTAATTAAAACAGTCAACAGTTGCCACTTAGGCACTACTTACGAAGTTGCTCGGGATGTACGCACTGAAAACTGGCGTTGTTCATTTCAGCGACATACACAATTTCTTTCTGAGTTCGAAGTTATGCGTTTCCTATCTTGTACACACTGTTCGAAGACTGCACGCTGTATATCTTTCGAGAAATTTCAGCAGCAAGTCGGCACCGAATTTGTAGACAACCATCAACTCAAGCTGAGTCGACCAGCATGTGCGTCTCGCGGAGGTTCATTTGCATACAAACGAGACGAGCTGCGATTGGTTGGAATGAAGGTCACGGGGGACTACGTGCAAGTTAACACACGAATACAGTGAAGAGGATGTTTCACAAACGTAATAAAGAACAAACCAACAAATACCCCATCTATCAGTATTCCAGAATAGTTTCCGTCAAGCTGTATGCGCAGACTTCAATAAACATTCTTTATAATGAGCAACAATCCGCACGAACGTTAAAATAATGTCCAGGCGATGGTCTAGATAACAGACAAGGTCGCACTGAGAATTCGTGTCAGTGGTGTGCGAGAATATCCAACGCGCGGGTCGTGCAGTCTTCGCTGGGTCATCTTCCTCCAGGCGTGAAGGGGGCATTGTCTTAGTATCGTTGGCCAGTGCACTCCGAGTAGAATGACGACAAGAGCCCTCTGAAAGTGATCGAGCTATAGCCCCAGACATTTATACTTTCATATATCGTAGAAGTCTGCGGAGCTAACCGCTCGGCACCACGCATTACCCTAGTTATTGCTCTGATTGAAACGGGTCCATATTAACAACTGGAATGACCAAAGTGTACATAGCACGTTGTTGAAATTGGCAGTGCATTGTTTGAGAAATGAAAAAGAAAGATGGGGATCTCATAGCAGTGGCGTAGGAACAGGGGAGGCAAGAATGTGAACGTTATTCATTGTCAGCATGGAGCTTCCCCGCCCCCCAAAGCCGAGCATCTTCCTACGCCACTGCATAGCTCTATGGGCAGAAAACTGTATTATTTATTTATTGGTCTTTATTTATAACCCTGACAGGACGATGGGCCACAATCGGGGCTTTGCCTGGTAGCGATTTTCATTACTTTTTATTGCAAAGTTCAAGTTTTCTCTTTTTCAGAAAGGTAAAGGTTTCTTGGTCTAATGTTTATCTCAGAGCAGCAATAATAATAAAAAAAACTTCACCCACTGTCGTCTTCACAGTCTTCAGCTAAAAGCCAGTCATTGAATTTTTACAATTTTTAGCTGTCCTAAGAGACCATTTGCCGGTAACCGGTCGATTCGACTAGGCTCGATTCGACTAAGGTCAGTTACACTAACGGTCGTTTAGACTAGGGTCAGCTCGACTAAGGAGTGAAGGCTGAGTCTTCCTAGAAATGTGCGTTGAAGTGTGTGTGTTTTTTTTTTGTTTTTTTTTG
This sequence comes from Marisa cornuarietis, assembly GCA_004794655.1. NCBI lineage: Eukaryota > Metazoa > Mollusca > Gastropoda > Architaenioglossa > Ampullariidae > Marisa > Marisa cornuarietis. The sequence continues at coordinate 2,569,286 of SMMW01000565.1, read as the reverse complement.
TTTTTTTTTAGTATCTCGGATTTGTTTGCATAAGCTGATTTTTTCCTGATATAGATATGTAGTAGTAATTTTGTTTTGTTGCACTTTTTTATAGGCGCATTTAGCTGAAACCATTTTGAGTGAAATGTCTGGCCCCAATGTATGTAGTTATTTTTTATATATACTGTAGCGGGAGCGCTAGACAGCTTGTACCGCTGACGGTGCTTTGTCCCTACTACCCTGCACCCCTTTCGTAAATACCAGAGAAAAGTCGGTCTCTGGAAAGGCGACTGGTCCTGCTTTTCAACCAACAGGTGTCAGAACCCTTCAAAATAACTAGGTCAGTCAGGCAAGGTTGTAGCCTATCGCCACTGCTATATATCCTATGCCTAGAACCGGTCCTCAAAAAAATTAGAGAGGATGCGTCAATAAAGGGGATCTCCCTGCCAGGCAAGCTGGAGGCCTGCAAAATATCAGCATACGCAGACGACAGCAACTTCTTCTTAAATAATTTCCCATCAGTCACAATGGTGATTAGATACTTCCACAGTTACAGCATGGCCTCTGGCGCCAAGCTAAACTTAGGAAAAACCAAAGGCATGCTCGTGGGGAGATGGAGGGGGGTAAAAGAAAAACCCCCGGACATCACATGGACGAACAACCTAAAGATATACGGGGTGCCATATGGCGACGTCTCTCAGGACGACATATGGCACCCAGTCCTAAGAAAAATCACGGCGCAGCTTAACCTCTACGGACTCCGACACCTCTCGCTGTATGAAAAAGCCAAACTTATAAATACCACAGTCCTGGCCAAACTGTGGTACCTAACAACCGTGCTAACACCACCAGCTCACTACATCAAAAGCATAGAAAAAGCCATCTTCCAATTCCTCTGGAAAAACGGCTGCGAGCCAATAAACCGCAGGACCCTTTATCTGCACCCCCGACAAGGAGGGATAGGCCTGATCAACATCCCATCCAAAATAGAAAGCCAAATCCTATCTCAAGTGATAGGGCTGTTCCGAGAGGACAAACAGGACTGGACACATTTTGGCCACCTGTGGTTAGGGCTAGATCTGAGGAGGGTTTTCAGTAACTACCCTTTCACGAACAAGCACCCACACAGCCCTGAAGACGTTCCCCCTTACTACCAGGCATGCTGCACAGCCATCAACAACCTCCTCGCGGCAGAACCCAAGAGCACCCTGGATGCACACACGAGAGCAAAGTCCATGTACCAAACACTTGTAACCATGCGCACCAAGCCCCCAAGAGTGCTCCAGACCTTTCCACAAATACATTTCGCAAATACCTTCAAACAGTTAAACAACAAATACGTAGACCCCAACACCGCAGACACGTCCTTCAAAATAGCACACGATGTTCTTCCTGTCGCATACACCCTGCACCTCAGAAACATAACTAACCACAAGATGTGCTCCTTCTGTTGCAAGGAAGACGAGACAACAGAACAAATCCTTTATTACTGCACACGCATACAACAAACACGCAAACAACTGTCAACACTAATGAACAACTTCGCCAACATAACCCCCACATTAGAATGCATACGGTTTAACACCCTCCCACCCACCATACCAGCAGCAGCACAGACAGCATCCGCCATCGTCCTAGCAAAATATAAACAGGTGATCTGGCAACTGAGGAACAAGGCACGTCTCAACAAAAAAGGCATGGCACCATCTCAGATATCAGAAGTCTTCAGCACCAGGATAAGACTGAGACTGAGAAAAGACAGAGAAAGCTTGTCAGCTGAAAGGTACCTTGAGCGTTGGGGAGACCTCATGTGAGGCACAAAAGCAGAGTGGGGAACCCCCCTCCCCCTACACCCCACGCATCATGGAAGGAAATCCGAGTCACACAAAAAAAAAAAAACAAGAACCGACGGAAAACGGCCCACAAGATCAAAGATCACCGACAACCTCTTGTTACCAAGCGAACCCCGACGGGGAAAAACTTTGAATTTGATGTACATGTTTTAACAAACCATTTGGTGAACACTGCGAATACTTGTGATTTTGTGTAAATACTTGTACAAATTGGTTGAATTTTTACATTTCTATATGTGTTGATTTTTAATAAACATCATGGAAAAAAAACTGGTGGTTCGAGGTGCGAGAGAAGTATCAAGCCTACCAAAAGGTAGCTTGGTCCGCTGAAAAGAGGCTCTCGTCACCTCAACTACCTCCCCAACCTTGCCTCCCCCCCCCACCTGAGTGCGAGAGAAGTATCAAGTCTACCGAAAGGTAGCTTGGTCCGCTGAAAAGAGGCTCTCGTCACCCAGACCACCCCACCACCACCACCCCCCACTCGAGTGCGAGAGAAGTATCAAGCCTACCGCAAGGTAGCTTGGTCCGCTGAAAAGAGGCTCTCGTTGCTCTACCCCCCCCCTTTCCCCCACCCCAGGGAGTTAGGTGTTAGGATTTAGGTAGGTTAGTTAGGATACTAGTAGTTATAGGTGTATATAATGTAAATAAATTTATGTCTCTGAACTTATTCATTTGTGTAAGCGTCTTAGTATGCTAGCGTGACGTATGTGTCGTCGTGTGAACGATCAGATGAATGAGAATCAGTAGAGAGAAAGAAATTGTGTCCTCCATTGTAATTGTGTCGAGCAGCGGAACACACATGAAGATCAACGAGCTGAGAGATACACCGCAGAGAACACACTTTTGGTTTAGAGAAAAGCAGGGTCTTTTGTGGACTCCAAGGTCGGCTGAGTGCGGGTGCCGTAGATGGAAAAAAAAAAAAGAACACAACGCGAGGCAGTATATGAGACAACGCACCCGACTAACGAGAGCTAGAACTTTAGAAAGAAAGTTCTCCTTGGGAACTTCCGTCCTCTCCCCTGGAACTAAAAAGAGGAACGGACTGATTTATGGCGCTAGGCCAGTGTGAGTGTAGTAGCGACCGTCAGTCCGGTTACAATACACTTCTCGAATCGTCAGTTTTCCAGTGACTGCAATTTAAGAACATTATCCTGTCATCAAAAAGTGACTTTGTGCCGGAGTATAAACTTTACTAGTATTCTTTGTTAACAATCAAACTGAGACAACAAACTTTCTTTTAGACTATTTGATAATTAGATTATTTTGTGCCTTAGAATTTCCTAGAAATTATTTTGCCATGTTTACCGAATTAATTAAATATAAAAAGGCTTGAAAAGGAGGCAGAGTTGTTCTTGAAAGAACGCGCAATTGTCCAGGCGTTAAGTGAACGCAGAGGCTGTGACACCTTCTCAATTATCAGCGGCTGCGTAACTCGGGTAATCAGGTCTCCCCTGGCATCAGTTGAGCCTGGGAATCGCGGGCGCTTACGTAAGGGGAACCGCGGCCATCGCTTCAGGGCTACACCCCTTATGTGGAAGACCAGTCTATTTAGTACCGGAGACTAGCATTTGTTTTCATTCTGACCGACTTGGAGGGGGGAGAATTTCTACATCACTGCGGTCTGACGCAATTTCTTCTTTCTACGTCATTGCCGGCAAGGTTGGCAGTTAGTGCTTAGCTCTTACCCGGCCTCTCTCGCTCGTCTAGTTAGTTTTTTTTATTATTGTTATTATTATTTGTCCCGGCGTGTTGGCCCAGACAGTGATCGGGGAGGGGGATTGTCTTATGTTGTACCCGCCCTATGTGTGGTTGCACCCCTGCACGGCGTTGGGTTGCGCATTAATTTGTTCATTCTGCAGGGACGTTTATTTGTATGTGTTATCTTGACATTATTTTTGGCAGTACGTGTTAGTCCTTTCTTCTTCTTCTCTCTTACAATTTTCTTCCATCTTTAATAAACGCGTGTTTTTTACCGTTCCCACGTGTGCGCGTCAATTTTTACACTGAGGGACGGTTAATAGATGCGTCGCCGGCATCGGGCGTTTGAGTGCGTGTTGAGTCTGTGTGGTTGAGAGCGTGCATGCGAGGGTGGAACGTGTGGAGCCCGATTGCTTAACGCGACAATTAGCATTGTTTACATGATAGATTTAAATCACATTCAAACATTCAAATCACTTCATTTTTTCCATTTCATGCGTCCTATAACATTTCATGCGTCCTATACATGACTCGACCGTCAGACGAAACGACTTAGTCGAACCGACCTTAGTCGAACTGACCCTAGTCGAAACGACCGTTAGTCGAACTGACCCTAGTCGAATCGACCTTAGTCGAAACGACCCTAGCCGAATCGACCGGGAACTCATTTGCCGTACCCCGATGAATCAGTTAAGTTTGGTAGTCAGTTTCGTGGCTAATGCCACGGACCTCAAAAGCTGACATAATCATCTATCGTCGTGTGCCTCTTCGGGGATAGGAAGTGGGTGGGTACCGATCTATACCGAGGAAAGAGATATCACGGAGTTAGTAGAGAAAGACTGAAAATAATTATTGCAGTAACGTATATAGTGTCTGCAAGCGACTGCCGCGCTTAAACCAAGGACGTGTACAAGTTCGTGATGGCAGATTTTACGTGAATGTCATTTAAAGGTGTTCTTCACGCTTTACAACAAAGTGCGTGTGCTTTAAAAATAGATAAAGCGACGAAAGGCTTTAAAGTTTTAGATTTTCCTTGATAAATACACTTTTAATTTTTAGATGTCCAAAAAATTCTCTCTTTCCTCAAAATGCGAAATCACCTCGAAGTGAAAACACTTGGCTCTTCCCTCCCCGCCAGTGGTCTCCCCGTCCCCAACTTGTTCTTTCTTTCTTTTCTTCTTTTTTTTTTTTGGAGTGGCGGGTGTTCAGGGTATTGTCAAATACTTGTATTTAGTATCTTAGTGGTGTTGAGGCTATTGTTGCGTGACTTGTGTCGCGTGTCGCGTGGGGATCTTGGCGTCGTGGTGAAGGCGTGTGCCGCTTTAATTTTACTTTTGTCTTGTTTCGTCGGTCGCCTTGATCTACATGCAACTGAGAAACCAGCTTGTCCTTAATTTTAAAAAAACCCGTTGCGTCAAAACTTAGAGTATGTGACTTAACTATTTACTTTAAACGTAAAATCACTTTTGTAAACTTCGTCTGGGTAAACAATTCATTGCATGTAGCTTTCTTCGTCAACAGCTAACAGAGCTGAATAAACAGGCCAAGACTGTTTAGTCTCCTGCATTATTTCCCACTTCAGTGAATCTTTGTCCAGGAATCACCACGTCAACTACAACAGACCACCATTTAAATTTTTTAAAATTTATTTTTGCTCTGTAGAATTATTGTCCTCCAGTGATTGAGAAAATTGCACCACAACCCAGTCAGGCACGTTCATATTTATGAAATCCTTCAGTGTATTAAACACCGGAGGAGGTAATGGTGGTGAAGATGTTGTGGTGGTGGTGGCCGCAGGAGCGTTGCCAGACGACGCTCCATTTTAGGAATGTGCCGCTTTAAATGCGAAAGGGCATGTGCCAGCACGTTCCTGTCCATCATGAGGATGATGCGCAACACTCATTGGAATCGAGTACAAGACTTTGGTGTGCCCTTGTCCAAGGATGTTGATGCATTCCCCTGGACGCTGGCTTGCAATCAACAGAACAACAGAGCAGAGACCATGGACCTTTCCGTGACAGAGACTGTCAAAACAAGAAAATGAACGGTGAATGATGATGAAGGCGGATGATGACGATGACGACGATGATGATGATTTGTATTTGCCTTTCCAAAGATTTGCTCAGAGCGCTTTTGCATAAATCATACATAGACTAAATCATTAACAACCATGCACCCATTTTCCATATCAGACGCTCACTTCTGCAACATACACTCACTCATACATAAAGTAAATTACAGACATGGGTTATGTACGCACGTGTCAGGACAGGATCACAGTGACGTCGTCGTTCTGAAAAGTAGCGAGAGAAACAAAGATCTCAACAACAAAAAATCAAGAGGATGGTGGTTTGTGAAATAAAAGGTCTAACACTACACACCACAAAAAAGACAAAAGGGTTCAGAATAACAGAAGGACACAGAGCAAAGCAGGAGAAAGTCAAAATGTGTGCGGTAACTGTGACGAGGATAGCGTTAGACCTGACAGAGGGAGAACATTCAAGCATTATATCTCCAGGATGATTTGGTACGTGTTCATCTCTGTGTTTTTTTTTTTTTCGCTTACAAGAAACACGTGATTGGGATAGTTTAGTTTTTTTTGTTTTTGGACTGGTTTATATTAGTGTCGGATGTGCAGCAGACGACTGCAGCAATCTGACGACGGAGGTCGAGTGACTTTAAAAAAATAACTCCACCTACAGGAACGCCAGTTTGTTATGGTCGTCGCGCGTTACGCAATAAGAAAGCTTTGCCCCTTCGTCTTTCTGTTAATTTCTTCAATTCCCCACCTTGACTTCTCATTACTTTTGGTATTCAGAAGTTAGCATCTCTAAAGGAGCAGCCGTAAGAGACGCACGTTTACAAAGTCTACCAAATTCCCCGACAACCCCCTATACTTTGATGATGTAACGAACCTTTCCAAATTCGTCATTCTGAAACCAAAGGCCGAGGTTCTGTTGGGCGTTTTTTAAAATGGTTTCGCCCGTGGGAGGGAAGGTAGGTAAGAGTACACAAGGTGCTGACAACTAGCGACAGGTGGGCGAGGTACACAAACTCTGCCGACTTCCCCAGCAATAAAACGACTTTCTCAGCCGACTAGTACTTAATGCTGTAGGGTCTGAGAAAGTTGAGGCGAAACGGCTTCCATCTGAACATACTCTCATGGTTAGGACTGTATTCTCCATAAATAAATAGAAAGAAAAATAAAGATGAGAAGGATGAATAGCGGAAATGTCTCAAACATAAAGAAACTGGATTTAAAAACAATTGATGTTTATTGCTTTCGTCTCTTTATCTTTCAATCTCTACATCTCTATATCTTTCTTTACTCATAAGCGGGGATAACAATATTTAATATTTCATCATAAGCGGGGATAACAATATTTAATATTTCAATCTTCGTACTTTTACAAATAGGCAACAATTCACGCCTGTAACACAGTGCCCATGCATCTACAAAAGCGGCCTCACGGTCCTTTTTTTGAGTATTGAACCCGACAGTTATTGCCAAGTGGAGGTCATCAATGCTTGCTTCTTCCCGAGTCGACAAAACAGAACTGGACGGGGAGAAGACTTGTACGATCAAAAGGACTAGGACCAGTTTAGCACCCATGGTTTTGTTTGTGTGTTCTCCCTTGTGAGAAGAAATACAATACAATACCACTTTATTTATCCCCAAGGGCAATTCCAGAGAGAGAGAGAGAACGAGAAAGGAGACAAGGATGAACAACCAAAATGACACAAGTGGGCATCAGTTCACGCCTGTGACACGTACAGTACCCATTCGCCATCTCCAAAAGCGGGTTTTCTCTCCAGATATCTCCTGTCTCTCCAAAGTCAAACAAAGTCTAGCATTTTCCAATATGTCGTGTATTCGGTGTATATGCTATTTCGTATAGCTGAGTTTGGTGACAAGCTGCCAGTCCATCCAAGTGCAAAACTATGTCAGTTTTGTTTACAACAGGTGACAGATGAGTGGCTGAAATCAATGAATCAATTATTTAACAATGCCTTTGCACCATGGGTCCTCATTAAGCTCATATTCATATTAGTCTAACTCTGCTGTATATAATGATGATAATATTTTATACTATGATATAAATATCTTACTTAAAAGATGTATATTATCCATCTTGTTTGGTGGTAAAATATGTGGTAAAAGTTGGATGAAATGAATTTTAGATGTAAGGTAAGGTCTAGAACTTTGTGTGTTCTTGTTTTGTATTTTTAACAAACATATAAATTTAATATAGCATTATTAATAGTTCATCACAGTTTAGATTGTCATATATATGCATACAAATCAAGATATATATATATATACAGGGAGACACTAAGATAGAACCCTGACTTTTAACCTACTGTAATTAAAACTGACCCATGGATTTCAGAAGTTTTTAAGTGGTGGATGAACATTCAATTAGAATATTCTAATCTTAAAATTAATTGTAAAAAATGTTATGATATAAGACAGGAGTACACATTTTCTCTAAAAATAACTGATGATTTTAATAGTCCTCCTAAAGCTTAACTTTAAAGAAGAAAAATTCATAAGCCTTATCAAAACCAAAAACAAAATGGTTAGTTTATCCTAACTGCAGGATTCAAACAGATGGGAACTAAGTTCCAGGCTTCTTTCCAAACATCTTTTAACATTTCCTAGACAGCTACTTTTACAGTAGAACATAAAAACAGTACATTGATGATATATGATTTGAACAAGAGATCTGTAGCATCAGAGATGCTGCTCTTTCTGTCAAACAATACAAGTGACAATTGAAAAAAAACCTGACAAACATCTATATGTGTAAATGAATATCTTGATGAAGATCTATGTGTTTCTATCAACCATTGTGTGTGTGTTGCGCTGAGTGTTGTGTGTAGTTTGTTTTGCGATGTGTGTGTGTGTGTGCATACGAAAAAGTAAGAGACAAATAAGCAGCATAAAAGTGCAGCTAAGTAAAAAACAAGCTAAAATATCTTTTCAGAAGTAACCATAATTTAAATTTAGCTTGATAGTTTGCAGATAAGCATTGAACCCGTGCACTGCAAACTGTCCAAGTTTATGACCTTTTTTGACTTAGCAAAACTCTCCTTGAATCTTGTGTTAGTTATCTCTTTGCCTTGATTTATTTTCAAAAGTCACCAAAGTGTTTTATTTAACAATAGTGATTTAACATTCTTAAAATAATTGACTATCACACAATTCGTACCCAAACAGACAAAAAGAAACTAAGCTTATGACTTTAAGGATAAATGTAGGATTTTGTAACTTTAGAGAAGCAGTGTGAATGAAAGGACCACCTATCAAAATTAATTAAACTGATATGTTAGTATTTTATATTACCAGTTTTTACTAGATCTTGCAGTCAGAAAAATGACTAAATTTGGGGTACTGCATGATGCAGTCTGTATTTAGTTCTTTTTTCTATTTTGTTTTTCTATTTCCTTTCTATGAAATATTTTATGCTTGTTTTGAACAAACTGTACAAAATGAACAGCCTTTCCATGAAATAAAATATTCATAGAATAAGTATTTTTTCGACTGTTATTGCTATTAAATAACAGGCACATACAACTGGTGTGGCCAATATTTTGACTAACCTACATAAAAGTCTTGAAGGCAATGAGACGGTATTCTTTGAGTTGGCGCCACTTACTATCAGTAACTATGTAAGCGAATTACAACTGTGACAGTACGGTATTCTTTGAGTTGGCGCCACTTACTATCAGTAACTATGTAAGCGAATTACAACTGTGACAGTATAGGGACTTTTAGTAAGTTGTGTTGATTTATTAGCCAGCTAAAAAAAAAAAAAACAAAAAACAAATGTATGTAGATTATTCTACATAATATGACCATGTATTTTTCACAGAAAAAATCGTGTCAAAACAGCTTTTAAATGCTTAAAAATGCGATGCTGTCTCACTGACAGCACACAGCCGCTTGATCGTGTTTGTTTACCCCAAGTAAGGGCAAGTAACTCTCGCTCACATCAAACCTAATTAGGCCTAATTATCCCCTCTTACACGAGTTCCCCGTGATCAACGACAGGAGAAGTGGAAGTGGAAGCTACCTTCGAGTTAGAAGCATCAACGTGAGATACATTTTTTTGAAAAACTTTTACTATGAGTTTGTTCCTTCTTTAAAGCATATTTTATTCAAATGTTTGATATTTGATTTCATTGCATTTTATTAGTAATAAACAACTGCTTCAGCAAGTGGCAGTTTGATGTTCGCGCCACCTAGCCACATGCTGGATAAGGCATTATGGGACGCTAAGTGGGGAATTTTTACTATTTATTCTCATTCTATATATAATTATAAAGTAAAGTTAATAGCTAGAGAGAAAAAATGATTTAAAAGCCTAAGGGCGTCCTTATTTGTTGTTGATCTTCAGTTTGATGTTGCAGTTTTAACATTTTTCTATTTTTCCTTGCGGAGGCTGCAGAGAAATGTCTTGTTTTCTTTAAATGCAAAGTGCAGCCATATATTTAAAACAATTTAGTAACAAGACCACCTGGTTAACATTTGCTGGAGGGACACATGAGCGAACTCGATTTCTGTTCGAAACGTTCCAGAAATCGAGCTCTCACTCGGTCCATGTGGAGGAACTGTTCAGATTTTCCTCCACAAACTTTTACCAGGTGAGGTGTTGGGACCATTAGCCCATAGTTAGCATGAGGTACCTGCTTAATTGACAACAGGGTCTCTCTTACAGTTCCTTCTTGTTTCCAGTAGTGATTTGTTTACATTCTGGACATACTTTCTTTTGGACCTTTTTAGCTATGAAACCAGAAATGTAGGTTAAAATATTTTCCTCAGGAATCGATAGTTCTTCGGCAGAGTTGGTAAAAGCAAACTGGGAGATTTCACGTCTTTCTCTTTGCTCACATCTTGCATCAGAAATCACTGGAGTGCACTGAGTATCGATGTTCAGCATCATGAGAAAGTGCTCTCTGTCTGGGATGCAGTTGCTTCTTGCACTTTGCATGATGAGACCAACCACCATTACCTGGCGCGTTGAAATATGATGCCGGCTGGCCCAACAGATCGTTTTGCATACGGGTCCATGCGGCTTCACTTTCACACCGAAGTGGTGGCTCTTGGTACGCCTTTTGGTTGAACTGCTTGAGTCATTAGCTGGTCCATTTAGCAACATTCTGACATTTTAACACAGGCGCAGAGTATTATAATAATAATAATAAAAACGTGATTTATATAGCACATCAACATGCTTATGGAGGGGCAGGCTCAGCGCTTAGGACTAGTAGGCAACAGATAATAGAATACAGAGAGAGAAGGAGAAACAACTATGCAGACAAGTAATAGGATATTAAGTAAAACAGCCAAGAAAGGATAAATCTGCAGAAGAAGAGCAGATGGACTAGTCAATTGGCTATATTCACAACAATTGACAACTGTGTTGATTAGTGCAAAGAGTAATGTTTGTGGAAAAGGTATGAAAATGTACATCTCATGCATGTACATTCTTGACTTTTTCTAATATGAGAATGAGATTGCCAGAACTTCCTTGAAACACAAATACTTTAGAAGTACAAACTTTGTATGTTGTCTTTAATTTGTCTCAAGTGCCAAGAGTATGCTTCTTACAAATGTGAGTGTATGCTATATTAATCACTCGTTTTTAATTATTATTTCATCTGTCTGAGCTATTTATGACTTACCTCCATATTTGGTGTGTTGCCTTCCTTTCTGGGAGAAATATGACCCGTGCTTCTTTTCCTTCTCAGATCCCACTGGAATTCTCTGCCTCTTTGTACTACGTTTACCTTTAGAACTGTTAAATCTGCAGTACTGCAGAGGGATGTTTACACTGATCAATGTGAACGTGGTGTTTTGTTCAAGTATGTCTGGCCTGATAAGTTATTTGATCTCGCCCGCCAACCAAGTTGCTGATTTCAGTAAATCTTTTTTGTAGCAACATAAAATTATATTAAGTGATCTATATTAATAGCAAAATTCTGAGGGACATGTATTATGGGATAGCCAGGACATATAAATACATGCCAGGAAAGACACGCATGCTCACGCCAGCAGCGGTGCCTAGTTTTTAAGTTTATTTGTGCATGTGCAAGCGTGTCTGTATGAGTAGATCCTTTGTATACTAGCCATGATTATTTTTATTATAGCATAAATGTACTTTCACTGCACGGCCACGGAGACCAAATTGGGCGAAACAGTTTTTTTTTTTTTTTACTCTATAATGCCTCCTCTGCGACCTTTCTAGGAGCATGGTTTCGCACACCTTATTAGGAAATGGTGGATTGTGGAGGAAGGCAGTGCGAGGCAGGTTGTACAATTTGCGAAAGTGATGGCACACTGTGGTGAAACTGTAGCTTGACCAATGTACGGCCCGCAAATAATGTTATAGATATCTAAGTTGATCTAGAAAGAAGTGTTGACTTGTTTTTCTGTTGCTAGTGGAAATGAGTTCAACTGGGAGGGCTCGAGGAAGAGCGCGTGGTCGGGCGAGGGGAACTGGTGACAGTCAGGAACAAGCACGCAGGCCTGGAGAACCACAGGTACTTCTCTCATATATATGTTGTGATTTTACCTGCTGCCTGAGGAAAAAACCCTAAGACTTAATGGCTGTGTTTACTTTGTATTCTTAGAATTAATATTTGTTCAGGAAAAACATTTTGTGTTGCCTGTGCTTTATCTGTTACAGTTTTATTTTGTAAGTCTTATTTTCTCATCTGCTTCTCTTCCATAAATGATGGGTGTGTTATTGTTATATTGGTGTTCTTGTATTAGTAGGTTGAACATTGTGCACTTGCATAATGTACTGTTCTAAAAAAGAGTTTGACCATTTTCCAATTTGACCAAGCAGATTCAACCATGCACAAATAAATTTGACCTCCAAATACCGAAGTTACTATTTAGCGTAATGTCACCTTCATTGCTCGTATGTATACTAAAGTAAATGAACTTTTTAAAAAATACAAATTAGCCAGGTGATATACGTTGGACAGCCACCATTGTTTTCGAATGAAAAGTAGACGTTGATTTGAATCCTCTTTCTCTCTCTTTCTCCCACACACACGCACAAGCACAAGAAAGATGGATGTGCATCAACAAAAACAAGAAAGTGGAGTACATCGAAATGAAATTATTTTGTGGCCACATGTTCGCATAAGTGATGATTTGTTTGAATTGACCATAGGCCGTGGTCGAATTGACTGATGGTCAAATCACCAAGCCATCAGAAAGTGCATCCCTCGATACGCCTTTTTTTCCAGCAACAACCCCCACCTGTGCAGGTCCCTCAGCCTCAAGGTGTAGTTATACAAGAGGAGACTCCAGCACAGCCAGGTGGAAGTGGTCGTGCTGCATATCGAGGGGGACAGGCAGTGGCCAGGCCTGGAGGTAATAATGGTGGTGCAGCAACAAGAGTGGCAGTGGAAGAACTTGCTAGGCTTGAGATTGGAGCTGGTGGAGAGGCCGAGGAAGAAGCAGCTCTTGTTAAGACAAGATACTACAGGGCTGAGCATGTGAGACAGAGCAAGAGAGGTAACTACTCCTTGTTACTGGATTAATTTTATTTACATGCCAAGACTAAATCTTTCTTGTAAATTTTTCCATGTTACAGAAGAATGTTAATGTTGCAATGTAAAAGCTATCAGAATAATATTTTAAAATTCAACAGGTTGTGTTAATAGTGCAATAAATGTGTTGAGACAAAAATATAAGCCAGCACTAAACAAGTTTTTTTCATGCTAAATTCTTGCTTATAAAGCATACTATAGTACTTTTTTTATTCTGTTGTATTTTTTAACCTATTTCTGACAAAAAAATATTCTTTGGTATTTTTTGGGAAAAGTCAAAATAACATCGGACCTGTGATGTGTGAATCCACAGACCAGCAAAATCTTCCGATTGTGGGATACCTTTGGTTCACACAGATCGTAGATCAATGAGCTAACATCTACCAAACCAAAAAGGGGCCAGAGATTTAAGGAACAACATTTGTACCTTTGACAGTCACATACCAACAGTTTTCTTGTTTTTTTATGGAAGATTCCAATATTAATCAACATAGGTGCAGATTTTCTGAATATTTTGCATAAAAGTGGTGGAATCGTACTGCAGTGACTTGAAAAAAATCATCATTACAGTGTAGCAGTGTAGGACTGGTTCTGTGCATCAAGAACCTAAGGCGACACAATATTCTTTTATTTTCTTAAAACATCATGTATTACTATAAGCAAATTTGCAGAGAACTGTGTGCCATGTACATAAGTAATAAGTAGAGGGTCTTGAATAATAAACCTTCCTAGTAAGACTTGCTATAATCCACCCAGATCAGGTTGTAACTGATAGTGGTTGAGTAGGGAAATCAACCCCTCTGCTTTTATTCCAGAAATTATGACTTAAAGCATCTATAAATTCAAGTTAATTTTTTTAAAAGTTGAAATAAAGCTCTTCAAAACTATTTAAGCTTTTAAGGTAAGAGCAATTGATCAGCTCTGTACTGTGGTATACTAAGATAGGTCCTTATAAATATACTACAGTGGAACTTTGATTATCCAGTCTTCAGTTGACTGTGCATTCGGTTATCAGGAGTCCCCTAAAAACAACAACAAAAAGCTAGACATCAACGGACCACCAAAATTTTGCCACAAAAAATTCCGATTGCAGGAATGTACACAATTATTCTTTGCCGATGGTTGGAAATTTTTATTGCAAAGCTTTTTCCTTTCCAAAAATATTTAGGTTTCTTGTTTACCAGAGAGCAGCAATAATAAAAACAAACATCTTCTACTGTCGTTTTCAGTTATAAGTGATTGTTATACAGTCGGACCTCGCTAAGTCGAACTCAAAGGGACCCGAAAAAAAAATTTGACGGAGTTTTCAGGTTAGGGTAAATGACGTAATAGGCGCAGGTTGATCAAGGACAATGTTTTGTCGGCTTAATTACTGTATTATAACCGTTTATTATACAGTATTATCGTTTTATACGGATGCATGTACTGCACAGGAAAAACCACACCGACACGAACTCTATTCAGTGCTCATCCCGATAAGAGACTGACAAAGTGTAGAAAACGTATTTTTCACAGTAAGTTTGCATGTGAACCACCAACGGTCCACTGGTCAAGTTGCCACCGCCTGAAAGGATTGTCAAGGCAAGCGGCCATAAATCTTGACCAGTGATGCATGGCCCGTCGACTTGAAGCAGGACGGCCATGGGAAAAGTCTAGTGTCAGCCAGTTCCCCTGAATCGGTCAACTTCAAAGGGGGGACTGGTGTGAGAGTCAGTTAATTGTCCACTGTGCAACTGAGCACCCAACGAACCTTTTACACAAGGTTGAATGGAAAATAGGATAAAAGTGTCTTTCTTGAGACAGTTTGGAACATAGTTTGGAACAGTTTGAGACATAGTTTGGAACAGTTTGAGACATAGTTTGGAACAGTTTGAGACATAGTTGCGTCTGGTTGGTGATGACTCAAAATTCCACTAAGGGAGGTTGGAAGCCAAAACATCTTCCAGTTAAGGAGATCTGAAATGTACATTGTTCTTATGGAATTTGGAATATAGGGAGGTTTTCGACTTAGGGAAGGTGGACTAAGAGGGTTAATGGATTAAACCTGTTGGGAAGATTTTGCAGGGTTGA
Source organism: Marisa cornuarietis (assembly GCA_004794655.1). Classification (NCBI taxonomy): domain Eukaryota; kingdom Metazoa; phylum Mollusca; class Gastropoda; order Architaenioglossa; family Ampullariidae; genus Marisa; species Marisa cornuarietis. The sequence goes on along the minus strand of SMMW01000565.1, from coordinate 2,554,116 downwards.
TTTGACTAAGGGTGAATGGATCGATGCGGTTGAAGTTGCAATGACCAGTGATCCAACAAACAAGCAACCTTATTTATTTTACATGATTTCTGCAAAAAATCATAATACATCCGATATCATAATAGATCAGCAAAATCTGAAACCAAGGTAATTATTTCCATATGAATCAATGCAAACAAATTAATTCATTGTAGAGGCTTCAAAATTCATATGAAAACCACATTTTATAGAGAAAAAATATAATGTTTAATACTAATAATAATAAGAAATGAATATAAAATGAATATGAAAGACTAATGTAAAAGTGCTTTCTCTGGAATTTTCCAAAATAAACACGTTTCCCCGAACGATGCAGCTTGTTAGCTTGTCAGATTGCGGGTAATTTTTCGATGAGCTGTTCTTCAACCCTGCTTCATGCCAAAAGGAGGTGGAATGCCTAAGGTGCAGCGTATTTTGTATAAATTTGTAGCTAATACACCAGTGCAGCTTATACATGAACAGATTTTTTAAATATCAACGGGTGTGCACCAAATAAGTCTTAGGGTACATGTATTTGTAATATTAGCACTTGCAATCAATAAAAACATTCACAAAAACTGAAATGTAATAGAATTGTTCAGCTAGGCATGCGGGGTAATGCTTACGAAACGAGAAGTAATGCCTCACTGAGCAGGAGAACGTGTGGGTCACCCTTTGTCTTTACAACATTTGCACCAAGGTCACGTGGGCAACGAAACCCAAGACAAATTTTTGGCAAAAAAAAAAAAATCATTGATCACCAAAGTCATTGAAAATTGGGGTTTCACTGTATAGGGTAAATGGTCACCGAAAAGCCGTCTGTTTCTTTTTAAAGTGACGTTTGCCAACAAGTCATGATAGAGCACAAACTGATGGTCGGGCTGTGGATGTAGTAGATGTAATCTTATAAACTCCAGCAACATTCGGCAGCATTATATATTTCACAAATATTTGTGCACTAATGCATGCTCAGTTCATATTTGTTGAAGATTTTAATTGTTTAAGATATTTTTTTTTATTACAGGCACAGCAGGCAACAAAATACAGGTACTTTCCAACAGCTTCCGGTTGACAACAGCTCCAGATTGGACCCTGTATCAGTATCATGTGGACTTCATGCCACCAATAGAAAGCAGGAAACTGAAGCAAGCACTTCTGGCTCCTCATAGGGAGTTCTTAGGAAATGTACAGGCATTTGATGGGCATGTGCTTTATCTGCCTAAGCGGCTGCCCGATGTTGTAAGTATTGATTTTTACTGTTGAATTTTAGTTTCTGAAATGAATTACAAATAAACTTTATTAATCCTAGTAAACAGTTATAATTTAAGAACCGATACTCAGTTTTAAGTACCTATTGCATCTATCTATTTGGGCACAGCATAATGTTTAACTAAACTCAGTGGAACAAACTTTCATGCTAGAACATTTTCAGCTATAGACATCCCCTCAACTCTTCCACTCAAGAAGACTTGAATTACTCATAAAAGCAATAAAAGATTGCTGTGTGGAAGAAAAAAACTTTCTCTGACCATGTTTTACAATGTGGTTACATCCCTTTTAAGCCAGCAGTCAAAAACATTGTCTAGGTGTCTGAAGGAGCCAACAATCTTTACAGGTTTGTTGCATGTCATAATGGGAGCAAGAGCACTAACTTTCATTTTCATTTTCCTTAACCCTGTTTTACACATTATTATAAAATTTTGCATCATTACTCTTTAAAGTACTAAATGGTGATGGTGGGGATAATACCACTTGAACCCTGTATGGTGTGTGCATGTGAGAGAGAATCTTAATCCATAGCTATAATGTTATATAGTGATAACATAATCTATAATAAAACTTTCAGTGATCTGCCATTAAATTTGTAGTCCTTCTAAGTGATTTATACAGTATAAACACTCCTAATATGATTTTTTTTCTTTTTCAATAGAACACTGTGGTCAGTACTAGGCTAATTATAAATGTCTCACTCACTAGTCTACAAATACACAACCGTGGCAGAAGATATATCAACACCATGGAGTTTCGGTTAGAACTGTAGAGAGCAAATATGCAAAGCACAAATGGTTCTACCAACACACTCGCACCTGACAATTACCTGAGGCTGCCCTCAGAATACATATTCTTACATTTGGATCAAGCAACAAAAAAAAATATATATATATACTTCGTCTAGGTGTGGCTAATTAAAAGGGGTAAGTATCACACCATACAGAGTGTTTATCGATACAACCAAGCTATGATTCATCAGTCTTAACTAGGTGAGTTGGTGGCAGGCACGTCTTTCCTCGGTGCTGTGGGCCTGAGTGAAGTTTGCTACATATTTCCTGCCAGAATTATGTGGACCATGTATTAAATACTTGGTGAAACTATTAACACTTTCATTCCTAACTTACACATTCTCGTCCTTATTCTGCCCATACACCCAGCCCATGTGTAACAAAAGGGGTTAATATAACACGAACTCACAGACTGGTATTTGATAGACAAGACTGCATTGGTCAAATGCTTTATTATTTTTCATTCCTTGGTCAGATCCATCGTTTTTTTTCCTTTATTGCTTTGATATATATATATTATTTTATGTTTTGTGTTTTACTTTTTTTTCAAGTGCTTTGAGCCTGCCTTTGATGGTGGATAAATAAAAATATAATACTAGCATGAGCATATCAACACTTGTGAACTCCACCATCGTTACTAAAAAGGGGAGGCAATTGTTGCCCATAGTGTTTCCAAAATGGCATATTTTCATGTTTACCTGTGTGACTCATAGTCCCAAAAGTTGGTTGGTGAAACATTTGACAAGTGTACTTGGAAAAGCCTCTGTTTTAACGAAACAGTTTTGCCAAAATGTTTTTGGTCAGCGTGTGTCTGAGCCTTTAAAGATCCCTTTGCAAAAACAGTTCTCAGACACAGGTTAGTCACAATGATCCCCTCTTTCTGAAGAAATCACAGAATCCAAATATTCGTTCTGCATCCTTCGTAAAAAAGATTTTGAAACTTGTGCTGTTGATTGTTACGTATGTGTTATAGGTGAATGAAAAGTACTCGCTAAGGAATTGGGACAATGCTCAGATTAAAATAACCATCAAACTAACCAACGAGGTACCACCGATGAGTGTACAGTTTATTCATGTTGCGAATATCATTCTTAGAAGGTAAGAATATTTCCTCTTTTACTTAAATATATAAATGAATCTTAACATATTTTGGAATCCAAATATAGAAGCAGTTGCAGAAAAACCTTGCTCAAGACACTTTAAAACTAAGATCTGAAATAAGCAGCACGATGCTGGTTCTTTGTGTTTACTTGGAATTTGTTTGGTTACATCAGAACAAACCAGCAGGATAAGCAAAACTCTAACTGTGTCCTGGTGAAAATGTTGAAGTAGTTTTAAAGAAAGTTTTTTAAAATGCTTTTCTCACAGAGTGCTTGCACAGATGGGATTGAAGCAGATTGCAAGGCATTACTTCAACACAGACAATGCGGTGGAAATAAGGCAGCATCAGTAAGTTAGACACCACTCCATCCCCATCCCACTTAAATGTGCCTGCTACTTACTCAGAAGATGGGAGGTAGATTTCCACATTTAAACGTTTTAAAACATTTTGAACGCAAGTAAGCAGTAAAAATTTTGCCTTCCCTTTTTGACCTGATTTATATCTAGGTCTTTTTGACCAGATTTATATGTAGGTCTTTTTGACCTATTTATATCTATTTGGATTTGCAAGTATTATTGAATGATTTTAATCATAGTCTGCAGGTGATGTCCGGTTATGCCACATCCGTCCTGCAGTATGAGAATGATGTTCTTTTGTCATGTGACCTGGCCCACAAAATTCTTCGTGATGACAATGTCTTGGACCAGATATATGAACTGACAACCCAGAATTTGCCAAATGTGCAAAAAATCATCGAGAGAAAGTTAATTGGAGCCATTGTCATGACAAGGTGGGTCTGGATTTCTCTAGTCCTTCTCCTACCCCAGCCAAATCAGAGATTTCCTAGCTGACTGATGTGATTGTTGCTATATTGTTTTTAAACAGACTGCTTAGAAAGGTTCACTTGGTCAATTTAAAAAGTGTCCATACATTATACAGCTATGCAGTTATCCATTTGTTGGGTTCTGTACATTACTAGTGTGTCGTGCTCTAAAAAAAGAGCATAAAGAGGGATGGTAGAAGACAAGGCTTTTGCTCGTTACATTTGGTATTTGGTGGTGCTTGTATTGATGGGAGTTAAAAATGTTTCAAGTATCTTAATAGCTCTCCCCAATCCTACCTATCTCACTCTGTTCAAATCTACAATCTGGCTTGTTTTCTTCAGTCCTATTCTGATCACAGCTCTGGCCTTCTTGTCCTTGTAACCGTAGCCCTCTTAGCCCAGGATAAAAATATTTCTATGTTCAAAAGCTTGTGCTTAAAATTTATGATCTTGAAACTGCAGAGCCATGCTGGTGGAGCACGAGCCACGATAGCGTATCGTTGCTCATTGTGCTCTGCCAGTAGGGTCACAATCGTGCAAAGAGAGAATCACGATCGTGGAGCAGAGCCACGGCTCTGGCCCTCTTGTCTTTGTAACCCTAAGGATAGCACTTATTTATGTATGTGTGATGGTGTGAATGCACATGCGTGCAACATGAAATGCTGTTGCAGGAACAGGTACTGTTTAAATAGCTATCATTCCTAATATCTAAATATGAAAAAAGGCTGTTCAAATAGTTGACGCTTTTATGCTGCAGGTACAACAACAAAACCTATCGTGTTGATGACATCAGCTGGGATCTTAATCCAACCTGCACGTTCCAGAAGTCAAATGGCACATCAATTTCATATGAGGACTACTACCTAAATGTAAATATTTTTTTCTCAGTGTATGATTCTAGCTCCCACAGACAAGAAATCTTATCGCGTTTTCAAAAAGAAAATTCCTTTATGTAGGAACCAGGTCACACACAAAGGTGGTGAGCAGTTTTGTACCATTTTGGTCGTGTGTTGACTATCAGAAGTTTTTTCTCATGGACAGATTGGTAGTTTTTTTTTTTACGATCAAATTATTTATGTAAGGTGTTTTATATATATATCTCTCTTACACCCTAACACCTATCCATCTGATCAACTCAAAACATTGAAACATCTAGCTTTTCTTTATGCACAACAGATTCAAGTGTGCACAGTAATTGAATAAAAAAAAATTGTTGGCTTAGTGGCAAACACAAAAGTGACTGATTGTAAAAAAAATGGAGTCAGCCTTGAGCTTGGGAGGATCAATAGATATGTCTGTCGATTGTTTACAGGATGTCAGGAAAATAGTTGTCTGTTTTCACTATATCTTCAGTTATCTTGTAACTAATTAATTGTATGAGAATGTCAGGATCATGACATATAATCTCTGCGGCTGATACCACCAATATTTCCTGTTCACAGCACTATGGAATTAAGATCACTGACCGTCAGCAGCCACTTCTTCTGAGCAAGCCAAAGAAAAAGGACATCAGGAGGGGTCAAGTAGGAAACATCTACTTGCTTCCAGAGTTATGCCTCTTGACAGGTACAGTGAGACTTTAGACCAGGGGTGTGCAATGTCTGGCCTGCCAAGGCAACCACAGATTTCAGTAAATCTATTAGCTGTAGATTTTGATGGTTAAACAAGGAAGGTCCTACGAGATGGGACACATACGAGTACATGACCTGACAAACACATGCTTCTAGTCACCCTACATGGACTATTTTGAAGAATTATGCATGCACATGACTTTCACCCCAAGCCTAAGGAAGACCACTTCCGGTTTGATACCAGCTGTTGATATACATAGTGTTCTTCATCAAATAGTAAAAAAAAATTGATCGTCATAATTGCTGTTACCATTGAAGCTTACAAGCATCCAACATTTTTTAATGGATTTCCTAAGGATAAGCAAATGAAAAAGTTTTCGTTTGTAAAACTTCTCTTGGATTTATATTTTGTGCACATGCAAGCATGTCTATGTGTGTAGATATTCTGTAAATGAACTTAATATATTAAAAAAAACAAAACTGGATTGTTGTGCCTCAGATAAGAGCAGTGCCAGGGCAGGCTCCGATTGTACATGCTGCAAAAGTGTTAACACTACCACAGACGCTCACATTCACATGGTCGCTTAAACATTTGTGTGTTCTTTTTTGTTACAAACAACTTAATATGCCTTTTTACAGGCACTGTCTTAAGTTAGTTATTGAAAAAGATTGTTACGGTAATTAAAAATACTCGATAGAATGTAGAGAAACGATCAGTCTATCCTTTTTATTGCCTAGTTCCGGAGTCCTAAAAGAAAGTTCCTTTCTCAGGTTGATAGTCAAACATAAGAATACTTGGCTTTATGGTTCGGCACACAGACACTGTTAAGACTGCGTACACTGATGATTATTCTGACGATACTCTTACTTTCAGTCACGTGGTACTGTTGTTCCACTTAACTCCGAATACTGTAAGTGACAGTCAGTGTGGACTAATGTTCCAGGAATCCAAAGACATATGCATCTTACACACAAGAAAAATAATATCTAAAACCATACACGCCTCTGCTCGGAGACAGAGGCTGAAAAACAAATAGGCAACTGCACTCTCTGCTTTCTTAGACGCCACCTCTAGGGAACAAACGTTACACACACTGGGGCAGCTTGGGGACAAGTGACCACAACTTCTTCCTGTTTTGCTATTCTTGGTTAGCAAGTTCCTTCTTAGGTTAGTGGCTTCTAGTCAAATACACCAGGATAAAAAAAACAAACAAAAAAACTTGGCTACTCCAAATACTACATGGTATCTGCCAGACCCATTAGTCCATGGCAGGCTCAGACACTTACGGCTCATCTCCAGGTCCTTGACTCCATGCACCTCTTGACATTTAAAACAAATTCCTAATACATATCTGTATCGAGAATAAAGAAAAAAAATCAACTTACATAAAAGTATGAATACGGCAGCTTTCTAGGAAGATGCAGCATTCACTCCCATGCATGTGTCTCTGCACTTGCTGCGTCTCCATGGGAAGTTGATAGTCAATTGTCTTCCATTTTTCTATTCCAGCTATCTAAAAAAAAAAAAAAAGAAACTATTACTCATTCAGCAGGTGCAGCTCGGCAGCTGGGCTTATTTTAAATGTTAAAAACTGTTGGTTTAATAATTGAAGCTATTAAAAAAATGTATGTCCATGTTGGCATTATCAGGTTTGACAGATGAGCAGAGGATGAACTTCACTGTCATGAAAGATCTGGCAGTTCACACAAGAATTGGCCCAGATGGCAGAGTTCGGAAGCTTCTAGAATTTTCTAACAAAATCCGCACGTAAGAGATGCATTATTATATAAATGTGTGTGTGTGTCTGTGTGGAAAGACTTTAATTGGAATGGTAGAAGTAAATAGCTTATGTGCAGAGCTGTTTGATTCCTGGTGTGGTATGGGTTTGATTAGGGTTTTTCTTTTGATTATGGTAAAAGAAAATTCAGGAATAAATAGAATAAATGTCAACTGCTTCCAGGACTCCAGATGTGGCAGACACATTGAAGAAATGGAATATTTCTTTCGAGACCGGCCTTACAGGAATCGACGCTCGCATTTTGCCGCAGGAAGTAATCAGACAAGGAAATAATACGACAGTAAGTACATTGTGCCGATAAAGGTTCAGGAAGTTGTGATAAGAATCTGTTTCAAACGCTTTTGATATTAGGACAAACTTTGTGTGGCAACAAGTATTTGCATTATTGGACACAAAGAAATCCTTGTTTTTAGGTTGTGTTATTTTAAGAGACATTAATCTTTGTTCTTTATTGTGAATAAAATAAAAATGTGCTTTGTATTATTTCTAACAACAGCAACAAAAAACATTTATACTGAGATGCAGAATGTAATTTATTATATAGTAAAAAGTTCATGTGGTCTGTCAGTAGACATTTGATGTTTCAGTGTATATGGTAGAAGATTTAGATGGAGTTGTGTGGTGTGATGCATGCTTTGCAAAAGCATAAACCCCTTAATGGGTGCCAGGATTAGCATATGCATTATCTAGAGGCAGGAAAATCATGATGCACAGTAAATCGGCTGATTTTGCTCAAAACCTTCCACCTCTTCAGACTCTTCAGTTTTCTTTCACACCCTTTACAGACAACGGATATTCTCCCACTGTGCTGCTAAGCAGTGGAACTCTCTTCCACATCACATTTGCTACTCTGACTTGAAGACTTCATTTTGTCACTATGTACTATCCCTGAATTACTGAATTAACCCCCTTGCAATACCGCCTGTCTTGCTAACCATCATGTAATGACTCTATCCCACGCTGTTTACAGTACCTATTTCCCTTCATACCTTCATCCATTGCTTTACATTCTACTCTTGTACCTCTTGTTCAGTGCGCTTATGCGTATCTTTCACTGTTATCTTTCTGTTATCATGGTCTGCACAGAGAGTGCAAGGCATCTTGATTCTGATGCTGCACGTTTTAAGTTCACTTTATTGTTATGATTATTGAAGCTGACAAAAAAACGGGGGACATCCACCCGTTCATTCTATCAGGCTTTTGCTTACTATACCACAAAGAATTTAAATTTGAAAAAGACCGAGTGTCCTGTCATACAAACCAAGCGAAGTAGCGTGTAGAGAAATGATTAAGCTTTAAAATAAACTATTTTTGTTCCTGTGCCATTCACCATTCATGAAATAAAAAATTAATAAAAGCACCATACAGGTTTATGGTGTTACTTCTTAAAGCAATCCACCGGCTTCAGATTGCTGGTGCGACCGCAGTGAGTTAAAAATGCTTTTTGGTCTGAATTATATAGAGCTGTGACATTTGTATGCTAAACAAGTCAAGTAATGTATTCAGATTTGTTACCACGAAGGTAATGTGGCCCACCATTTTGTTTGTTATGCTGTCTAATTTAAAGATATGAGAATGAAAAAAGCGTACAGGATTAGAAATAAGAAAAGAACAGCTGGACCATTCAAGTTCCTTGAATTTTGTAGGTGAACTACAAACAAGAAGATGCTGACTGGAGCAGAGACATGAGAGGAAAAAAATTGCTGACGCCGATTGACTTAAGGGACTGGGTCGTCATTGCCTTTAAGAAGGACATAAATTTAGCAAAGGACCTCTCGAAAGTTCTTATGACAGTGGGACCACCAATGGGCATGAATATTTCGCCACCACAACTGTATGTGATTTTTTTTAATTCTTAATATTGTTACATGCAGAAATGTAGTCAGTGCTGTCTTCAGAACATTTTTTAAGAGTCAACATTCTTCATCAGATGTTAAACTCTTTGTGTAAAAAATCTTGGTATGATATCATTCTGTCTGAAGAATTACTTTTTGTCCTGAACTATGATAGTTAATAAACAGTTGTCCATGCGGATGTATGTTTATGTTGCATATGTATTGACTTTGCAGTGTGGAGACACCTAATGATAGGAATGAAACCTTTGTGGTGTGCGTGAGACAGAACATAAGGGCCACTACCCAGATGGTCCTGGTTGTTCTACCCAATAACAAAAAGGATCGCTATGATGCGATTAAAAAGACAACATGTGTAGACATCCCTGGTAAATGGATTTTTTTCATTAAAATTAATGTTGGGGGAAGAGGGTGGTGCATAAATGTGGAAGAAAAATATGGTTGATTTATTTTGCTTCAGCTTAGGCATTTATTTTGCAATGTGCTTTTAACAACACATTCATACTTTCTGTAATTACCTGTATTGATGCATGTATTAATCATAAATGTTTTCGGCTTATTCAAAAACAGGTAGTTTACTAGATTTCCATATGACATGTTCCTCATATTCTGTGCTTTAGAAATAATTTTTTAACTTTTTCAGTACCTTCCCAAATGGTGGTTGCCCGCACATTGACAAAAAAGCAAGGTCTAATGTCTGTGGCCACCAAAATTGCTCTTCAGCTGAATTGTAAAATGGGTGGTGACTTGTGGAGTGTGGATATTCCTGTGAGCATACTTTGGTTTTGAACTTACATACAAATGCATTCTTTTTGAAAGAGAACTTTTTTTATGGAGGTGGATTGGGGGGTAAATTTGGGCAAATTCACCATCAGATTACTCGTAGAAGACTGCAGAGGTAATTCTAGGCTGCGGACTTGCGGGATTCCCGCAAAATTTCGCTGAGGGGCGCATAGTCTGAAAGTCAGCGCGACCACGCGGCCTCAAAAATACCATGGCGCACTTTTGAACACGTGATGTGGCACTTCAAAAATAATTGTTGTCATTCTTCGCGCTGGTTTGAAACCGACCCACTAGAATTGATGCTAATGACTGGACAGTTTTCAGATTGACCACTTGTTATCCATCTGATGCAATCTGCTCCAAATTTCGTGCCAAAATTTCTTTTTGAAAGAGAACTTTTTTTATGGAGGTGGATTGGGGGGTAAATTTGGGCAGATTCACCATCAGGTTACTCGTAGAAGACTGTATTTAGATCTTTTCCAATGATCGAAACATCTAAACGTTGGCAAAATCAGTAGTGGTCTTGATCAATAGTTAAACATAGTGCTAATAGATAGTTCTATATGAAAATTAACTTTCTAATTTTTAATTATATTGATTGAAGCTGTAATTTTATTTGGAGTTTATTGAAAGTTGATTCCATTTCTTCATCAAGAAGTTTTGACTGTTTGGTAAGTGACATGATTAACACATGAACTGAAATTTTTGTGCAGCTGAGTGGGGTCATGATTGTAGGAATAGACACCTACCATGACTCATCAGCAAAGGGCCGTTCATGTGGTGGTGTGGTGGCATCACTTAATAAGGACTGTACACGCTACCACAGTAGTGTAACATTTCAGACTAGCCACCAGGAGCTGCAGGATGGACTGTTCGCTTCATTTGTTGGTGTGTACTGCCATGATGTGGAACATTTTCTAAAATTAAATGAATAAAAAAGATTCTCAGTTATAACAGGTGCTGAAAGAAAGATAAGCAGTTTGTATAAACTTGTGTTTTAATTGTTCATATTTCTTTGAATGCTGCTTGTAAGAAGTTTTTAAAAATTGGACCATAAAATGAATTATAATTCTAGACAAATCATGCAGCAGGACCTTCTTACATTGTAAAAAACTTTAATTTCCAGCTGCTCTTAAAGCATGGCTCAAGGTGAATGGATCAGTACCAGAAAAGTTTGTCATCTACAGAGATGGAGTTGGTGATGGGCAGCTAGAAGCAGTGTATGAACAGGAAATACCTCAGATAGAGAAAGCTATGAGGAGTGTTGTTGGAGATAAATTCAGGTATACTTGACACTAGGGAATCACCATATTGCTTCTGTGTCCTTGCTTTCAAATTTATTTACAGCGGGGATTTTTAAGCTGAAATAACCTAAACTTTAGGTAGTGCTGTTGATGGCTTTGTACTCTGAATTTTGTCAGAGGGTGAATAGATATGTGACTGACAGCTTGTTTGTTTATTTGGATTACTTATCTCCAAATGTAAATATAAGAAAATTACATTTCTACGTGACCATCTGCTGCCACTATCTTTTTAATGCTAAATGTCCGACGTATATTTTCCAATATTTTTCATCCTTTCTGTGAAACATCTCTGCCTGAAAGAAGACACTATCTTTGGCATAAACTTCAGAAAAGTGTACATTTTGATGTTGTATCAGGCAGTACTTCATCTCTTCAGATGACTTCTGCCATTGTCAAGACACGGATGGTGCTCAACACACACTCACGCCAGACAATTGCGCAATCTTTCAACAAAAAAACAAAATGATTGCCTGAGGCTGCCCAAATCATGTTAATTCTTTTTACATGTGGCCCTGGGGCCAGTTGCACAACACGTTTGTAAACCTTAAAACTGTTCTAAACAAGCAAAATCTATTCTTAGCCATTTTGATGCATTACAGAAAAACGTACCAAAAATTATACTGACAGGATGGAAAGTCAGACTGAAACAACTTTATCTTACTTAAAGCAGTTTTAGTTTTAAACATTCTAAAATTGTGGTGTGCACTTTAAACTAATTATTTAAATAGAGTTAAGGCCAAAAGTGTTTAAAATTAGAAATGTGTTGTGCAACTGGTCCCAGGACTTTACACCATAAAACATGAACACATAAATTCTTAAGACACTTCCAGTATCAATTATTAAACCCTCAATCAATCCTTCCCACAGTTCAATTCTCAATACGTCACCTTTAAACAATATACTTTAGGCTTCCAATCTCATTTATTAAACTCGCAATCAATCCTTCCCACAGTTCAAGTCCTCAATACATCGATTCTAAGTGTGCCGCTCCAACGCACAGTTCTAGCTTGAATAAGATCAATAATATCTACCCAGCAAACCAAAAACATCTAATAATCAAATAGCTTCAGTTCTTAAATACATATATCACTCACTCCATTCTAAACTTACACAGTTTCCAACATTCAATTCCTCCTTCCAAATATTAGTACTCAGTAATGATACTCACAGTTTTCAGTCTCATCGTAGGGTTGTCACCCTTCTCCTTCATCAACTAGAATCCGTATAACTCAAATGACACTACTAATCCTCGTGAAGCAATTACAGCACTGACACTTACTCCAAAAGGTGAACCTGATCCTTCCCCAGGGGTGGGGTTTCAAAATGGCTACTCCAAATAACACAGCACTTGGCACACTTAATGGCTGCATGCACTGGCCGTGTCGGGTGATGGTCACGGGGTCACAGCTGGGGTATTCCACAGTGACGTTACGCGGCTTCACTGTACACATCGATCTCACTAGGGAGATATTCAGTTGTACGCCTTATGTATCATGGGCCTGAGTGAATTTCAAAGATTTTTCCCACCCAACTCCACTACTGAACTGTGTACTAAACATCCCATACTTAACCCTTACACCTCCACTAATCTCGTTCATTCCCTCATATACTCCATCCACACGTGCAACCCATAAATCACTGAGGAGTTAAAATAGTCAGCAAAAACTATGGAACGGACTGGTCCATTACAGCCATATTAAAATAAGTTTTTTGTCTAAATGATGCTTTTAATACTTAAGGGCATGCTTTTACAGCTATGTGGAAGAATTTAGCTCTTTTTCACATGTCTTTATATAGGATGTTGTGACAGCACAGAACTTTGTTAAATTATTCTATAAATTTATGTAACTACCTACATTGCTGCCTAGGCATAATTGTCGTTTATTTGTTTTTTTCAGTTATCTTAAATGACAGGGCATGAGTTTTCATTTACTGCGCATTACTCGCTACTAAATTGTGTGTTCTCTCTGTGCCATTTGAGTACTTAACAATAAACTTAAGGTGTATGGTACGAATGATATTTGTTATGCATTGTTATTTGTCAGTATTAAATGGCTATTTTTTGAATGAAACACATTTGTTGTTGGGTGGTTTCAGTCCAAAAATCACATTTGTTGTGGTCAAGAAGAGGATTTCAGCAAGATTCTTCAGTCGGGGCCATAACCAAATACAGAATCCTCCTCCAGGAACAGTTGTTGATGATGTTTGCACAAAAAAAGAATGGTAAGCATATCTAGAGGCCTCCTTTTTTCATATTTGTTTTTATTTTAGCATAAAAAACGAGCAACTTGAATATGAACAAATGGCATCACTCTAAACTTCTTATGGCTTTAGATATTTATGACAGTTGTGGTTTGCTTGATGTTAAGTGCAAAACTGTGCTGCGTACACTGATTATTTTACTATTACGTTCATTTAAAGTATTGAAAGTAATTTCACCAAGGCAAGTGCTTGCATGAAAAGCTATACTTTGAAGTCACACAAATCTTTTCTAGGAATGACTGGTGAGTGTTTGTGACTTTTCCAGGTTTGATTTCTTCCTGGTTTCGCAATCAGTTCGTCAGGGTACAGTGAGTCCAACTCACTACAATGTAATTAAAGACACCATTCAGCTTAGGCCTGACTATGTGCAACGACTGAGCTACAAGCTTACTCACTTGTATTACAATTGGCAGGTAAGTCAATTTTTTTGTTGCTTTTAGGAACAGTTACGTTTAACAGTTTTTTTGAAAATATTTTAAGCATCTATAATGCAAGAGAAAAAAATCTTTTATAAATAAACATTGGCCTTATCATTTTGGTCTAAACTTAAATTTCTGCTTTGTTTCAGGGTACAATTCGTGTGCCTGCTCCATGCCAGTATGCCCACAAACTTGCTTTCCTGTGTGGACAGTCAATCCATCGTAGTTTTCATGATAGTCTTTCTGACAAACTGTTCTTCTTGTAATTCAGAATTACGAACATCAGATCTTCATTAATGCGGGGAAAAAACATGTAACTGCACAAAATCAACATTCAACATTTAAACATATCAGGGTAGATCAAAACATCTTTAGGGGTAGATGGAGACATCTACCCATGTGGTAGTCTCATTATTGCAAAAGTCAAAACAAAAGAACTGAGTGAATATTGCCTTGAGATTTATGTGTGCATGAAACTGTTATAAAGAATGAAGATCAGCCGTCATAGAGCGGTTCTGTTTTGCTTAAATATATATTAGTATGTACCTGACATTCATTGTCTCAGCATTTAGTGACACTAATAAGGATGTTTCTGTTATTAACTTTTAAAAATGATACTTTGATCTTTAAGTAAGTTGAACACTTTTTCTAGTGTTCATTTGTTTTTCTCTGTGAAATTTTTTTATAACATACCAATCTGCAAGTGTTGCAGCATCAAAAAAATTTATTTTTCAAAAAGCCTTCTGAAAAAAAGTTTTGTCCGTATTTCATATCACTGCTGATGTAGCACAGGCCAGTATGAGAAAAGCATTGCAGTTTCAAGGAGCACTTTTCTTTCTTGCAATAAGATGATACAGCAGCATACTGTTTGTAAGCATCTAATGAATTGTTTACAGTAATTTTAAAACCCTTTCATTTGGGCAGTGTCATCTTCTAGTCATTGCTGTCATCTTGCTACATTTGTATGGTTCCCCTTCAAATACAGGTCCAATCCATTTTAAGCATACTTTCATTTTCACAGGGGCACATCTAGTAATTTGTTTCATCTGTTTCATACTTACTTTTTTTTAAAGCAGTTTTTTCAACTTAACTAATTTTATACTTTTGACTTTTGAGGTCGTTCTTCACTAAACAAATATGGTCAAACATATAACAAAGTTTGGCAAGCTGCTTATGTATAAAGAAAGATCAAATTTGGTTGAACATTTGCCCATGTTTGTCTGGTGGTTTTTACTGGGAATGTAAATATCTGAACGAAATAAGCCTCTACACTGCCAGTTGTTACCTTGAATGTTAGTTTTAAAGTTTTTTTTACACGGAGAGCAAATTGATAAAGGATGAGCGGAGATGAATGGATTGTAGCTCTTGACTTCAAGGGATGATAAATGTTTTGCACATGTATAAAATGCTATGAATGTTAAGCCTTAGCAACACATACAAGAAAAATCCTGATGTCTGTGGTGCCGACCTCTTTATATGAATGTTTGTAGACATTGAAATCAAAAGAGGGTTGTTCATCTCTACCTGGAGAAATAATGTCTTACACTGAGAAGTGTCCAGTCATCAAAAGAAAGTATTAACTGTTGTAGAGGTGAACATCCATTCATTTTTGCCTTTAGATGATTTTCTTTGATTTCTTTTGTTTTAGTTACCATTTTGTCATGCTTCGATCTGTATTTTTTTCTCTTAAATTTTTAAGATTGGATACTGTCACCAACAACAGTTTTATTACACTTTTAGTTTAACATTGTGTTAGTTGTTTTTTGTTTTTAAATAGATGCAGATGATTCCCAGCTCCACATACTGCTATTCAATTGATAAGGATTTTGAGGAAAAATCCCACGTGATTTTTAAATTGAAAAGTCTACATTTATCATGACAATGTGATTTTCAATAAATTTATCTATCTGTAAACCTAAATCACTTTTAATGCTATGTAAATTGAACGATTAACATTATATAATTTTACACAACAGTTGTTTAATCTCTGCCAAATCTCAGGACGCATTCTGCCCAACCTTTTGTAAAGGCGTAGGGAGTTGAGAAGATCCCTTTGCCTCAAGAAAGTTCTCAAGATACAGGGTGTTTTTTTTTTTTTCAGAGAATGATTTTGGTGAAGCTGGTCTGTATTAGTTTGGTGCCTTTGAGATTACAATATCATGTGAATATCTTACTTAGAACTTCAGTAGCGTTTTAATTTTAGGTGCTATTGCAACTTTTTGATCTGTAAATGCTTCCACACGTGGTTTTGCACGCTTGCATGCTGTATCAAAGTAAGTCTAACTTGGGCTAAAGCAGTGTATTAGTGAACAGTATTTGCACACTTAATTTTTTTTAATTTGTGTTTTTACCAATATTTGGAAAGGAGATCTGAAAGAAGAGAAAGGTTCACATTTTGAGAGTTGAAAGTCCTCTTCAGGACAATGCAATGTTCAGCATTTTTTAATTCTTATATTAGAAGTATCCAAAGTCAGAGCAGGAAAGAATGAAGATGTTAAAGAAGGAAGTTTAATACATTTCTGATTTAAGCTTGTCCTTGTCTCTTGACACAAGACAACTTTTCCCTCAACAAATGTAATCTTCCTAGTGGCACATGCTGTCCTTTAAAGACAAAGCAAGATTTTAATTTTTAATAGGTGTTTCTAATAAGTACCCCATATGCTCAGTCCAATAAGTCGATACGAATTGTATGCTTGATTTTTCACTAAAACTCAAATTTTCAGCAAAAATAAATCCTTAATATGCTGATAGTCATGGAAGTTTCGGTGCTACGTCTTATTTCTGACAGCATTTGTGTGGATCCATCTACTGTTCAAACTACAGTTTACACAAAAATAAGTTACCTTTGCTATTTTTGTTCCTCATCTAATCATTATACCAGTAATTCCATAATAAATCGTGAGTTTCAACCATTTCACCTGACTTTTGGAGAACTTAGTCAGTGTGCTTGAATGCTGAAGGAGATTACTATCAAACATTGATAGATTCAATTAAAAGCAGTTAGGAAACCTACCAAGCAGGGCTTGTCTATCTATACCAGACCTGGGCAAGGGCCGGCCCGCCTCCTGTCTCTGACCGGCCCGTTCAGAGTTGGAGGCGTGACCGGAACGACGTGACTTGTTGAGAGCAGGCATTTGCTGAGGGCAGACGCGTGTGTGTGGTGCTCCGTGCGGGACTAGAGTATGTAATCGGCCACAGGGCCGATTGTGCAAAAAGAAAGATTGATGCAGAATGCAGGGTTTTTAACAAGGAATGGACTTCTAAATATTTATTAACTGAAGCCAAAGGTAAAGCTGTGTGCTTAGTTTGTGGAGAGCAGATAGCTGTGTTTAAAGATTACAATTTGAATCGCTATTATGAGACTAAGCACGCAGAGAAAGAACTTGACGGAGGCAGAGCGGGAACGGGTATTTGAAGATATGCTGGCAAAACTTCAAAGGTACAAGGTAAAGGTCATCCCATAACCTTTTCAGGTCGTTGGGGAGTGAGAGACCCCACTTTTCTCGTGGCCAGCTTTTACATGAGGGTGGTGCCCATCTCCTCTCCTCCCTCGCAGTATTACCTTTCCCAACCTTCTAAGGAGTCAGGTACCCATTCCCGTCAGCTGGGTCGGCTGGGGGAAGTTTGCTGCGCTTATCGGGAATTGAACCACGCGCACTCTCGGTTCGGACACCAGCGCTCTAACCACTCGGCCATCCGCTTCCCAAACTTCAAAAGCAGCAAGGATTTTGTCAGGTATCATTGTTATTAGTTATTGATTGTATCGTGATTAAAATTAAATTTTATCAGGATTAATGTGGAAGAACGAAAGAGCGTGAATGACGTCAGTTGTGTGTGTGTTGATTTATTTTAACAGAAGTCAAATGAGAGCTTTTGAAGACATAACAAACTGATTATTATTAAGAAAGATAGTAACACAACTGTTATTTCATTTTTTATAAATTTATCGGAGAATAGCTCCGTGGACAGAAAACTGTATTATTTATTTATTGGTCTTTGTTTATAACCCTGACAGGATGATGGGCCGCAATCGTGGCTTTGCCTGGTAGCACTGGCAAAGGTGATTTTCATTACTTTTTATTGCAAAGTTAGAGTTTTCTCTGTTTCAAAAATGTATAGGTTTCTTGGTCTAATGTTTATCTCAGAGCAGCAATAATAATAAAAAAAACTTCACCCACTGTCGTCTTCACAGTCTTCAGTTAAAAGCCAGTCATTGAAATTTTACAATTTTTAGCTGTCCTAAGAGGCCATTTGCCGTACCCCGATGAATCAGTTTGGTAGTCAGTTTCGTGGCTAATACCACGGACCTCAAAAGCTGACATAATCTATCGTCGTGTGCCTCTTCGGGGATAGGAAGTGGGTGGGTATCGATCTACACCGAGGAAAGGGATATAACGGAGTTAGTAGAGAAAGACTGAAAATAATCGTTGCAGTAACCTATACAGTGGCGTAGGAAGATGCTCGGCTTGGGGGGGGGGGGCAAGCTCCATGCTGACAATGAATAACGTTCACATTCTTGCCTTCCCAGCATCTTTGCCCCCCCCCCCGGTTCCTACGCCACTGCTATATATGTGTAACCGGACTGACGGTCGCTACACTTACACTGCCCTAGCGCCATAAATCAGTCCGTTCCTCATTCTGGTCCCAGAGGCTCTCGTTAGTCGGGTGCGTTGTCTCATATACTGCCTCGCGTTGTGTTCTTTTTTCCATCTACTGCACCCGGACTTAGCCGACCTTGGAGTCCACAAAAAGACCCTGCTTTTACTAAACCAAAGTGGTGTTCTCTGCGGTGTATCTCTCAGCACGTTGATCTTCGTGTGTTCCGCTGTTCGACACGATTACAATGGACGACACAATTTCTTTCTCTCTACTGATTCTCATTCATCTCGTTGACACGACGACGACACATACCTCACGCTAGCATACGGACTAAGACACTTACACAAATAAGTAAGTTCAAAGACATAGATTTATTTACATAATTTACACCTATAGCTGCTATAATTCCTATTCTAACTAACCTACCTAGCTAAATCCTAACACCTAACTCCCTGGGGAGGGGGGGAAGAGGGGGCTGGGTGACAAGAGTGCTTTTCAGCCTAGTCCAGTCGCCTTTCGGCAAACAGGTACCTCTCTAGTATTCAGGGTGGGTAGAGAGAAGGGGCTGGGGGACAAGAGTGCTTTTCAGCCTGGTTCAGTCGCCTTTCGTAAAACAGGTACCTCTCTTGTACTGACCAGTCGTCTTTCGACAAACAGGTCCAGAGACGTTGTTGTTTGTTTATTTAGTTGGAAAGTGCTTCCACCTTGCGGTGACTTCGCACTATGGGGGGAAAGGGAGGGGGGAGGAAACCGGAGTACCCGGAGAAAACCCCCGCCGCCCAGCCCTGCGAACAGGTGTCACATACAGAGAGTGTCCCGAAACGAGATCTGAACCCTGAGCCGCTCACTGCAGTGGTGACAAGCGAGTGTTTTAACCACTACACTACCGCGGGGCAATGTATGCGCTTTAATTTTACTCTTGTCCTGTTTCGTCGGTCATCTTGATCTACATGCAACAGAGAAACCAGCTTGTCCTTAATTTAAAAAAAAAAATCCCGTTGCGTCAAAACTTAGAGGAGTACTTGCGGATGTGAATTAACTATTTACTTTAAATGTAAAATCACTTTTGTAAACTTCGTCTGGGGAAACAATTCATTGCATGTAGCTTTCTTCGTCAACAGCTAACAGAGCTGAATAAACAGGCCAAGACTGTTTAGTCTCCTGCGTTATTTCCCACTTTCAGTGAACCTTTGTCCAGGAATCACCACTTCAACTACAACAGACCACCATTTAAATTTTTTTGTTTGTTTATTTTTGCTCTGTAGAATTATTGTCCTCCAATAATTGAGAATATTGCACCACAACCAAGTCAGGCACGTTCATATTTATGAAATCCTCCAGTGTATTAAGCACTCGTGGGCCCGGCTTCTCATGCCGGGGGTGAACACCCAGCCTCTCTCTGGCTGGGTGACTAAGCTGGTCCACCTCTTTTTCTTACGCTGTTCTTGTTTCTCTCTCCCTGGCCCTTTTACCTATACTCTTTTTCTACTCAACCATCCCTACGACACTACTGTTTGTCTTTTCTATCTTCTGTCTACACCAGTCTTTCCCTGCCCTCTTTTTCCATCATGCCTTTCTTTTAATATAGCTCTTTTCTCTGTGGCCTCCTTTAGGCCCCTTGCGTTTGTTGTGCAGGGCGACCCGTGTCGGGGGAGGATGGGATCCTGGAGGTTGAGGTCCTTGATGGGTTGTGGCCCATCATACCAACACACCTCTTTGGCCCGGACTTCTCCTAGACGGGAGGTTGGTGTGGCCCACACCAGTCAATCGGCTGGTCGTGCAGTGCCCTAGCTTTGCTAGAAGGCTGCGGCCGGGGTCAATCTGGTCTTCGCAGATTGTCAGTAGCCAGCCCAGCAGTATTATTAGATTTTACCTGGGCTGTACACGACGATCTATGTGGAAGTGATCACTTTCCAATAATTTTACGTATTTTTGAATACTCTGGAGCAGGACGATAATTTTTACAATTTTTTTACCAAGGCAGATTGGCCTGCCTTTCAGGCCCTCTGCGCCACCCGCCTTTATTCTAGTGACCATTTTAATTTAGATACCTATGATACTGACCAGGACCACCCTATTACGATTTTTACCACCACTCTATTTGCAGTTGCTTCGGCAGCCATTCCAAAGAAAAGGACACGGGAACACCATCTTCGTGTCCCTTGGTTTACTGAAGAGTGCAGGGTGGCCCAGCGTGATCGGAAGAAGGCCCAACGCCTTGTCTTCCACTACCCCACTGTATAAAATGTGCACGAGTTCTTTTTATTTTTAAACAAAGTAGAAAACAAGCGTGGCAGAGGTTTGTGTCATCATTATCCTGCCGCACCACCTCCCAGGAGGTGTGGGCAGCCGTGAGGAAAATAAAGGGAAGGTTTCATGCTTGTTCAATAGGCCACCTGCAGGTTGGAGACTCTGTCCTCACAGAGGCACGAGATGTTGCTAATTCCTTGGCATCCACCATTGCTCAAAACTCCTCTTCTTCTAACTACTCTCTGGAATTTCAGCGCCTGAAGTCTGTTCGGGAATCCTCTAGCTGTGACTTTTCTTCCGATAACTCTGAACAATACAACGAACCTTTCTCTCTTAATGAACTGCAGCGGGCTCTTCAGAAGTGCATTGATTCTGCACCTGGCCCACTTCTCTCTTCATCAAGGACTTCCTTTCTCTTTCGAGTTTATATATGATCTATCCTTTCTGCTCCTCAGGAACAGGAAATAGGCGTCCCACAGGGCAGCATTTTATCACCTTCTCTTTTCAACATTAAAATAGATTCCATCCTAAAATCTGTCTGTCCAGGTTTAGCGGCCTCGTTGTATGTAGACGACTTTGCTCTCTGCATCCGAGGCCGATCCCTACCGTGTCTCGAACGCCGGCTTCAGCTGTGCGTCAACGCTGTGCAGAAATGGGTGACAGAAAATGGCTTCAAATTTTCTCACACGAAGTCAGTATGCATCCACTTTTGTAAATTACGAGGCATATTTCCAAACCCATCTATTACTGTCAACGGCACGGTACTCAAAGTGGTCCAGGAAGTAAAATTTCTTGGAGTCATCTTTGACCGAAAACTTTCCTTTCTTTCTCACATCAAATCGTTACGCCTATCATGTCAGAAAGCCTTGGACGTTCGTAGAGTAGTTGGTCATGTCAGCTGGGGGGCGGACCGCACGGTCCTGCTTCGCCTGTATCGTGCCCTGGTCCGCTCCAAGCTAGACTATGGATCCATCATCTATGCTCGAGAGTCCTATCTCAAAATTCTTGATCCTATTCACCATCAAGACCTCCGCTTCTGTTTGGGTGGCTTCTGCACCACTCATGTACAAAGTTTGTACGCAGAAGCTGGTGAGCCTCCACTTTCTCTCCGTCGTCTGAAACTCTTGCTGTCCTACGTCTGTCGTCTAAAAGCTCATCCTGGAAACCCTGCTTACAGAAGTTACAGTGCTATTTTTGGACCTCAGCCTGCTGCTCTGTATGCCATTCGTACCAAGAAGCAAAAACTAGTATCACTCCGTGTTGCACCTCACCTACAAGCAGCCGGAGTAGATATTCAGCAGGTAGAGACTCTCCCTCTCTTACCAGCTCCTCCTTGGACTCTTCCTGTTCGAGAGATCCGTCTCGATCTTTCAGCTTTCAAAAAAGGTGACACTTGTGACCTCATCTTTCTCCAGCGCTTTCAAGAACTTCTTTCTGACTATCCTGGATACTGTTCTGTCTTTACAGATGGCTCCAAAATTCCAAATGGCGGCCCCGTAGCTGCGGCAGCAGTTCCGTCCAGCCAGCCGCAAAAGGCCTCTTCTGCCCGACTTGCGGATGGCTGCTCTATTTTCTCTGCGGAACTTCACGCCATCTTGCTAGCCTTGCAGCATGTTCACCGCTCTTCGGAACAAAACTTTCTGATCATCTCAGACTCTTTATCTGCTCTCCAAGCCCTTCTCTTCGAGCGTTCTGATCACCCTTTTGTGGTTCAGATTCACACTATCCATGCAGCTCTAGTCCAACGGAAAAAAGACATTGTTTTCATTTGGACTCCTGGCCATGCTGGTATCCCAGGCAATGTATGAGCGGACCAGGCCGCCGAGGCTGCATGTCAGTCGCCTGGTAAACTACACTCGATAGTATCAGCAGACTGTAAATCTATCCTCTCGGCTAATGTTCAGTCCTTGTGGCAACGCCTCTGGGACACTCTGGGCCAAAATAAGTTACATGCCACCCTTCCCTCTCTTTCAGACCCCCTTGTCTTCATGCCGTCCTGTGCGGCGGGAGGAGGTAGTTCTTTCCAGACTAAGACTAGGACACACCTATGCCACGCAGTCGCACCTTTTACGAGGTGAACCACCGCCAGTTTGTCCTTGGTATCAAGGGACTTTAAATGTTGTACATGTTTTAATTACTTGTCCTGAACTCTAGGGTATTCGTCGGCATTTTTTTTTTTTTTTTTACTGCAGGCTCCTTGTTTTCTTTGTTTAGGTCCGTCCCATCGGCAGCTATTTTTACCTATTTAAGGCAGATAGGGCTTTATCATAAGATTTAAGCTTTTTATGCCCTGATAGTTTCTGGTTTTTGGTTTGTTGGTGGCCTTTTTGGGCCACAACACTCCTTTTACATGTTCCCGCCTCTCAAATGTGTTTCCTGCTTTTGTGTGGGTTTTTAATTTTTACGATGTCATATTTATATCACTTAGGGTTTTTTGTCCCAAAACATTTAAAAATAAGATTACTTTTTCTCGCGTGATATAGCCTTAGTTGCTGGCACGGCGTTAAACAAAAACAAATAAATAATGCCACTGGGACGCTCATGCCACCCTTCCCTCTCTTTCAGTTTTTTACTGCAGGTTCCTTGTTTTCTTTGTTTAGGTCCGTCCCATTGTCAGGTATCACTGTTATTTGCTATTGACTTATCGTTTGAGTAAGCTTAAATTTTATAAGGATTATTGTGGAAGAACGAAAGAGCGTGAATGACGTCAGTTGGTCTGAAGACGTGTATGGGTGATGTAAACAAAAAAATAAAAGAAATGACGTGAGAGAGAGAGAGAGAGCGCGCGAGGAGAAGTTAGTCGGTTGGGAGAAGAAAGCGTGGGAGGACGAGAAAACAAAGTGTAGAGTAGGAATTGAAACGAAGAATTTGTGAGTAGGGCATTTAGAAGTTTATAGAACGATTAGTGAGTAGGGCTTTAGGTATTCAGCAAGGAAGGATTCGAATGGTAGGGATTCCGTTCTTTTAAAATTATCTAGATTATTATAAATTATTAAAAGCAGATTTATATAGCGCAATTTTCAACTCCAGAGTCGACTCAATGCGCTTTTCAAAAAAACAAAAACAAAAAAACGCATCTACCTGTGCCTGTCTTTGGTGGTGGTCCAACTACCTTGCTACTACCTAACCTTCGTCCGGCTGCGATGGTTGTCCGCAAATTAAATCACTTCTTTCGAGGCTGTTGGAACTGTACGAAGATTATGTTTAAAACATTTTATTTTAAAAAAATGAGATACTTCTCGCCCTTCGTAAATTTGGCCGATTTAACGAGGAAAGGCGCGAATCGCGTTCGTTTCCCTCTGACCTACGACGCCTGAACCTCGCAGAAAAGCGTGACGTCACAAGGAAAAAAAAGTTCCACATAGGATAGGATTGCAGTTACACGTGCTTGCACAATTATCTAATTTCTGCACTGAAACGCACAGTTGTCTCTTTGTTGGGAATATTAACGATTTCAAAGAGAAAGTGAGTCGTATTACAGCGTTTACTTCACGGAACATCACCATTCGAAAAATAACAAAACCGAAAGTAGAAACAAGAGGTTTAGTATGCCATCGCCATGGACACTCAACACAACGGTATACTTATGCTCAGTGTGTGAACTGTAAATAGCAACAGTGACGGGGAAAATATGCTGAACAAGAACGACATAAGCTATAACATCTGGTTTTGATACAGCTTTCAGAATTACAGCATCATACACCAGAAATTTAAGGTAAACATTTATGGTTATAATGAGATTTTTGTGTCATGTAGAGAAAGATGAAAACGCCAACCCTATGTGTCACAACCTCTCAGTGCGAATGTTCGATGTATTCTGTTATTTATATTTAGTGAAATTTCCTGTCAAGGTTCAACTACATTGTATTGTAGGGTTCGGGTTTTGGAGCCTGGCAAAGAAGTTTCATACCTCAAGCAGCCAGTTGCGCAGTAGGGGCACTGCTACAGTAAACAGGGTTTAGGGCAGAGCTAGAGGTAGACAATTCGCTCATTTTGCAGGGAATCGACAGGAGCAGACCTAGGGATGGACTAATTTGCATAACGCCTATATATTTGTTGAGACTACATTCCACAATCTGGAAAGCTAGCCTTCCGTTTGTCTATTTGACAACTGCCTCAGGGTCGAAAGCAAAAAAAAAAACAAGGCAATCTTTAATACATAACACGTTTCTGTGTAACTGTTGTTGTATCACGAATCTTAATCATGGAATCAAGAGTGAATACAGTTCAGCTACATGGTTATTATCGCGGGATAATTAGCGAGAAAGTGAGGCGTATGTAAAATGAGGCAGCGCCCAAACCTTGAATTAGTGTCATTTGCCAAACAAACGTAAGGACCTCAAGAACAGAGGCCTATCACTGGAGACAGCCCCCAGAACAGCAGCAGACAGACCCAGATGGAGATCCCTAGCTGTTGCCTCACGCGCCAGACGGCACAATGAGGACTGATGATGATGATGATGCCAAACAAACGTACAGCTATTGGTATGAAAACAAAAATGGAGGATTTTGTTGTGATTACAATAATAAAGTATTGTGTTGTGATTACAAGCTAAATTTCAACTAAATTTATTATTCAACTTTTGGACATTCTATTTCCTGTCATTTTGGACATTATTAATGCCAGTTTGAGAGCAGGATGTGTTCCACGGTGTTTTAAACAGGCCGTTGTGAACCCCTTGTTGAAGAAGGCAAACCTGGATCCCTCTGACTGTAAAAACTATCGTCCAGTATCAAATTTCTCATATATTTCCAAGCTACTTGAGAGGGTGGTCGCAGAGCAGCTTATGACCCATTTTATTACTTATGGCTGCCTAGATAAATTTCAGTCAGCGTATCGTCCTGGCTTCAGCACAGAAACTGCTCTTCTTCGTGTGACCAATGACATTCTTTGTAGTGTCAACTCTGGCAACTTAGTGCTTTTAGTATTACTTGACCTGAGTAGTGCGTTTGAGAGAGTTTGAGATTCAGCGCTCGCACGACGCGTGCGGGAGCGGCAACCTGTAGCGTCACGGGAATTTGCGCCCTACATCATCACATCCACAAAATCCAACCAATCGCTTTCTCACAACGGGTAGGCTTAGAGGCTCGACGTTCTCGTTGCCGCACACGTCTCCCTACGCGTCGTGGATCTCAAACTCTCTACTATCAACCACCGCCTGTTGCTCCAGAGACTGTCGTCAGAGGCTGGTATCCAGGGCGCTGCGCTGCAGTGGATTGACTCCTATCTTGCCAATAGATCTCAGAGAGTGATTGTCGGCTATGCAAGCTCTGAGGCAGTTCCTCTGTTGTGTGGTGTACCACCGGGATCCGTTCTGGGTCCATTATTATTTTCGGTATACACTTCACAGCTTGGACGGGTAATCGAACGTTTTCAGATGGGACGTCAGTTCTTTGCCGATGACACACAGATACTCAACAGTTTTCTCCCTGACCCAGCAGTGGCTTGGATTGCACTTCAACGACTTGAATCTTGTTGTGTTGCGGTGAAGGCCTGGATGACCAGAAATCGTCTTAAGCTCAACGACGACAAGACAGAAGCGTTACTGTGCGGCCCCAATTAAGGGCAGACGGGAGCAGATTGGCATTAGTGATGTGCAGGTCGGTGACGCCTCCATAGCCTTTGCTGACTGTGTACGGGACCTAGGGCTGTTTATTGATGCAGAGCTCTCCATGTGCAACCATGTTAGTAATGTTGTGGCAAAATAATACTACTTTTTCAGGACTTTAGGTAGATTACGGCCAGTGCCGGATTAAGTACTGTGGAGGCCCATAGGCAGTCAATCTTTTGGCCCTCCCCCCCCCCTCCCCGAAGCCCCGACCCATATTGCAATTTGCACATTTCACCGTCAATTGTTTTCTTAGTTTCTTTCAGTTTAGTTTATATTTTCCATTTCTCTGTCATTCGTGGATACACCTGTGTAAGTGTGTGCATGTGTGTACGCATGCGCGCACGCTTACGACGATTGTGTGTGAATGTCGGTGCGCGTGCATGTACGTGCGCATTTGTGTACGCGTGTGATGACCGCATGCAGGGCCGCCGAGAGCCAGCACGGGCCCCGGGACAGACGACTCTCCGGGCCACTTGTAATTGTAATCGTAAATTATTTTCCCAGTATATAATAATATGTTTACAATTCGATTTTCAATATCTACATTTCATTCAGTAACGAAATATACACTGCAAACATTAGGACAAGTGAACTATTATCTACATCACTACTTTAACTAAAATTGTTTACAGGTGAGTGGTTATAGTAAATTAGGAAAACTGATGTTAAATGATCAAACGTGTAGTAACCCGCTCCATAGAAAACATCCCCAGAGTAAGGAAGGCCTGTTAGGTCAACAGCGATGTCAAATACTCGACAGATTCGTTAATACCCTCATTAAAAAAAAATAGTGTTTGCTGCTACGAACAGCAGAACACATCAGTTATCTTTTTTTTATCAACTTACATAACAAACGAGGCAAACACGCAGCACCAATCGAAAGTCCCTTCCTATATTTAATTCATTTATTCCTTTAGCAAAACTACACGCGCGCGATCACACACACACACACACACACACACACACACACACACACACACACATGCTGTTACACACAAACACATAACTGAACTGAACTGCCGCCTTCAGACTCTCAGAAAGTTTGAATTCCTCCAACTTTTTATTAAGCAAACTCGGTCGACTTCAACCCCCATCAGTAAGTATCAGTTAAAATACTTGCTCAGTTTTAGAAGACAAAGCAAATGTTTTAAATACTAATTAGCCAATATTAGCCAATACTAAGTACCAATATTGTCATTTTACCTGCTGACTAAACACTTTGTAAGGCTATATTTATGAGCTTTTCTCACAAACTTCCTTATTGTCAGTCAATTTGAGACGCTTGCGAGTCCCTCTCATCGACACTGATGTTCCTGCCTTGTCAAATGCTATTTGTCAATAAACAGAAAATCATAGAAGCATAACTTAAAAAAAAATTACTGTACTCACCAAACAAACAAAGTGCAGGGTATCTCGGCTTTTCGAGTCTAGAAGACAGTGTGCGACAGGCAGGAGAGTGCGGTGTGACAAGATGTTAAACTATGTGTGTGTAGCTTTCTAATGGTCCAACTCTCCAAGCTTTCTTTAGTCCAAGGACTCCGATTGAAAGGGATGGTCAAACACGCGGCGACTTTACTAACGTCTGTCTCATAAAAATGTCAGTCTACACCTCCAATTGCTCCAAACACCGACCATTTCATTCCCATGAAAGTCCATCCCGTCGAGTCTATCGAGACTACCCCCTCCCCGTTCTCTCTTGTTGTGTTGTCAGCAACAATGCATTCTGGCCCATGGCATGGGTGGAACTTGTTGTCATCTTAATCACTGGCCTCTAAACTAAAACAGGGCCGACATAATTTGCCTCTACCTTGATTGTGAGTGTCAAGACAAGGAGCAATTTAATGAAAACGTAGACAAACTAACATTTATGTCATAGCACACCTGTAAACTTTTTTTTTCCTCCCTTCTTCATCGTGAAAAAAATACACGTTACACGAAGCTCCTTACAAACACATTCAAATATAAACATGTGATTATTCCAAACACAAATGTTGCAGCCACCGCAAAACTCAATATACAGCCCCATATATGATAGGCATTGATAGCTTTCTCAGACAACTAGCACAGAATAAGAAAGATTCCGAGGTAGCTTTGGGGGACGGATGGTGAGTAGATATTATCTCCTTTTTACCAGGCGCGTCATTGGCAAAGAGCATAAGAAAGTTGGAGACTGGAAGGAAAGGTAAGGACCAGCCGGCCGATGTGTTATTGCAGGGCAAGCCTGGTACATCGCCGTAGGCCGTGCGATAGTCCCTCTTAAGGTGACACCTTTATAATAGTCCGAGTCCTCCCCTTTCCTCTCTACCTCCTACCCGCCCATCCTGGCCATCCACCTACCGCGCAGACATACCGTCTTAAAACTTATCTTTCTCATGCTAACCTCCTCTATATTATCCTCCTCCAGCTCCAAACTTCCAGTGACACCCCCGTGATCAATTTATAAGCCTAACTATTTGCGGGACAGCAGTTTTTAAAATGTTTTTGCAATAATGTGTTCCATTTTGCTGGCTGCGATAGTATTACAGGATAATATAGTCTCATTGTATCAAGGATCTACTGTGTAAACTAATGTATTTGTTAGTTTGGTAACGGTTAAAGAAAGTTTCAGTGTTGTTTAGTAACTACGAAAAAAGCAGCCTTAATATCTCTCGCTTACAGGCTGCAGCACCAGATGCGGGCCCCCATCCTCTCGGTTCACAGAGTGACCACACATCAGTAACATACCTACCTCTTCACTGTTAATTCCGATTTGCTTGCAGGGCCCGCCCCCTCCCTCCGTAGTGGCACATAAACCCAGCAATGTCAATGCAGGAACTTTCTTCTGGCCGGTTCACACGCGATAAAATCTTCAGTGTCCAGCGGCCTTCCGCCTCCAGGCTTGTCCAGCGAGAATATATGATACCGCTAACTACACTTCTCACCCCAAAATACTACAGACTTGAAACTCAACGTCTGCGTGTGTAATGCTTGGGTGTTCTGTCCTCAGACATTTCTTTAAAAGAAAAATAAAAGGAGAAGAAGAGGAAGAAACAAATCCACTGACCAAGGCCAGGGCCCCTTTCACAGCCGCGGGCCCGGGTACACCAGACCCCCTGTCCCCCCTCCCCATCTCGTCAGGCCTGAGTCCGCATGTACGTGTGCATGTGTGTGCGCCAATAGTTATAAGACTCAATCCTACAAAAATATATCTTTTTATCGCGGGGCCCATTAAGTCGCGGGGCCCATAGGCATTGCCTACTTTGCCTTGAGGTTAATCAGGCACTGATTACGGCCCATGCTGATTCAGGCTGCTGCTAATTAACTCACTTGCTGTGGCTACCATCATATCAAGATTAGACTACTGTAATAGTGCATTGTGGGGTATACCTGCTACGCAGTTAGATCGACTCCAAAGAGTTCAAAACACAGCCGCCAGGATTGTCACTCGTGCAAAGTCATCCACTGAGCACATCACCCCTATCCTACAGAGCCTTCACTGGCTCCCAGTGAACAAGCGCATTGATCACAAAGTGCTTTCGATTGCTCAGTCCTGCATGTTTAAAACTGCTCCTGAGTATTTGCAAGAGGTAGTTCCTCCCTACCAGCCTGCGCTCTGGCTCTCAGTCCCGCTTCTGTCTCCCTGCAGTGGAAGACACAAACTAGAAGACACTGGAGTCAGGGCCTTCAAAAACGCGGCACCTAAACTGTGGAATGCTCTGCCATCGTCACTCTCCACCATCACCTCAGCAACCATGTTTCGGAAAAGACTGAACTCATTTGTTTACTTAAGACAGACTTAAACAACCTAGCACCATTTCTGTTTTTATTATTATTTTTTTTTTACTTTCCTGTTGTTGTATTGTTTTCTTCTCTTCTGTTTTTGCTGCGCAATGAGCATTCTTTTGAATGGATACCTGCGCAATATAAATCGACATCATCAAGCCTCTCAACGCCTTCACTTAATTGTTGAATGCTCCGACGCCATTAAAAAAATTATGACGTAATACTTGAGTAGCGAAAATAATTAACGGTCAACGTAAAAAGTAAGTCCCAGAAAGATGGAAAGCAAGAGAGCACGGACGTGTACGGACGAAATACCAGAAAGGGAGAAACAGGGACAGACGTCAGGTTTGTTTTTCACGTGCTTATTGGAATAGCGGGAAGGAGTTTTATACGTTTAGTTATCTGTTCATGATTAGTAATTTTTTCTGGAAACAAGGCTGCGTCTGACAGGCTGGGTTGCTTCGTTGTCCTGCGACTTTTCTATTTTCTTGTGCAGCGTCTCTGTAATTCGTACTCATAGGTTTCTTTTAGTTACATGTTGCATTTTTGTTTCTATTTAGCTTTCCTTTGTTATTGTTTTACTACTTGTACTTTGTTTTCTGCGTGTTGCGAAATTTAATGGTTACGTTCTCCGCAATTACATTAATTTTTTTGATGTAATTCTCATTGATGATGATGATATCCATTTGTAATGCGCAGGTATCTAATAGGAAGAATGCTCATTGCGCAGCAAAAACAAAATAAATAAATAAAAAAGAAAAAATAAAGTAAATAAATAGATAAAACACCATTGCTCGTTCGATCTGTTTTCCATTTTCTAAAACCTAATCAATCAATCAATCAGCCTCTTCGTGCTACTTGCACATAAGGCCTCAACCAGAGGCCGCCACTGATGTCGATCGACTGAAACCCGCTCCAGGTGACCCCATGTCCAGCCCTTTCCTTTCCTCTCATTTTCCACTGTTCTTCTCCAAGTTTCCTTTGGTTCTAAAACTTAGCCTCTCTTTAAATCCTCTTCTAGTATCTTTAATCGTGTTTATCTTGCTGTACATTTTTTTTGTATTCTTCCTGCATTTCATTCTTGTAATAACTCTCTGGATCATGGTTCCCCCACACGTCATTTGAACATTAACCGCTCAGCGCGCTTATATTTACTACTTTCAACAATCACAGCCACCGTAAGAATTCTCAGAAGAAATGCCGGCTATTGTCTGCATCAGCATCGGTGCAATCGAAGTGAACCAGTTAATGTCATCACCCGTAACACCAGCTGGAAACACGACCGACCAAATCATCATGGTCGTATGCGAACAGGAGACTGCCTAAGTCTCATCCCGACACTGTCAAAATTGTTCCATATACTTAATTACCGTCTCGTCCAGTCCGTGTTGTCAAAAGAGGTCACATCTTGTACTGAGTCATATATAACGACCTGATGACCAGTTAGTGCAGTCAGTTTGACGTTTCTCAAAATCTCTCATCTGATCATTACAGCGTACTGAATGAACTTGATCGCAAATACCCGG
Source organism: Marisa cornuarietis (assembly GCA_004794655.1). NCBI lineage: Eukaryota > Metazoa > Mollusca > Gastropoda > Architaenioglossa > Ampullariidae > Marisa > Marisa cornuarietis. The sequence goes on along the minus strand of SMMW01000565.1, from coordinate 2,522,373 downwards.
CCATCATCGGCGCCAGTTTTTAGACCTTAATACGCAATGTTTATGTATATCATATATTGGCATTCAAAGCACAACTGCAGATGGCGCTGCTCCAAACCCCCTCTGGAGCTGTGTGATCCTAACAAACTGCCTTTAATGGACCGCGAGATAGGGATATATATATATATTTTTTTTTTTTGCATCAGTGTATACTGTCGGGTATGGATGGAGTTGTGTGCCCCTAACGAACTGCCTTTTAATGAATCGCGTGTTAGGGATAGTTTAGTTGTTTTTTTTTTTTTGCACTGTCGGGTGTGCAGTAGACGACAGCGGGCGACTGCACCAATCTGACGGCGGAGTTCGAGTGACTTTTTAAAAAAAGAACTCTACCTACAGGAACGCCATTTTGCTATGGTCGTCGCGCGTTACGCGCTAAGAAAGTTTTGCCCCTTCGTCTTTTAGTTAATTTCTTTAATTCCTCACCGTGACTTCTCATTACTTATGGTATTCAGAACCTAGCATCTCTAAAGGAGCAGCTGTAAGAGACGCATGTTTACAAAGTCTACCAAAATGTTTTCCCGACAACCCCCTACTTTGATGACGTAGCGAACCTTTCCAAATAAGTAATTCTGAAACCCCCCGCGAGCCGTATATGGACATAACTCTTGGCAGAAATACAGCTGCCTTTGAGTACGTGAGGAACATTGTTTTTGAAAAACTTTTTCTATGATTTTGTCCCTACTTTAAAGCATATTTTGTTGAAATTTTTGATATTTGATTTCATTGCATTTTATTAGTAGGCCTAATAAACAATTGCTTCAGCGAGTGGCAGTTTGATGTTCGCGCCACCTACCCACATGTTGGATAAGGCATTATGGGACGCTAAGTGGAGAATTTTTACTATTTATTTATGTATAATTATAAAGTAAAGTTAATAGCTAGAGAGAAAAAGTGATTTAAAAGCCTAAGGGCATCGTTATTTGCTGTTGATCTATTTCGTCTTCTTTCTTTGTCCCATAACTCCTACAAAAAAAATATATTTTCCGAAAAAATAAAAGGTATGTTGGGATGCTTGTGCTATGAAATCGCCATGGTAAAGAAAACTAAAACTCTTAGAAATCTGGATAGCAGTAGCGTATTTAAAAACTCTAGCATTTGCGCTTTTCTGAAAAAAAGTAATACAAACCAAGCCTAATATTTAATAGGCCTACTGTTGACACAAATTAAACATTGCATGACGTACAGAGAAAAAAAGTAAGGTATATATCTTGTCGCTTTAAAGTTCCTGATATTTCCTGTCAGTGAGACTATGATCTTTAAACTTATTCAAACTTCGAACTTATTGGCTTTTTAGAGGAACCACAATTTAATTTTTAATAGGAACTATACCACAAACATGTAGAATAAGCTACCATTGTAGAAGCGATCGATGAGATATGCGTTTTAAGTCAGTTGAACCAAAGAGCGTAACCAAGAGCCTCCGCTGTTATATGAGAGCTTGAAGGCTGGTGGCAGTCAAAGGGTAGATTGCCACTCCTCCTTTAGGCAAGTAAACATTGCTAGCCTCAGGCGTGCTGTGCCTTTGTTCTGACCATCGTGTACTGGCAACACCCACACAGGCGCGCACGCTTTCATACTTTTCAGAAATAGTACTTGAAAACATATTTCAGAAGTGCAACTTTTCTAATGTAGAAGAAAAACAAGAAAACAAAATAAAATGAAACGTTTCAAGTAGGTATATACACCCACAAACGTTACCAGCTGAGGTGTTGGGACTACTAGCCCATAGTTAGCATGAGGTACCTGCTTAATTGACAACAGGGTCTCTCTTACAGTTCGTTCTTGTTTTCCCATAATGATTTGTTTACATTCTGGACATACTTTCTTTTGGACCTTTTTAGCTATGTAAGCAGAAATGTAAGTTAAAATATTGTCCTCAGGAATCGATAGTTCCTCGGCAGAGTTGGTAAAAGTAAACTGGGAGATTTCACATCTTTCTCTTCGCTCACATCTTGCATCAGAAATCGCTGGAGTGCACTGAGTACTGATGTTGTTCAGTGTCATGAGAAAGTTCTCTGTCTGGGATGCAGTTGCTTCTTGCACTTTGCATGATAAGACCAACCTCCATTACCTGGCGCGTTCAAATAGATGCCGGCTGGCCCAACAGATCGCTTCGCCGGCAGTTTTGCACCCACTTCTTACATCTATGGCAATGGCAACACAAGACTAGTGATACTGCTAAGCAGCAGCATATGTGACAGAACCAAAAATAAATGCGACTGGTTAAATCTACTAAAGAAAGGAAATAATATAGTGACCTCTCTCCATCTTTGGGAAAAGAGAACAATTGAAAACCTCTAGTTCGAGAATTGTGACAACTCGGCGCAGCGCACCATGACCCACCCGGCCTCCTCGCATGAGCACCGATCATTGGTACAGGGGGCGTGGTCGCGGTTACATACGGGTCCGCGAGGCTTCACTTTCACGCCCAAGTGGTGGCTCTTGGTATGCTTTTTGGTTGAACTGCTCGAGTCATTAGCTGGTCCATTTAGCAACATTCTGACATTTTAACACAGGCGCAGAGTATTATAATAATAACAATAAACGTGATTTATATAGTGCATCAACGTGCTTAATGAGGGGCAGGCTCAGCGCTTAGAACTTGTAGGCAACACAGATAATAGAATACAGAGGAGAGAAGGAGAAACAACTATGCAGACAAGTAATAGGATATTAAGTAAAACAGCCAAGAAAGGATAAATCTGCAGAAGAAGAGCAGATGGACTAGTCAATTGGCTATATTCACAACAATTGACAACTGTGTTGATTAGTGCAAAGAGTAATGTTTGTGGAAAAGGTATGAAAATGTACATCTCATGCATGTACATTCTTGACTTTTTCTAATATGTGAGAATGAGATTGCCAGAACTTCCTTGAAACACAAACACTTTAGAAGTACAAAAGTTGTGAAAGTGTTGGCAGACTGTGGTGAAACTACAGATTGACCAATGTATGGCCCGCAAATAATGTTATAGATATCAAAGTTGATCTATAAAGAAGTGGTGACTTGTTTTTCTGTTGCTAGTGGAAATGAGTTCAACTGGGAGGGCTCGAGGAAGAGCGCGTGGTCGGGCAAGGGGAACTGGTGACAGTCAGGAACAACCGCACAGGCCTGGAGGCCAGGTACTTCTCTCATATTGGTTGTGATTTCACCTGCTGCCTGAGGAAAAAACCCTAAGACCTGATGGCTGTGTTTACTTTGTATTCTTGGAAGTACTGTTTGTTCAGGAAAAACATTTTGTGTTGCCTGTGCTTTATCTGTTACAATTTTATTTTGTAAGTCTTATTTTCTCATCTGCTTCTCTTCCATAAATGATTGGTGTTCTTGTACTACATTGTTGAAATGTGCACTTGCCTAATGTACTGATCTAAAAAAGAGTTTGGCTTTTGGTCTAACCGTTTTCCAATTTGACCAAGCCGATTCAACCATGCACGAACCAGTTTGACCTCTAAATACCGAAGTTACTATTTAGTGTAATGTCACATTCATTGCTCGTTGTATGTGTACTAAAGTAAATGAACGTTTTTAAAAATATAAATTAGTCAAGTGATATACATAGGTCAGCCACCATTGTTATCGAATGAAAAGTAGACGTTAGATGCGGTGCAGTGCAACCTATGAATGAGTAGAAAAATTTAAAAACCCAAACAGTTCTAGCTTTATGCAGTAGCAGAGTAATCGGCATTGGCCCAGCCATACTGTTCGTACAACTCCTTTGTTTCTACAAACAAAAAGTGTTGAAAATGGAAAGGTGTTTTTGTTCACTTGAAGAAAACAGACTTATGTTGATTTGAATCCTCTTTCTCTCTCTCTCTCTCTCTCTCCCACACACACACACACACACGCAAGATGGACATGCATCAACAAAAATAAGAAAGTGGAGTACATCGAAATGAAATTATTTTGTGGCCAAATGTTCACATAAGCGATGATTTGATTGAATCGACCATAGGCAGTGGTCGAATTGACTGATGGTCAAATCACCAAGCCATCAGAAAGTGCATCCCTTGACACGCTTTTTTTTTCCAGCAACAACCCCCACCTGTGCAGGTCCCCCAGCCTCAAGGTGTAGTTACACAAGAGGAGACTCCAGCAAGTGCAAGTGGTCGTGCTGCATATCGAGGGGGACAGGCAGTGGCCAGGCCTGGAGGTAATAATGGTGGTGCAGCAACAAGAGTGGCAGTGGAAGAACTTGCTAGGCTTGAGATGGGAGCTGGTGGAGAGGCCGAGGAAGAAGCAGCTCTTGTTAAGACAAGATACTACAGGGCTGAGCACGTGAGACAGAACAAGAGAGGTAACTACTCCTTGTTACTGGATTAATTTTATTTACATGCCAAGACTAAATCTTTGTTGTAAATTTTTTATGTTACAGAAGAATGTTAATGTTGGCTGTAAACGTTATCAGAATAATATTTTAAAATTCAACAGGTTGTGTTAATAGTGCAATAAATGTGTTGAGACAAAAATATAAGCCTGCACTAAACAAGCTTATTTCATGCTAAATTCTTGCTTATAAAGCATACTATAGTACTTTTTTTTTATTCTTTTGTATTTTTAACCTATTTCTGACAAAAAAAATTTTCTTTGGTATTTATTGGGAAAAGTCAAAATAACATCGGACCTGTGATGCGTGAACCCACAGACCAGCAAAATCTTCCGATTGTGGGATACCTTTGGTTCACACAGATCATAGATCAATGCGCTAACATCTACCAAACCAAAATGTGGCTACAGATTTTAGAAACAATATTTGTACCTTTGACAGTCACATGCCAACACAGAGGTAATTTCTAGGCTGCGGCCTTGCGAGATTCCCGCAAAATTTCGCTGAGGGGCGCATAGTCTGAAAGTCAGCGCGACCATGCGCCCACAAAAATCCCGTGGCTGGCGCACTTTTGAACACGCGATGCGGCACTTTAGTTTTAAACATCAGTTTAAGAGTAGATTACATTTATGCTCTATTATGAGATTTAAGCAGAATATCTACACATTATTAATATGAACCTCCAAACTGAAGTCAGAATAATTACCATATTTAAGAGAAAATCACTTTATGTGCGATTGTGTAAATTGTCCTTTGTATATTTCTTGCCAAGCAGCCATTTTTCTTCAAGATAGTAACTCAGCTTGTTTAAACAAATGGCTCTGTTGGCAATGATTGACATTATTTGCTACTTCTGTCATCAGAGATCGATTCATGGTTTGAACATTAACCCTCTAAGTACAATGAGCCTCAAACATGGCTCTGCTTACATGACCCAAGAAAAGCTCTCCTGTTGGTTGATCTGGTTAAAACCAACCAAACAGAAAGTTTGTATCTATTCTCAGGCCTTCCAGCAGTTTTCGAGTCATTTTTAAGATGTTCTGAGACATTTGCAATTTTTTTTTCTTTAAAAAATGAGTGACGCATTGAGTTATCCCTCCAAGGATGACTATATGGTGACACCAATAAAGAGTCTGTTAAAATTCACTTTGCCAACAATTTCTAAGATATTTGTACCAGTTTGTTGTTACTAATTAATGGAGAAGGTTTTTGCCGATGTTGTCGATGAAGGCCTGTAGTCCACATGGATGTGTTGATTTAAAAAAAAAAATAGTGAACTGTGAAATTTTTTGGGGGATTACTGCTGTCTCAGAAGTGAAAGTTGGAAATTTTCATTACTTTTATTGCCAAGTTCAAGCTGTCTCCTTTCCAAAAATATTTAGGTTTCTTGTTTACTTGAGAGTAGCAATAATAAAAACAAATATCTTCTACTGTCGTTTTCAGTGATTGTTATAGTATCTAAGAGGGTTAATGGATTCATCGTGTTGGGAAGATGTCATTGCAGGGGCAATTTGACTAAGGGTGAATGGAGCGATGTGGTTGAAGTTGCAATGACCAGTGACCCAATAAACAAGCAACCTAATTTATTTTACATGATTTCTGCAAAAAATCATAATATAGTGAAACATTTATTTTGTCAATAATGTTAAAACTATCAGCAAAATCTGAAACCAAGGTAATTATTTCCATATGAATCAATGCAAACAAATTAATTCATTGTAGAGGTTCCAAAATTCATATGAAATCCACATTTTATAGAGAATAAATATATTGTTTAATACTAATAACAATAAGAAATGAATATAAAATGAATATGAAAGACTAATGTAAAAGTCCGCTTTCTCTGGAAACTTCCTTCGATCCCATGGTGGAACTAAAGGGAAAGGGTTTATTTATGAGCAAGGGAAACACTAAACAGAAACGGTGAGATTTCCATGGGTTATGTACGCAAAATAAACACGTTTCCCCGAATATTGTATATGCTGTAATCACTTGCCATATATTTTGGACTATTAGCCACAAGCTTTTTCCTCAGCTTTAAATCATGCGGATTAAACGATGCAGCTTGTTAGCAGATTTTTCAGATTCTGGGTAATTTTTGGATGAGCTGTTTGTGAATGTTCTTCAACCCTGCTTCATGGCAAAAGGAACTGGAATGCCTAAGATGTAGCATATTTTTATGTATTTGCAGCTAAATACACCAGTGCAGCTTATATGTGAACAGATTTTTTAAATTTCAATGGGTGCGCACCAGATAAATCTTAGGGTACATGTATTTGTAATATTAGCACTTGCAATCAATAAAAACATTCACAAAAACTGAAATGTAATGGAATTGTTCAGCTGGTCATGCGGGGTGGTGCTTACGAAATGAGAAGTAATGCCTCACTGAGCAGGAGAACGTGTGGGTCACCCTCTGTTTTCACAACATTAGCACCAAGGTCATGTGGGCAACCAACGAAAACCAAGACAATTTTTTTTGGGAAAAAATCATTGATAACCAAAGTCAATGAAAATTGAGGTTTCACTGTATAGGGTTAATGGTCGCCCAAAAGCCGTCTATTTTAAGACGTACTTTTTAAAGTGAATTTTGCCAAAAAGTCATGATAGAGCACAAACTGATGGTCGGGCTGTGGATGTAGTAGGTGTAATCTTATAAACTCCAGCAAAATGCGGCAGCATTATATATAATTTCACAAATATTTGTGCACTAATGCATGCTCAGTTCATATTTGTTGAAGATTTTAATTGTTTAAGATATTTTTTTTTATTACAGGCACAGCAGGCAACAAAATACAGGTACTTTCCAACAGCTTCCGGTTGACAACAGCTCCAGATTGGACCCTGTATCAGTATCATGTGGACTTCATGCCACCAATAGAAAGCAGGAAACTGAAGCAAGCACTTCTGGCTCCTCATAGGGAGTTCTTAGGAAATGTACAGGCATTTGATGGGCATGTGCTTTATCTGCCTAAGCGGCTGCCCGATGTTGTAAGTATTGATTTTTACTGTTGAATTTTAGTTTCTGAAATGAATAACAAATAAACTTTATTAATCCTAGTAAACAATTATAATTTAAGAACCGATGCTCAGTTTTAAGTACCTATTGCATCTATCTATTTGGGCACAGCATAATGTTTAACTAAACTCAGTGGAACAAACTTTCATGCTAGAACATTTTCGGCTATAGACATCCCCTCAACTCTTCCACTTCAGAAGACTTGAATTACTCATAAAAGCAATAAAAGATTGCTGTGTGGAAGAAAAAAACTTTGTTCTCTGACCATGTTTTACAATGTGGTTACATCCCTTTTAAGCCAGCAGTCAAAAACATTGTCTAGGTGTCTGAAGGAGCCAACAATCTTTACAGGTTTGTTGCATGTCATAGTGAGAGCAAGAGCACTAACTTTCATTTTCCTTAATATTTTGTTTTTGTCATTGCGTCCTAGCCTCACTGAAAACTCGAATCTGAACAGTTCTCACTCTAGATAAAATCATATTTTTAAATGAGAGGTTATCCATATTTTAGTTCTGAAGAATTTTGAAATAAAGATTATAGTGTTTTACATATATTGTAAAATTTCATATTAAAGGAGTGTAAAATTATGTGTTGACTGCAAAGAATACAAGTATAAATGTACAATAAACCGAGAAAAAGAAAGCACATTGTTAATAGCTTAGACGCAACAAACGTAAGAGTTTTCTCTTTAGCATATAACCTACGCGGTAAGCTTCCCCCAAATGCTTTGGCAAAGCTGTTTGGCACTAGTTTGATGCCTGTTTCCTGTTTTACACATTATTATAAAATTTTGTATCATTACTCTTTAAAGTACTAAATGCTGATGGTGGGGATAATACCACTTGAACCCTGTATGGTGTGTGTGCGTGTGAGAGAGATAGAGGATCTTAATCCATAGCTATAATGTTATATAGTGATAACATAATCTATAATAAAACTTTCAGTGTGATCTGCCAGTAAATTTGTAGTCCTTCTAAGTGATTTATACAGTATAAATACGCCTAATATAATTGATTTTTTTCCTTTTTCAATAAAACACTGCGGTCAGTACTAGGCTAATTATAAATGACTCACTCACTAGTCTACAAAACACAACCCTGGCAGAAGATATATCCACAACATGGAGTTTGATTAGAACTGTAGACAGCAAATATGCAAAGCACGAATGGTTCTACCAACATACTCGCACCTGACAATTTACCTGAGGCTGCCCATGTCATGTTTTCTGTAGCTGTGGGCTTGGGACTTCACAATACACAACAGCAGAAATAATTCGCAAACATCAACACAGGGTTCTAGCACTCACATAAACTCCAAAATACCCAATATCTTCTACCTTTAGTAAACTCCGGAAATCATTCTCAGATAACTCATCCTGCTATTAAAAAATATCTAAAGGCTATTCTTTGCTCGCACTGTGGCACAATCCTAAAAGTTCTCACTGTCCCTTTTCAAAATGCCAGTCATCAATGACGATACTCACAGTTTTGAATCACAATACTTCAGAGTTTTCGTCCTTCACCAGGCCATCAACCTTGATCCCAAAATCCCAAACCACACGAAGAACACATACTCCAGGTTTTGAATCCAAGAGTCATACCTCGGTGGGACATTCTCGTAGTCGATCAGGTGACCACAATGGATTTTGTATGGACGGCTGTTTCGGCAAGTCGCTCACAGCAGGGTCACAGTTGAGTGCCGGCTACAGTGATCTAAGGGGGTTAGATGATACTCAAGCTGCCTGTTATCTTACTTTTGTAAGAGTGATGCGGGTCCCAGTGCTGCTGTGTTGGCGGATCAAAGGCGAGTGAATAACGAAGTTTTTGGAGGCAATTTCTCCGTACTCAGATTGTCTCCGGTTAAATCTAAAAATCTGTAACTTGATTTTGTACTATACTAATATGTTTAAAACTATTTACACATTCCTGCATCTTTCACCTGTATCTTAGTGTTGCAAAATAAAAATCTAAGAATACATATTCTTACATTTGGGTCAAGCAAAAAAAAAAAAAAAAACTTTGTCTAGGTGTGGCTAATTAAAAGGGGTTAGTATCGCACCTTAAAGAGTGTCTATTGATACCACCATGCTATGATTCATCGGTCTCAACTAGGTGAGACATAAAGATGGTGACGGGCACGTCTTTCCTCGGTGCTGTGGGCCTGAGTGAAGTTTGCTACATAATTATATGAATTATAGGTGGATCATGTATTAAATACTTGGTGAAACTATGAACACTTTCATTCCTAACTTACACATTCTCACCTTCATTCTGCCCATACATCCAGCCTTTGTGTCACAAAGGGGTTAATATAACACGAAGTCACAGACTGGTATGTGATAGACAAGACTGCATTGGTCAGATGCTTTATTTTTTTCATTCCTCGGTCTAATCCATCATTTTTTCTTTTATTGCTTTGATATATATATATATAAATATAATACTAGCATCAGCATATCAACACTTGTGAACTCCACCATCGTTACTAAAAAGGGGAGGCAATTGTTGCCCATGATGTTTCCAAAATGGCATACTTAGGTGTTTACCTGTGTGACTCATATTCCCAAAAGCTGGTTAGTGAAACAGTTGACAAGTGTGTTTGGTAAAGCCTCTGTTTTAATGAAACAGGTTTGCCAAACTGTTTTTGGTCAGCGTGTGTCTGAGCCTTTTAAGACCCCATTGCAAAAACAGTTCTCAGACACAGAGGTTACTCACAATGATCCCCTCTTTCTGAAGAAATCACAGAATCTAAATATTCGTTCTGAAACCTTTGTAAAAAAAGAAATGTTAAAACTTGTGCTGTTGACTTGTTACGTATGTGTTATAGGTGAATGAAAAGTACTCGCTGAGGAACTGGGACAATGCTCAGATTAAAATAACCATCAAACTAACCAATGAGGTACCACCGATGAGTGTACAGTTTATTCATGTTGCGAATATCATTCTTAGAAGGTAAAAATATTTCCTCTTTTACTTAAATATATAAATGAATCTTAACATATTTTGGAATCCAGACATAGAAGCAGTTGCTGAAAAACCTTGCTCAAGACACTTTAAAACTAAGATCTGAAATAAGCAGCATGATGCTGGTTCTTTGTTTGGAATTTGTTTGGTTACACCAGAACAAACCCTGTTTGAGAAAAAGACAGCAGGATAAGGAAAACTCCAACTGTGTTCTGGTGAAAATGTTGAAGTAGTTTTAATGAAAGTTTTTAAATATCCTTTTCCCACAGAATGCTTGCACAGATGGGATTGAAGCAGATTGCAAGGCATTACTTCAACACAGACAATCCAGTGGAAATAAGGCAACATCAGTAAGTTAGACACCACTCCATCCCACTTAAATGTGCCTGCTACTTACTAAGAAGATGGAAGGTAGAATTCCACAGTTAAACATTTTTAACACGAGTAAACAGTAAATAAAATTTGCCTTCCCTTTTTGACCTGATTTATATCTAGGTCTTTTTGACCAATTTATATCTATTTGGTAATGCAAGTCTTTATTGAATGATTTTAATCATAGTCTGCAGGTGATGTCCGGTTATGCCACATCCGTCCTGCAGTATGAGAATGATGTTCTTTTGTCATGTGACCTGGCCCACAAAATTCTTCGTGATGACAATGTCTTGGACCAGATATATGAACTGACAACCCAGAATTTGCCAAATGTGCAAAAAATCATCGAGAGAAAGTTAATTGGAGCCATTGTCATGACAAGGTGGGTCTGGATTTCTCTAGTCCTTCTCCTACCCCAGCCAAATCAGAGATTTCCTAGCTGACTGATGTGATTGTTGCTATATTGTTTTTAAACAGACTGCTTAGAAAGGTTCACTTGGTCATTTTAAAAAGTGTCCATACATTATACAGCTATGCAGTTATCCATTTGTTGGGTTCTGTACATTACTAGTGTGTCGTGCTCTAAAAAAGAGCATAAAGAGGGAAGGTAGAAGACATGGCTTTGGCTCATTACATGTGGTATTTGGTGGTGCTTGTATTGATGGAGTTAAAAATGTTTCAAGTATCTTAATAGCTCCCCAATCCTACCTATCACACTCTGTTCAGATCTACAATCTGGCTTGTTCTCTTCAGTCCTATTCTGATCACAGCTCTGGCCATCTTGTCCTTGTAACCCTAAGGATAGCACTTATTTTTTATGTATTTGTGATGGTGTGAATGCACATGCGTGCAACATGAAATAATGTTGCAGGAACAGGTGCTGTTTAAATAGCTATCATTCATAATATCTAAATGTGAAAAAAGGCTGTTCAAATAGTTAACACTTTTATGCTGCAGGTACAACAACAAAACCTATCGTGTTGATGACATCAGCTGGGATCTCAATCCAACCTGCACGTTCCAGAAGTCAAATGGCACATCAATTTCATATGAGGACTACTATCTAAATGTAAGTATTTTTTTCTCAGTGTATGATTCTAGCTCCCACAGACAAGAAATCTTATCGCGTTTTCAAAAAGAAAATTCCTTTACGTAGGAACCAGGTCACACACAAAGGTGGTGAGCAGTTTTGGTCGTGTGTTGACACAAAAATGTTTTCACTATCACAAGTTTATTCTCATGGACAGATTGGTAGTTTTTTTTTAGCAATCAAATTACTTATGTAAGGTGCCTACAATATATATCTATTACACCCTAACACAGGGTTCGCAGGGTCCTTACCTACCCTTAAGTCCTTACGTAGAGATTTTTTGCCGTAAGACCTTATAAAGCCTTATATTTGCCATGCGGTCCTTACAAATCCTCACACACGTCCTTACATTTTCTCTTTGACCCTTACAAGTCCTTATGCCAATAAAATTTTTCCACAGATTTATTTTTCATGCTTCTAATTCAGGGGTGTCAAACTCAATCACACAGGGGGCCAAAACTCAAATCATACACACGGTTGCGGGCCGAACGTTATTAAGTCCGATTACCTTTTACTGAGCAGTGGAAAACTAAACCTTTTTTAATTAATGTTATTTACACAAAATCATACATTAAAACAAACAAAGTTAAAATAATAACAAACCAAGGCTTAGCAATTTTCACTCTTACTTTACTTTGTCGGAAGTGGATGTCTGGCATCTTTTCTTGGCAACAAGTTCGTTTATGTTTGGAGTAATTTTCTGTGTTGTGGAGATTCTCAGGATGGACTGCAAGTGTACATCAGTGAGACGGCTCCTGTGTGATGTTTTGTTCATCTTCATCACAGAGAAAAGTTGCTCACACAGATATGTGCTGCCGAACATGCTCAAGATTCGAGCCGCATGTAGACGAAGCTGGGGCATCGCTTCTGGGAGGAAACGAGTGAACTGTGCAGGCCCCACAGACTCGTACTTTGTCTTCAGTGACTCATTACACTGCAGTTCTATGAGCTCCATCTCCAAATGCACAGGTGCAGTCTCCACGTCGATAGTAAATGGGTTGTGAAATAGTTGGAAATTGTTTTTCTGCGTCTCAAAGTCACTGAAACGGCGTTTAAACTCGGCACGAAGTGAGCTCAGTTTTTCAGCAAAATGTGCATTTGGGAACACCTTGACGCTGACTTCGTCCATCACTGTTTTGCAGCAAGGAAAGTGAAACAAGTTGCATTGGTTCATTTGTGTTTCCCATAAGAACAACTTCACTTGAAATGCTTTCACTGCAGCATGCATGTCTGTTATCAAGTGGTCCCGTCCCTGGAGCTGCAGGTTCAAGGCGTTGAGATGGGTGGTTTTATCAGAGAGAAATGCCAACTCACATTTCCACTTTTCATCCCGCAAGACTGTGCAGTCTTTTCCTTTGCTGTCCATGAACTGACAGATTTCCCTAATCAGCTGAAAAACTCGAGTGAGAACTTTTCCTCGACTTAGCCACCGCACTTCTGTGTGATAAGGCATGCCACCGAATTCTGAATCTATTTCCTGTAAAAATGACTGAAAAAGGCGGTGATTTAATCCTTTGGCTCTGATGAAGTTGACGGTTTGTGTTACAGTGCTCATTACATGGTCCATGTTGAGGACTTTAGCACACAACGATTCTTGGTGAATTATGCAGTGGTATGCTATCAACTCCCCACTACAATTTTCCTGGATATTTAACCGCATCCTTCCAACTAGTCCACTTTTTGGGCCGCACATCGCTGGTGCTCCATCTGTTGTAAGTGCAACAAGTTTGTCCCAGGGCAGGTTCATGTCAGTTATACTTTGACATACGTTGTCAAAAATGTCCTTTCCTGTCGTTGTCCCATGAATGGATTTTATGTCTAATATTTCTTCTGTAATATTCAAACTGGAGTCGACGCCACGGATGAAGATGGCGAGTTGTGCGGTGTCGGTCGTGTCAGTACTTTCATCGACTGCCAGAGAGTATGCAACAAAAGTTTTGCTTTTTTCCATCAGCTGTGTTTTCACATCAGTGGCCATCTCACAAATCCGATCAGCAACCGTGTTTCTACTGAGACTTACATTTGCAAACATCTGCTTTTTGTTTGGACACAAGACTTCACACACTTTCATCATGCAACTCTTCACAAACTCTCCATCAGTAAATGGCCGGGCTGAGTTAGCGATCTCCTGCCACAATAAAACTTGCTCTCACAGCAGCTTCACTTTGAGATTTTGCTGTAGTGAATAATGTCTGCTGTGATCTTATATTCCTCTTCAGTTCTTCCACTTTCTTTAACTTCTGTTCAGCATTCAGGCTTTTCAACTTGTCTTGATGTTTAGTCTGGTAGTGCCGTCTCAGATTATATTCTTTGCTCACAGCCATTGTATCTCCACAAAGTAGACACACTGGTTTACCACTGACATTAGTAAACATGTATTCAGCCTCCCAGTGGCTTTGAAAGGCTCTGTTTTCAAAATCAACTTTTCTCTTAGCCATTTTAAGAACTAGATTTAATTTAAAATTGGAGTGTTATCGAAATTACAAACAATCGTTGACTACACAACGTGTAACGTTCTTGATGTCTGCTCGCCAGAGTGCACGTTGGGAAAGTGGTCAGCCTTTCTTACTTAGAGACCGAATTTCCTCTTTCTGCACGTGGAGTGACCTGGTCCCCCTTTGATGTTTGACCGAGTCAGGGATGCTGGCACATACTAAAATCTTCAACACAACGGTCTAGTTCAGGTGGACGTGTCAAGTGTCAACAGACAAGATTTATAGGCGTCCGCCTGGACCATCCTTTCAGGCCATTAACAGGAATGGTGGTAACTTGACCAGTAGACTGTTGGTGGTCTACACAAAAGCAACTAAAAGTAGAAAATACGTTTTCTGATCTTCTCTGCCCAGTACTATTTGCCATGCCATGCCATGTTCTTGCATCAGAGCATAGTTTTATCTACTGGAGCACACAACGCGATTGTGTCGTAGCTATTTTTAGCTAGTGCAAATGACGTCATCACATCGCCTGCTATGTTCGACGTAAACTTTATTGTGGTTTCCCGTCGCCGGGCCATTAACAATGATTAACTAAAATTCTTTCGCGGGCCAGGTAAAATGTGATGACGGGCCGGATGTGGCCCGCGGGCCGTGTGTTTGACACCCCTGTTCTAATTAATCTACAAATTCAATTTCGGAGTTGACTTCGGCGCAAAATCCTCACGATACTTTGCCTTGCCACCATTTTGGTCACATGACTGCCAAGTCTTGTTCACAGCACAAATTGCGGTATCTGTTTCGCGGGATTTTATTCTTGACAGCTCGAAACAATGTTGGGAAGTGTTCTTTTCAGGAGAACTGGCTGAAGGAAAAAAAGTATAAAGACTGGTTGATAAAAGACTCTAAAGATAAACATTGTGCACGGTGAATTTCGTCAATGGGAGAAAGTGTTTTGAAAAAGCACGTTAACAGATCGACACAAAAAGTATTTGGTGAAAATACGCGTGTTTGTGTTACTGATTACTTTTGCAATCAGGAACGTCGTCCGTCCCAGCCTGTTCAAAATCCGACTACCTCTTCAAGTGTGTCCAGTAAGTCGACATTTATCTTTAGTGATTAATTTAGTTAACTATGTGGTACTTAAGAGGAAGGGGGGGAAAAAGTATCCATGGCTGTGGGTGGGTGGGTGCAGTTTTTGCTTGTGTCTCTACTCTGATGCAATACTGAGCTAAACGTTTTTTCCGAAGTGTATGTTTTTTAATAAAAAAATTAAAATCTTGAAAACCACATCTTTGTTACGAAATTAACTAATTAAAATTGATAAATTTTATGTTGAAGTGTTAAAGAAGACAAACTTTATAACCTAAAATACATTAAATTTGTGTTTGTATTAAGACATTTTTTCCACACTTTTAGCCCATTATTTAATTTACTGTAAAGCCAATAGTTTAAAGATCACTAATAATAAAGAATTATTTAGAAAGTTGAGATTACAATATTCCTCATGCACTACAAATAGAGTGTTGGTTAGGTAGTCACGAATCTACCGTTTACAGCTTCACTACAGAAAATTGATCTGATGATTAAAAATTTACATTTGCCATCTGATTAAATAAGTCATTGATCCATTTTATGTCAAAATAAAAAAATCATAGTCATGCGTCGTTATGTTAATTTTTTTTAAAGTATAATAATGTATCCTTATTCTCCTTATTCATCAGCACATGCATATTGTACATTTTTAACATCAAAGCAAAATCATAGCTTTCAACCATGTTGCCATCTTTTCTCTTAGTTTTTTATTATTATTATTATCATGTCATTGATTATTACTTTTTAAAACCTGCCTTTTATTCAGACAGAATGTAATGTTTTCAGACACATAATTCAAAACTTAATGTATTCTTGAATAGGTTATGTGATGAGCAACACAAGGCTGAAAGTAGAAATCCTTCTGACTCTGAAGATGGTTGAATCCCACTACAGCTTCAAATCTGCAGAAAAATCAGCTGATTTATTCCGCCGCATGTTTCCTGATAGCCAGATAGCATCAGAATTCAAGTGTGGTGAAACAAAAAGCAGATACGTTATTACATTTGGTCTTGTTCCTCACATTTGTAAACTGCTTCAGGACAGTCTGAAATCTCTTCAAGAGTATGTACTTTTATTTGATGAATCTCTTAACCACAAGACCCAAACAAAACAGCTTGATTTTCATGTTCGATACTGGCATGACAATGTCGAGACCCGGTACCTGACATAAGAATTTTTGGGTCATTCTACAGCCATAGACCTGCTGGAAAAGTTCAATAATGTCTTCAGCGAATTAAACTTAAAACAAGCCAATTTGCTTCAGATTTCAATGGATGGCCCTTCTGTAAACCTGAACTTGCTTGAATGGATTAACAGCGACATGATTACTAATCACAAGATTGGCTTGTTAAATGTGGGCCGCTGTTATGCACAGTGCATGTAGGCATGGATGCAAGTCATCTCAGTGGGAGCTTGAGTCATTTCTTTCATCTGCTTATATCTTGTTCAGAGACAGTCCAGCCAGAAGAGAAGATTACATTAAAGTAACTAGTTCCATATCTTTTCCAGCCAAGTTCTGTGCTTACCGATGGCTTGAAAACAAGTCTGTTGCTGAAAAAGCAATTGGTATACTCCCAAACTTGGAAACATTTGTCAAAGCTGCAATGGAAAAAAAGATAACATTGCAGAGGTAATTCTAGGCTGCGGCCTTGCGGGATTCCCACAAAATTTCGCTGAGGGGCGCGTAGTCTGAAAGTCAGCGTGACCATGCGCCCGGAAAAATCCCGTGGCTGGCGCACTTTTGAACATGCGATGCAGCACTTCAAAAATAATTGTTGTCATTCTTCGCGCTGGTTTGAAACCAACCCACTAGATTCGATGCTATAATGACTGGAGAGTTTTCAAACTGACCAGTTGTTATCCATCTGATGTAACCTGCTCCAAATTTCGTGCCAGGAAGTAAATTGTTGACACGCCACAGCGAAAACATTTGGAACGGGAGAGATCAAATGGTATTGGAAGCAAGCGAGTTGAAAACGAAGTGAATGCGGCTGTCAACTCTGTTCGACTTTACGTTCACAACCTGAACAGCAGAAGATGCCCCGGAAAGTAGAAATCGACAAGGACAGAAAGAAACAGAAACTCGTCAGAGTGTGCCGCACACATTGTTGGAACTGAAAATGTAGACAACAAAATAGACAAATTGAGACAGAGACGCACGTAAAAAACCACGCATCCAGAGAACCTGTCAGTGTGAATGGCTGAAGAAATGGCCTTGGCTAATGAACGAGGAGGAAGGGATGAGATGTAAAGTTGCCTAAAACAATCAGAATAACGCGCTTACAACCCCGGGTGTGTTAAGTACCGAAGGACGCTGCAGAGACATTCAGACTTCCGACCACACACCCTCGAAATTCTTCAGAAAGATTTCAGCCAGTTAAACTATTTTCAATTCTAATTTATTTTTGTCCTCATGACCTTTTCGGAACTTATGCCGGCGGTATTATATAACACTTAAAATAACGTGTTGCGAACTTGATACAACATCACAGGACATAGAAACTATCAGGGTTGCTTTTGCGACAATCTGTGCAAGAACATTAATGACAGGTTCCCTAAAGATGCAGGTGATGTTGCCTCTGCATTTTCACTTCTTTCCATGCGCCCCATCTTTTTCCTGTCTGCAGAAGACAGAACACCCTATGGAGACAAAGAATTAAATATCTTACATATTTCTTTGGAAAACCAGCACAAGTGGGCAGCAAATTCAGTAAAATCTTGCTTGACAAAGCAGCATGTTTAGAGGAATGGATTGTGATCAAAGAAACTGTAACGCAGAATGCATATCGGAGAGATTCCACAAGCTGTTTAAACTATTTGATTTTTACAGGGATTCATTTCCCAATTTGCTGGTTCTTGGAAAGCTGTGCCTCCTTATGCTATACTACAATGCAGACTGTGAGAGGGGGCTTCAGCCATCAAAACCTAATAAAGTCTTCTCGTAGAAGTTGCCTCGAGAAACATTTAAACCCCTGCACTAATAAGACATATGAAAAGTGTCTAAACATTAGCTCCAAGCCCAATGAAGATGGACACAAAGACTAATTGGTTTGCAAATTTAGGGTGCTATGATCACACTAATGATGATGAAAGATAATTTATCGACATAAAAGAAAAAGATATCTATGTGATTAATCTTCAGTTTCTTGTGATTAATAAAATTTCTTGTGAATAATAAAGTATTTTGTTGTATACCAAATATTTATCGGAAAAAGCAGTGAAAATGTGTTTGTTTCGAGGGACCCCTTGTTTTATTTGAAGGGCCCCTTTTTTTCCATTGAGAGGGCCCCAGGGCCCCTCTTTTTGAAATCCTAGAATTACCTCTGATAGAGAAGACCAAAGATTCATTCTTAAGTAATACCTCTTTCGGTTTTCAACTGTACATGAGAAAGACGTAAGCATGAGTAACTGTCACTTAGGTCCTTACAAATGCATGAAAGGTCCTTACAAGGTCCTTACTTGGCTCTACCCCTGATCCCTGGGAACCCTGTAACACCTATCCATCCGATCAACTCAAAACATTGAACATCAAGCTTTTCATTATACACAACAGATTCAAGTGTGCACAGTAATTGAATAAAAAAAATTGTTGGCTTAGTGGCAAACACAAAATTGACTGATTGTAAAAAAAATGGAGTCAGCCTTGAGCTTGGGAGGAACAATAGACGTGTGTCGAATGTTTACAGGATTTTGAAGTTGTGCATTTCAGGAAAATAGTTGTCTGTTTTCACTATATCTTCAGTTATCTTGTAACTAATTAATTGTACAAGAATGTCAGGATCAAGACAGATAATCTCTGCGGCTGATACCACCAATATTTCCTGTTCGCAGCACTATGGAATTAAGATCACTGACCGTCAGCAGCCACTTCTTCTGAGCAAGCCAAAGAAAAAGGACATCAGGAGGGGTCAAGTAGGAAACATCTACTTGCTTCCAGAGTTATGCCTCTTGACAGGTACAGTGAGACTTGAGACCAGGGGTGTGCAGTGTCTGGCCTGCCAAGGCAACCACAGATTTCAGTAAATCTATTAGCTTTTTTTTATAAACTTTAATGTGTATTAAGTCAATAATGTAGATTTTGATGGGTAAGCAAGGAAGGTCCTACGAGATGGGACACATACGAGTACATGACCTGACAAACACACATGCTTCTAGTCACCCTACATGGACTATTTTGAAGAATTATGCATGCACATGACTTTCACCCCAAGCCTAAGGAAGACCACTTCCGGTTTGATACCAGCTGTTGATATACATAGTGTTCTTCATCAAATAGTAAAAAAAAATTGATCGTCATAATTGCTGTTACCATTGAAGCTTACAAGCGTCCAACATTTTTTAATGGATTTCCTAAGGATAAGCAAATGAAAAAGTTTTCGTTTGTAAAACTTCTCTTGGATTTATATTTTGTGCACATGCAAGCATGTCTATGTGTGTAGATATTCTGTAAATGAACTTAATATATTAAAAAAAACAAAACTGGATTGTTGTGCCTCAGATAAGAGCAGTGCCAGGGCAGGCTCCGATTGTACATGCTGCAAAAGTGTTAACACTACCACAGACGCTCACATTCACATGGTCGCTTGAACATTTGTGTGTTCTTTTTTGTTACATACAACTTAATATGCCTTTTTTCAGGCACTGTCTTAAGTTAGTTATTGAAAAAGATTGTTACGGTAATTAAAAATACTCGATAGAATGTAGAGAAACAATCAGTCTATCCTTTTTAATGCCTAGTTCCGGAGTCCTAAAAGAAAGTTCCTTTCTCAGGTTGATAGTCAAACATAAGAATACTTGGCTTTATGGTTCGGCACACAGACACTGTTAAGACTGCGTACACTGATGATTATTCTGACGATACTCTTACTTTCAGTCACGTGGTACTGTTGTTCCACTTAACTTCGAATACTGTAAGTGACAGTCAGTGTGGACTAATGTTCCAGGAATCCAAAGACATATGCATCTTACAAGAAAAATAATATCTAAAACCATACACGCCTCTGCTCGGAGACAGAGGCTGCAAAACAAATAGGCAACTGCACTCTCTGCTTTCTTAGACGCCACCTCTAGGGAACAAACGTTACACACACTGGGGCAGCTTGGGGACAACCAACCACAACTTCTTCCTGTTTTGCTATTCTTGGTTAGCAAGTTCCTTCTTAGATTAGTGGCTCCTAGTCAAATACACCAGGATAAAAAAAAAACAAACAAAAAACTTGGCTACTCCAAATACTACATGGTATCTGCCAGACCCATTAGTCCATGGCAGGCTCAGACACTTACGGCTCATCTCCAGGTCCTTGACTCCATGCACCTCTTGACATTTAAAACAAATTCCTAATACATATCTGTATCGAGAATAAAGAAAAAAAAATCAACTTACATAAAAATATGAATACGGCAGCTTTCTAGGAAGATGCAGCATTCACTCCCAAACAAAAACAATTGATGGGAATAGAAAATATTTTGTTGTGATTGTGCTTATTTCATTATTTCATTAAGTGCAACATAAAGCTGGGCTTATTTGAAATGTTAACCCTCTTGGTTCGACAAGCCACGATCGTGGCTTTGCCGGGTAGCACGGGCAAGGTGATTTTCATTACTTTTTATTGCAAAGTTCAAGTTTTCTCTTTTCCAAAAATGTCTAGGTTTCTTGGTCTAATGTTTATCTCAGAACAGCAATAATAAAAAACAAACTTCACCCACTGTCGTCTTCGCAATCTTCAGTTATAAGCCAGTCATTGTAATGTTATATTTTTATCTTGAACCAAGAGGATTAAAAACTGTTGGTTTAATAATTGAAGCTATTAAAAAAATGTATGTCCATGTTGGCATTATCAGGTTTGACAGATGAGCAGAGGATGAACTTCACTGTCATGAAAGATCTGGCAGTTCACACAAGAATTGGCCCAGATGGCAGAGTTCGGAAGCTTCTAGAATTTTCTAACAAAATCCGCACGTAAGAGATGCATTATTATATAAATGTGTGTGTGTGTCTGTGTGGAAAGACTTTAATTGGAATGGTAGAAGTAAATAGCTTATGTGCAGAGCTGTTTGATTCCTGGTGTGGTATGGGTTTGATTAGGGTTTTTCTTTTGATTATGGTAAAAGAAAATTCAGGAATAAATAGAATAAATGTCAACTGCTTCCAGGACTCCAGATGTGGCAGACACATTGAAGAAATGGAATATTTCTTTCGAGACCGGCCTTACAGGAATCGACGCTCGCATTTTGCCGCAGGAAGTAATCAGACAAGGAAATAATACGACAGTAAGTACATTGTGCCGATAAAGGTTCAGGAAGTTGTGATAAGAATCTGTTTCAAACGCTTTTGATATTAGGACAAACTTTGTGTGGCAACAAGTATTTGCATTATTGGACACAAAGAAATCCTTGTTTTTAGGTTGTGTTATTTTAAGAGACATTAATCTTTGTTCTTTATTGTGAATAAAACAAAAATGTGCTTTGTATTATTTCTAACAACAGCAACAAAAAACATTTATACTGAGATGCAGAATGTAATTTATTATATAGTAAAAAGTTCATGTGGTATGTCAGTAGACATTTGATGTTTCAGTGTATATGGTAGAAGATTTAGATGGAGTTGTGTGGTGTGATGCATGCTTTGCAAAAGCATAAACCCCTTAATGGGTGCCAGGATTAGCATATGCATTATCGAGGCAGGAAAATCATGATGCACAGTAAATCGGCTGATTTTGCTCAAAACCTTCCACCTCTTCAGACTCTTCAGTTTTCTTTCACACCCTTTACAGACAACGGATATTCTCCCACTGTGCTGCTAAGCAGTGGAACTCTCTTCCACATCACATTTGCTACTCTGACTTGAAGACTTCATTTTGTCACTATGTACTATCCCTGAATTACTGAATTTACCCCCTTGCAATACCGCCTGTCTTGCTAACCATCATGTAATGACTCTATCCCACGCTGTTTACAGTACCTATTTCCCTTCATACCTTCATCCATTGCTTTACATTCTACTCTTGTACCTCTTGTTCAGTGCGCTTATGCGTATCT